>JAPPVO010000010.1:30078152-30166085 GCA_030407325.1 Camellia japonica | reverse complement strand
AATAAGCATAATCTATACTTTAAATAAAAAAATATTTGTATACTATGTGAATATAGATTTTTTTTTATTTGTTAATAAATTTATAAATCTTTGATAGTTACTAAAATAATTCAAAAAATTAACATGATGCATTCTCAATTTGTATGGTATAACCTTATTGATAAAATATTTTTATTTCAAAATTACACATAATCAAATAGTTCTTCTATAAAAATTATGTCATATGTTATAAAATTTAAAATTTACATATTTTTTTATTCCAATAGTTGAATTTGAAGTGTAGGAGTGTGCAAAAAAAAAAAAATCATAACATCATTAAAATTTTATTTAAAAAATTTCGAATTAGATTTGGCTTAATTGTTTCGAACGTTAACCAATAGTGGTCATATTTTAATTAAAAAATTAAAAAAATTAGTTAGGAATTCCACAAGGCTCATCTAAATATTTTAAAATTTTGAATTAGATATGATTTAGATTACGTAATATATGGATAAATTTAAATTAACAAATGTTGAAATGCGTTAATAGTATATAGAAATAATAGACAGCTTTGTCTTGTTGTTTTGATTTCTTTCGGATTGTTAAGGTTCCTGGATAGACTTTTTGAAATAGAATAACTTTTTGTTTTTGTTTGTGTCTGTAAGATGTGTGGGGATATATTTTTAGAATACCAACACGTGGCAAGGTGACACCGACGTGTCAGCTGAGGTGCCATGTGTCGTGGTAATTATGCCGAGGTGATCTCGGAGTGGCCGAGGTTATCTCCAAAGATATCGGAATCCGAGATAAGAGGATAAGGAACAAGAGTCCTAGGATAAAGAGGAGACTTGGCTAAGATAAGGATAAAGCTCTTAGGGAGTTTATCTTTATCGCTTAAGAAATCCAAAGTAAGCACAGAATAGGAATCCATAGAAGTCAGGCTTCTAGTGGGATTGGGATTAAGTTGTCTATAAAAGAGAGGCACCCCCGTGGGTTTAAGGTACGCAATTTTATGCTTTGAGCAGTAAGTTTAGCACTTGATTATCTTTGAGAGATATACTGACTTGATCGTCGAAGTGCCCCCGGGTGGAAGAACCACCGCCGGATTCTTCTCTTTCTGTTGCAGGTCAGCCAGGTGCCATCTATTCTGCCAATGTTCTCCAGCTGATCACTAAACGGGCAGTGTGGTCAGAAAACTACTTACACAATTTGGCGCCGTCTGTGGGAAAGAAAGACGAATAGATGGCCAGTAACGGGCAAAAAGAAAAGATTGGGGACGATGCTCCTACTGGGAGTAACAGACCTATCAACCTTGACGTCGAAGGAGACAACCACAATGCAGAAACTCGTAACCAGGGGCACGGAGGAAAAGACGTCGGCCAGGAGGGTGACACTTCAAAGAAGACAGACCAAAGCAAGTACTATAACGAAGATAACCTCCAGGTATGGAGGGATAGGTGCCTACGGAGGGATGAGGAAGTAAAAGAATTGGCAGACAAGTTGGCAGACCTGCAGTCGGTCGTCAACTTCATGATACAAAACAATGTCATGTAGCCACCGTACCCGCTGCAGGACACGCCGATTCCAGCAATTAATACCCAGAAGGGAGGAAGGAAAACAATTCCCGAAGCACCTTAGCGCACCAGGAGCGGAAGGCACTCTCACCCGCTTTCCAAGGAAGTCGGACAAGAGGAGCCGAGACAAGAGAAGTCCCAAATGACATATCACACGAAGGACCCAGAGCACAAAGAACATCGGCATGTCCAAGGGCAGGCGCTCTGCTTTGACACAACCCATGGGGAAAGATCAAAACGGGCCCACCACGAGGCTGAAAGTAGTGTACCGAAAAAGACTGAAGTCCAAAGATAGCCGAGCTCCGGGGAGGAGTAAAGAAGACTTGAGAAATTACCTCAAGAGTAAGGAACAGAATGCTGAAGCCGAGGTTACCTCACCCGACAAGCCGAGGACACCGTTCTCAGTAGAACTGGACAAATTTGAGACACCAAAGAGGTTCAGTATGCCGAGGTTTCAAATATACGATGGTAAGTCAGACTCTAACTTCCACGTTGGATTATTCTTGAACTTAATGGCATTATACAGTGGAAACGAGCCGTTGCTCTGCAAAGTGTTCCCCTCGTCCTTTAGGGAGATTGCATCAGATTGGTTCCACAAACTGCCAAAGGGAAGCGTGAAGACTTGGGAAGGCCTGGCCGAGATGTTTGTGGCCAGGTTCGTGACAAACAAACTGCAGCCATTAAGGGTGGACTCATTGATAGCTCTGAAGATCAGCAAGGATGAAGGCCTTAGGGCCTATGCAAAAAGATACTACGAGGTGTTCAATCGAATATCCAAATGCAACCAAGAAGTGGCAGTCGTGTCTTTCAAGAACGGCCTGAAAGATGATTGTTCACTACGGAAATCTTTGGCAAAGACATTGCCAAAAAGCATGGAAGAGCTCATGGCAAGAATCGAGAAATATGCCAGAGCCGATGAGGATACATCGGGGAATAAGGAGGTAAAACAGGAAAAAGGGAACGGCTGGCCGAAACGAGGCCGAGGTAACAACGGATTTAACAAATCGGAGATAGAATTGAGGGGTAAACAGGCAGTAACGATTGTGTTCCGAATCCCAGTCCACAAAGTCCTGGATCAAATCCGAAATCAACCTTACTTCAGAGCACCAGCAAAGGCCCTAGGGGAATACATGAGAAGGAACGTTGGTAGGCACTGTGCTTACCACAATGAAGAGGGGCACCCAACTCAGGGCTGCAGAGCCCTAAGAGCACACTTAGAGGACTTAGTAAGGCAAGGCCATCTGAGGGACCTTGTCAATGAAGCCAGGACAAGAGAAGAACAGGCAAGATTGCCTCAAGCACCAGCAGCCCCGCCTCCCCCAGTACAGCAACCACAGCACCACAGGCAGGGGGACCTAGGGTGGTTCATGTAATTCACTCAAAGGTGAACGAAAACGACATACGCGGGGAGACCCAAAAAGTAAAACACCTACAGCACGTGAACCAGGTCGGACAGAAAAGACCTCGGTCTGAAGAGTGCCAAGGACCGATGATAGCCTTCACCGAAGCCGACCTAGAGATGGTTCAGCATCCGTATAATGATGCCTTGGTAGTATCCCTCCAGGTTGGGAAGTGCCAAGTGAAACGCATCCTGATAGATCAAGGCAGCTCTTGTGACATCATGTATGTTAGATGTTACAAGGAGCTGGGCCTTCACCCAGACGACATGGAGCAATCACATGGCCCGATGGTCGGCTTCAATGGAACGTTGACGTGGCCATTGGGCGCTGCAAGCTTGGAAGTACAAGCCGGCACTAAGAAGATTAGGACAGAATTCATTGTGATTGATACACCTTCACCTTACAACATCATCTTGGAAAGGCCATGGTTGCATGCAATGAGGGTAGTTCCCTCAACGTTGCATCAACTATTGCGGTTCCCAACAGAACATGGGATTGAAGAAGTCAGAGGAAGATCAACTGCAGGCAAAAAATTGCTCCATGGCCAGCAATGAAAACTACCTGCAACATTCAAGAACCAGGAAAGGCAGAGATTGAAGATGAGGACATGGAGGTCCTAGATGATGTCGGCAAGGAGCCAGCCGAGAAAAGTGAAGAAACACTAAAGAAAATCCTCGTCCAGGAGGGCGATGAATAACGCTTCTTTCTTCTCAGCTCAGGCTTAGCCGAAGAAGAAGAAGAGAACTGGAAGCTTTTTTGAGAACAAACATAGAGGTGTTCGCCTGGACACCTTATGAAATGCCTGGCATTGACCCCGAGGTCACATGTCACAGACTGAACGTCGACAGGTCAGCCAAACCTGTAATACAACGAGCTAAAAGACCGACGTTGATGCACGTCGAAGCAGTGGAGGAAGAAGTAGATAGACTTCTGGAAGCCAGGGCCATCAGAGAAGTCAATTATCCAACATGGCTATCGAACACTGTGGTGGTAAAGAAGAAAAATGGTAAATGGAGGGTCTGCGTAGATTTTACGAGCCTGAACAAAGCCTGCCCCAAAGACAGCTTTCCTCTGCCCAAGATTGACCAGCTGGTGGATGCCACATCCGGACATGGAAGGATGAGCTTCCTGGATGCTTATAGGGGGTACCACCAGATAGCCATGTACCCCCCAGACGAGAAGAAGACAGCGTTTATCACCCCAAAAGGCCTGTACTGCTACAGAGTAATGCCTTTTGGGTTGAAAAACGCAGGAACAACTTACCAAAGGTTGGTAACCAAGATGTTCAAACATCTGATCGGCCAAACAGTAGAAGTCTACATCGATGACATGGTCGTAAAGACCAATGAACCAAAGGGTCATCTTGCCGACCTAAAAGAGGTCTTTGAAATCCTCAAAACATATCGGCTCTGACTCAACGCATCGAAGTGCGCGTTTGGAGTTGGATCTGGTAAGTTTTTGGGGTACCTAGTAACAAGAAGGGGCATTGAGGCCAGCCCAGATCAGATCAACGCCATCCTAGATCTACAGAGCTCGACATCGGCAAAACAGGTGCAAATGCTTACTGGAAGGGCCGCAGCCCTAAACAGGTTCATAAGCCGAAACTCAGACAAATGTAAACCATTTTTCAACCTGGTGAAAAAGGCAACGGACTTCCTATGGACTGAGGAATGTGAGGCCGCTTTGGCCGACCTAAAGAAATATCTGACTACGGCTCCAGTCCTCTCAACACCTGAACCCGGGGAAGAGCTGTTTTTGTACTTAGCTATGTTAGAACACGCAGTAAGTGCAGTACTAATCCGAGAAGAAAAAGAGGAGCAGAAGGCTGTTTACTATGTAAGCAAAACCTTGGCCAATGCAGAAACAAGGTGTCTACCACTAGAAAAATTAATGTTGGCCTTAGTAATGGCTTCAAAGAAGCTGAACCATTATTTTCAGGCGCACAAGATTGTGGTGCTAACAGAGCACCCACTAAAGTCCTTGTTGCAACAAGGAGACTTAACTGGAAGAATAGCAAGATGGGTACTGGCCTTGGACCAGTATGACCTGGAGTTCAGGCCGAGAACAGCAATCAAGGGCCAAGTTTTAGCCGACTTCGTGGCCGAATTCATGCCAGAATCCATCGAACATCGGGCTCCGTTGAGCCGAGATGAATGATGCCCAAGCAAGCATGGAGAAGCCCAACCAAAGGCAAAAGAACAAAGAAGGGAAAAACTCAGACCCTGCAGCATTTACATCGGCGACTCCTTCAGACTGTTTGTCGATGGAAGTTCAAACCGACAAGGAGCAGGGGCAGGAGTACTACTGATATCACCAGATGGAGAAATAGTAGAACAGTCCATCCATTTGGGGTTCAAGGCCTCAAACAATAAGGCAGAATACGAAGCTTTAATTGTAGGACTGAAGCTGGCAGCAGCAGCTGAAGTTGATGAGGTAATAGTTTTTTGTGATTCACAACTCATTGTTAACCAGTCAACAGGAGAATTCGCAGCCAGAGACGAAAGGATGTCAGCATATGCAAAAGAGGTCATCAGATTGGCAGCCATATTTCAGAACTGCCGACTACTCCAAGTAAGCCAAGATGATAACAGCCACGCCGACGCGTTGGCTAACCTGGCAAGTTCAATGCAGACTGGAAAAACAAGGACAATTATGATTGACTATATGTCGGGCCCGAGCATAGAACCACAGAACACAGAGCAGGAAGCAATGTGTGTGGACATGGGGCCAAGCTGGATGGATGCAATTGTTGCATTCCTGAAAGAAGGAAAGCTGCCAGAAGACTGCAAGGAGGCACATAAGGTTAGATTGAAGTCGGCAAGATTCAGTCTCACAGAGGACGGACATCTCTACAGAAGGTCATTCACTGGACCCCTCTTAAAGTGCGTACACCCTCTGCAGGTTGAAGATTTTTTATATGAAATTCATGAAGGAGTTTGTGGAAGCCACGCTGGAGGCAGATCACTAGCTCACAGGGCCATTACCCAGGGGTATTGGTGGCCCTACATGCAAAAAGATGCAGAAGCATACGTGAAGAAGTGCGAACAATGCCAAAGGTTTGCACCTTTGATACACCAGCCAGCTGCTGACCTGAATCTAGTATCCAGCCCTTGGCCGTTTGCCCAGTGGGGCATGGATCTTGTTGGACAACTTCCCCAGGCAACTGGGCAGAGAAAATACTTGCTGGTAGCAACAGATTACTTCACGAAGTGGATAGAGGCAGAACCTCTTGCCAAAATTCGAGATGTGGACGTCAAGAACTTCATATGGAGAAACATCATCACCAGATTTGGCATTCCAAGAGCCATAGTTGCCGACAACGGAACGCAGTTTGACAGCAAACTCATCAAGAACTTTTGTGCGAAATTCAAAATCAAGAATTACTTTTCAACACCAAGTTTTCCCCAAAGTAATGGGCAAGCAGAAGCATCCAACAAAGTAATTTTGGATGGAATAAAGAAGAGGCTGCAGGCAGTAAAAGGAAAGTGGGTAGACGAATTACCCAACGTGCTCTGGGCATATCGGACTATGCCGAGAAGATCAACAGGGGAAACCCCTTTTGCCATGGCTTACGGCACAGAAGCAGTCATCCCACTAGAAGTCGGCATCCCAGGGATCCGAACCCAGGGAGTTGAAAACGGAACAAATGATATACTGTTAGCCCGAGATCTTGATCTATTAAAAGAAAGAAGAGAGAAGGCTGCCATACAGCTTACAGCATACCAGCAACAGCTGGCCAGAGCTTATAATAAGAAGGTCAATCCAAGGGAATTTCAAGTCGGCGACCTAGTGTTGAGAAAAGTCGTCGGCAACAAGAAGGATCCCAGGGAAGGCAAGCTTGGCCCAAACTGGGAAGGACCCTATAGAATCACTTCGGTATTGGGCAATGGAGCATACCGGCTTGAAGATAACGAGGGCAAAGCATTGCCAAGACCCTGGAACACTTGTAATTTGAAATTTTTCTATCATTAAATGTGCATTGTTTTTTCCCGACATCATCAATAAAAGCTTAGCAGAATTCTTCAAACACTTATGATTGTGAAAGATGCATAGTGATTGTTTCTGAGTAATGGGAACCCAAGTGGAACTCAGGTTCACATTAGGGGCAGAGAGAAGACAAAGACGTTTATCACTTGTTGAAATTTGCAGCAATTTACAAGTCGAAGTTAAGCCGAGATTATTCTTTATCTTCACTTGTTGAAATTTGTAACAATTTACAAGTTGAAGTTAAGCTGATTCCTTATCTTCACTTGTTGAAATTTGTAGCAATTTACAAGTTGAAGTTAAGCTGATTCCTTATCTTCACTTGTTGAAATTTGTAGCAATTTACAAGTTGAAGTTAAGCCGAGATTATTCTTTATCTTCACTTGTTGAAATTTGTAGTAATTTACAAGTTGAAGTTAAGCTGATTCCTTATATTCACTTGTTGAAATTTGTAGCAATTTACAAGTTGAAGTTAAGCCGACATTACTCCTTATCTTCACTTGTTGAAATTTGTAGCAATTTACAAGTTGAAGTTAAGCCGAGATTACTGCTTCTCTTCGCTTGTTGAAATTTGTAGCAATTTACAAGTCGAAGTAAAGCCGAGGTCATTACTTAAACACTTGTAGAAATTTACAAGTTGGTTAACTCGAAGAAGATGCTTAACACTTGTTGAAATTTGTAGCAATTTACAAGATGACGTTAAGCCGACATATGATCATCTGTTGAAATTTGCAGCAATTTACAAGTTGAAGTAAAAGCTAAGTATATTGTTTAAACACTTGTTGAAATTTGTAGCAATTTACAAGTAGATCATTGTTTAGCACTTGTTATAAATTTGAGGAAAGTTTATAGGTTGAAATTAAAACAGTATGTGTTTTACACTTGTTGAAATTTATGAAAAGTTTGCAGGTCAGTCTCTTGCCAAAGTAAAACTTGTAGTTATTATACTCGAGGTTGTAGACACCCCATTTTTTGACCGCCCTTAGGACTTGGACGCGACTGATGGTTTACATGGTGGAGAAAGGTGTGCAGGGGAAAGGTTCAGTTTCTTCGGCAAGGAGAGAGTTAAAGCTCAACTTCATACCCCTTTTTGGACCAAAACAATCTTGATCAAAAGATTTTAGGCCTTAAAACCCTCTCTTTCAAAACGTTTTTGAAATGAAATTTCTACGATGTTCCAACGCTCGCATTTTGTTAAATGTTGCGCTTTTCGGTAAACCGAGCAAGGACAAAGTAGAAATGAATGAAAGAGAGATGAAATCTTTGAAAAATCTTTCAAAACACCTTACTTAGGGGTTTGAAGTTAAAGAAAAGAAGAGAAGAGGGAAGAAACCCAGTTGGGGGAGAAAATGGGCATGAACTGTTAAGAAAGAGTCGAGCAACCCTCGCCGAATCGGGCCTATTTATTTGCATACTTGGAATCAAGCTATGAGGCCACCACCGTTGGAAAGAAGACTTCCGGGGCTTCATTTTGCACTCAAGAATCTCCTAAAGCCAATTCCGGACGAGGGAGATATAGTTGATTGAAGTAGGGCATCACTCCGGTTGGACCGAATTTGCGCGGCTTCACCAAAACAGGCATAACTTTTTGTGCAGGAGGAATTTTAATGCAAGGTTTGCGCCATTGGAAAGCTAACTTCCAGGGCTTCAATTTGGACACCTGGCCGGCCACCATTGGACTTCTCAATCACTGGCCGGCCACCTTTCTTTCCGATAGATCCATTTTTTGTCCTGAAAAACCAAGAAAAGTAGCAGGCCGACCAGAAAAGATAGCAGGCCGGCCACCTGAACCTTTTGCACCTGGCCAGCCATTTTTGTCCCTCCTGGTGCATTACAGCTGTGCCAGCTGTTTTGCACCAGACCCTCTGTCCGAGGGTCTGCCTTTTTGGCTCCATTTTTGAATTGTTTTTCCCCCATTTTCTTTCACTCCTCTCCCTCTATATAACTAACCCCCCCACCTCCATTTCTAAGGGTTAGAAAAACCAGCTAGGGCATATATACATACTCCCTCTATATCTATACTTCAACCCTCCAAACC
This sequence comes from Camellia japonica, assembly GCA_030407325.1. NCBI lineage: Eukaryota > Viridiplantae > Streptophyta > Magnoliopsida > Ericales > Theaceae > Camellia > Camellia japonica. Next base: position 30,157,110 of record JAPPVO010000010.1, on the reverse strand, counting down.
CTAAGATTCTTGCACCATTTGCACTACAACCCATAGCACAACACCACCATCATCCATTTTAGCACCTTGGAGGCCATTTGAAAAGGTTGGAAGCTCAAAATTTTGAACCAAAAATTGCTGGAAAGTTGCTCTTCAAGGGTGAGTCCCTATTTCCCCCTTTCTTGCTTCATTTTGTATGATATCTTAGCCCCTTTTGCTTACATTTTTGGGCTTCGACCTGAACTGAAAATAGCCTTATTTTGAGCTCATCTTCATGATTTATCAAGGACTTTTCTCTGTTTGAGGCCATCTGCTGCCGCTTTCCCTTTATCTCTCTTTTAAGGCTATTTCTTGCATGATATATCAGCCTTGCTTGTGAGCATTTCTAGGCTTCGAGACAAACTGTAAAGTGCCTTATTTTGAGCCCCTCTTCAACTTTGTTGAAGGGCTATTTACTGTTTGAGGCATTTTGCTGCCCTGTTTGCTCAATCTCTCTTTTAGGGCTGTTTTTGCATGATACATTAGCCTTATTTGTGAGCCTTTTTGGACCTCGACCTAAACTGAAAAAAGTCTTTTTTTGACATCATCTTCATGTTTGATTAAGGTCTATTCTCTGTTTGGGGTCATCTTCCCCCTATGCATGCTTCATCTCTTCATGATTAGGGCTATGCATTAGAACACTTGCATTGGACATGGTTTGGCCTCTTAGCCACTGAAATTTAGTGGATTTTTAGTGGCTTAGGTGTATTATTGAAGGCCAAAATCAGAGGGGGGTGACCCCCTCTCTCCTTGTCTTGTTTGGTGGCCTTTTTGGCCTTCCAAAGGACCCCCTATTTGAAAGCTTCCAAGCTTTGTTTCTATCACTTTTCAGTGGGTTTTAGGACCCCCATAACTCATTTCTAGAGTTGGTTCGGCTATGCTAAGTGTCCTTGATGCATGTGCTTAATAACCCCCTGTATGCCCTTCCAAAGGAGCCCCTCATTTTTACATGCATTGGCTGCATTTCCATGTTTATTTGGGCATATTTTCACATGTTTTGTTCACTGATTTTTTCTGGTTTGATGAGATTTCATATGCTTCATATATATGCCATGTAAACCATGTTTGCTAGTCAAAGTTGCATGCTATTTTAGTCCATCTTGCTAGCATCTTTTGGCCATGCTTTGAACTAGAAATGTTCATGTTTTAGGACTTCCTTGGCTCTGTCTTTGTGCTTCATAGTCAAATAATGCATGCTTTGTATAGCTATAAGTCAATACATATGCCTAGTTTTGTGTTTCGGGACCATCCCATGCATCGGGTGCCATGCTTCCATGTTTCGGGATCATTTTGCATCACATTTCAGTGCTGGAACTTGCATGTTTGTATGCCATATTCCATGCCTTGCCATGTCTTGTTAGAGTGGCATTTGTGCCTTAGGATTGGTCCTCGGTTTGCGTGTATGTGTGCACGCATCTCGAGTGTCTCATTTTCATATTATGGCTACTGATGTGAGTGTGGCTGAGGTCCACTCATGTTGGTGTAAGTCCATTATGCATTGTGTATGTCATTTCGATTCATAGCATTGTGTATGCTAGGTTGTATGTTAGAGCATTGTGTATGCCTTGTTGCATCGTGCATTGTGTATGCCATTTCATAGCATTGCGTATGTTAGGTTGCATGTTAGGATTGCATTCATGCATGTCATGCATATTGCATTGTGTTTGGGATAGGAGTTAGCCCAAGCACGGGAAACAAGGGACGTTTCGTACTTCGAGTGACGGAACGTGTCTTAATTCCCGGTCGCCGACACTCCGGATTATCCATGATGGAGTCTAGGTCTTGTTGTGTTTTCATGTGCATTCATTTCATATTGAGTCATGCAATTCGACTTCTCGGCCATCATGCATCGAGATGCGTGATTGGTGGCACGAGGATCGAAGACTACACTCCCTGAAGAGTAGTCAAGCATACATATGTGAAAATACATTGCCATGCCCCTTTCTTGCTCTCTGTTGCAGCAAATCAGAAACCGGCAGTCTTTTGGAGCTTCGTGCAATATTCTGGGTTTAATTGTAAACAGAGGCTAATCGAGGCATCGCAATAGATTTCCGCGCAAGGCAACTCAAGCATGCATCATTCATCATTTGGAACAGAGCTGAGGCGGTCCATAGATTTGCATGCTAATTTACTGTTTTCCTAGTTCATTTGTTAATTAATTAGGGTTTTGTAATTATTCGGGCTGTAATTATTCATTTGGGACTGTATTATTTATTCGGACCCTCCGCGTGAGGGCATAATTGTAATAAGTGTGCGTGCGTGTGATGTATGTCTTCCAACCCCACGTCTTTCTCCCTTTTATTTACCAGCTTATGATGGTTAGAATAGGGCATGTTTCAATTAGCATACAGTATGATAGCATGTTTGCATTCATTCATCTGTTTTGCATGCACCGGGCTCGGCGCATCATAACTCACTGCATTGTATTTCAATTCCAAGTTGAATACATGTTAGCTGTAGCATTCCATATGCCATGTTTAGAATAGCCGAGCCTATCTTAGTTGCATTCCTGCATGTGTTACATTAGACATTTCTGTATAGTTAGGATCATGCATGGATTTCTAACTTAGTTTCTGTTTTGGCTTGGAGTACTCGGTAAGTTTTTACGCTTTAGCATTCTCGCATGTGTGTGAGTGACTGCCATGATAGCATGCTTACCATGAGGCTATTTGCTTATGTGATATAACTGCATGAATGCCTGTCGGTGAAGGTTGGGTTATTTGAATTGGAACAATGCATTGACTGTGAGTTTTAAGCCCACTAGATAGTGGCAAAACCATCTTTTCTAAGCCCACCTGAAGGTGGCAAAATCTGCATTTTAAGCCTACTTGCGAGTAGCAAACCATCTTTCAAAAACAAACATGAAATGTTTTGTTCCAATTCAGGCGATCCAGTCTATACTTGTATGCTGTGCGCATCGCATAGTAAATCTAGGCTAATAACCGGAATAAGAATGCATAATGTTTCCAAAACTAGATATCATGGTTAGTAGAGGCCGATCTTTGATCGGGCGAGCGGGGGTGCTCACGAAGTGACATTCCCCAATTGTACCCAAGTTCCCGAGCCGAGGCAACTTTGGTGATGACGGACACGTGGCCTTAGGCACGAGTCAGGGTTTCCTAAATTTCCCAAAAATAAAATATTTAGGTGGCGACTCTGTATCTGGCAAAGCAGTCCATGTTTGGCACTTCTTTCAAAAAAATCTGTTTTCTCAAAACGATTTGCCGAATCTGGACTCTTTGGTTCAGATTAAGAACCATGACAATTTGAGTCCGAACTGTAGTGAGCCCAAAGTGAACAGAATGGGACTCATCCTCCCGGGGCGTTCGAGGACGTCTACAGAGGTATGTAACCCCGAGAAGATTGCACAAAGGAGGCAAAGTATGAAAGGCAGGCAAAATATTCTAAGTATAGAATCATGCAGATACAATTAGAGAAAAGAGCAAAAGAAATAAAGCATTCAGAGAAAGAAAGATATACTGATCATTCAACAAAAACAGGAGGCACATCGGCCATAAAAAAGAAGCTTACATTGTCCAGAAAACAAAAAAGTATAAAAGGCAAGAAAAGAAATACAACAAAGCTAGGATTCTTCAGCATCAGCAGGTGGATTGGTTGGGACCTCGGAAGATTCTTGCGGAACCACCTCGGCAACCTTTTTGGCCGCCAACTCGGTGTCAATTTCTGCAAGTGTTTCATCAAGACTTTTTTTGGCTGGAGGAACATCAGATGATGCTTGTTCAGGAGTAGCCTCCTTGACAACCTCCTCGTCCTTCTCATCATGAGTCAGGTCTAGGACTTGATCATCCTGAGGAGGGGACTTGGTCTTAGAGACGTCTTTAGGCTTCCTTACCAAAGCTTCATCATCATCCTTATCCTCATCTTCTGATTCAGACTCAGATTCGTCTTCAGCTTGACTTGGAGGTGGAGGTGGAGGGAATGGAAGAGGAATAGCATCGGCATTGCGGAAGGGTGAATCGGCAGGGAGATCAAGTTTTTTTATGAGGGACATCCAACCAAGGGAGAAGCCCCTGTTGCATGCCTGCCTAACTTGAAGTTTGTATTCTTCAATGACGTCGGCCATACCCTGAGCGTATGCCTTTTCGTCGGCCTCCTTAATTTCAGCATCCTTGGTGGCCAGGGCCTCCTGCAGCTCCTTTTCGGCTTGGGCCTTTTTGTCCTCGGCCTCTCTCTTCTCGGCCTCGGCGACCTTTCTTATGGCCTCGGCAGATTCAGCTTTTTCCTCGGCTATCTGTTGGGCCTTAGTGGCAGCCTCGGCCTGGTCTTCCAGCTTTTTCATTTTTAATTGAAGGCTTTTGTTGGTCTTCTGAAGGGAAGAAAACTCCCTCTTCATCTCGGCCATCCTCTCTCGATTCTTGAAAGATTGCATTGAAAACGAATGGGCATGCTGGATGGCCTGAAAGAAAACAGAAGTGTTAGAAAATATTTTAAGTATGAAACAGAAAGAAAGTAAAAAGTTCCAAGCAGGAACACTTACTTGAACGGAGTGCTGGAGCATTAAAGCGTAGTTCTCATACTCACTGTACTCAGCATTTCGCTCCAGGTCGTTTGGAAGAAGCAGAGCGGTGCTGAGGGCAACGCCGACATTAATATCATCAGCGCTTTCACTAGACATAATTGGCCTGTCCTCCAAAGTAATCTTTGGGGCCCAGGGGACATCGGGTTTTTTGGACCCCGAAGCCGTTGCAGAGGACGACCTCGCTTTCTTTAACTTTGATGATTCTGCTGGCTGTGTTTCAGCAGACCTTTTTGTGGGAACAGAAACAGTCTTTTCGCTCCCAGCCAATTGTGAAATTGGCAGGGTGTCCTCAGTCTCAACTTCAGTGGCTTTGGCCTTTGGCTGAGCCTTTTTGGTTCTTTTTGGCTTTGGTGAGGGCATGCTCTGTGTTGGCTGAGCGTCAACATCAGTAGGGAGATCAGCAAGAAGATCCTTGGCGACAGGTTTTGCACGACCCATCTCGGATGTAAGGACAAGTCTTCGCCGACGTTTTCGTTCTTGTACTGGGATCAAGTATGGGGCCGAAGTAGATGGCTGATTAGTTAGGTCAGATGTTGATCCTTGATCCGCTCGAGATGCAGAGGCGGTTTGAGTTGTGGCAGTAGGTGGAGAAAGGCTTTTCTTCTTTCTTTTGGGGACGTCGGGAAGCGTAGATCTGTATGTCGGAATGAAGTTGAGAAGCAGAGGCGCCCTCCGTTTTTGGACTGGCAAGTCCAAAAGTTTCTTCAAATCCTTGCTGGGGACAAAGGATTGGAGAAAACTCTTTAGTGGCTTACGAACGTCTGCAAGAAGAACAAGACATCAGAAATAGATAAAATATTGAGGACTTGAAAAAGAAACAACTAAGTGTTGGCACTGGGCTCTTACCTTGCCCTCTTTAACTGATCGGAGAAGAGGGTAAAGATGGGCATCCTCGTCTGGGGCAAACTCCCAATTTCCCGAGGTAATAAGGTAATCATCTCCAGCCCCCTTGTTGGAGTCTGGGAGGTCGGCTACAATTTTGAACTCCGTGGATCTCAGCTTAAGATAATAAATGTAGCCTTTTTCTTTCAAGTTAAGGTTGCACATGGTATAGCAGTATTGAACGTCGGCTAAGGTGATCCTAACGTTTTCCTGTTTGGCTAGAGCTATGATACCGTTGATCACCCGGTAAGAATTGATAGCAAGTTACATGGGGTTTAACTTATAATAGTGAAGAACCTCACGAAAGAGGATGTTGAGTGGGAAACGAAGTCTATACTCAATAAAGGCAACTATGGGGAAGGGCATGGAGTTGTCAGTAGGCATGATGGAGTCGTCATCCCCAGCCAGCCTCAGGTGGACGTCGGCTGGGATTTCAAACTCCTGTCTAAAGAATTCTAATTTGGATGGGGTGTCTACCCTATGTCTCCACATATCCATAACGTCGGCCTAAATTCAGAGGGCTGGGTTTCAGAAGAAAGATATTTCAGAAGGGTTGCCGGAACCTCGGCTTCAAATCTGGGTAAAGACTGGTAGGGGTTGTTTCAGTTTTCCTAAAGAATTGATAGGCTCTACAGACAAATCCCAAACCTAAATCTATGAAGGCAAAGATTGAAGGCAGAGATCTGGAAAAAACACAGGAAACAAGAAACCAGAACGCAGTTTCAGAATCAAGAACAGAAGTGGGGCTCTCGAAAGCATAAAGAAAACAAGAAATACAGGGCCAAGAACAGTGGCAAAAGTGCAAGAAGTAGTGAACAATAAGTATGATTCACGGAATTAACAGTTTGAACAAAACAGTGAAGGCAACAAAAGATGAAGAAAATCAACAGAATTGAAGACGAAAGGAACAGTTTCTTACCAGAAAAAATGGAGCCGGTGTGAAGATTGCCAAAGTCAGGCGACGGTTGCAGACACAACGGAATGACGAAAGCTTCACTGGAATGGAAGAATGATAGCAGTTACAGAGCTTGAGGTTTGAGCAATGGCAGATTCAAGGGAAAAAGTTTAGAGAGAGAGAAAGTAAGTAAAATCGATTGCAAAAGTGAAGAGACAAAAGTAAGAGGCAAAAGTTTTGTCAAAACACTTGAAACGGCGGCAAAAATAGAAGCATTTATTACGCCTGGAATATCGCATGCGTCAGACGGCGCAGACAAATGCAAGACGGCTTACAAGCGCGTCACAGACACGAACCAATGAAGGTGAAACACGTAAGTAGAACGGTTGAAAAGTGATGCATGACAGCTCATGCGCGTAAAAGAGTTCATTAGAATTCTTGTTCTTAGAAGAAGACATGTCGGCCTGAAATAAACGATCTCGGCTGAAGAGTTCTTATGCCGATGTACTAGAAAGAGGAACGATATAGGTTCCATCATCTCAGAATTCCGAGATAATAGAACCTAGGGGGCAGTTGTGGGGATATATTTTCAGAATACCAACACGTGGCAAGGTGACGCCGACGTGTCAGCCGAGGTGCCACGTGTCGTGGTAATTATGCCGAGGTGATCTCGGAGTGGCCGAGGTTATCTCCGAAGATGTCGGAATCCGAGATAAGCGGATAAGGGACAAGAGTCCTAGGATAAAGAGGAGACTTGGCCAAGATAAGGATAAAGCTCTTAGGGAGTTTATCTTTATCACTTGAGGAATCCAAAGTAAGCACAAAATAGGAATCCATAGAAGTCAGGCTTCTAGTGGGATTGAGATTAAGTTGTCTATAAAAGAGAGGCACCCCCGTGGGTCTAAGGTACGCAATTTTATGCTTTGAGCAGTAAGTTTAGCACTTGATTATCTTTGAGAGATATACTGACTTGATCGTCGGAGTGCCCCCGGGTGGAAGAACCACCACCGGATTCTTCTCTTTCTGTTGCAGGTCAGCCAGGTGCCATCTATTCTGCCAGTGTTCTCCAGCTGATCACTAAACGGGCAGTGTGGTCAGAAAACTACTCACACAAGATGTATTCTATAAATTGGTATTCAAGCTAACGAATGAATGTATGTAAATTCTCACCATCTCTTTGGCCCCGTTTGGTCTAGCTGTGAGAATGTGATTATAGATTATGGTTTAACAGATTATAAATTATACCTTTAAATATAAGTTGTTAACATGTTTGGTGCAACTGTGAGATTATAGATTTAATTAGCAGAGTAGTGTTTGCTTGAATAAGTTGTAAAATAATTTTTTGTTATGTAATGTCCTTTTTGCCTTTATAAGATAAAAACTTTGTGATTTTATTTACAATACTTTTTTTTTTTTTCTTTTTCTTCATTTTATTTTCTTTTTCTTCTCTTCTTTTCTTTTCTTTCTTTGTTAATTTTGTTTAATTTATTAATTCATTATATTTAATATCAATTAATTTTAAAAACAAATTATGATTCTTTTTTATTAATTTTTTTTCATTAGAATACCAATTAATATATAAAACTTGTTAGTTTTTTTAATTTATTAATTCAATACAAAATATACCAATTTTATTAATTTATTATTATTTTTTTAACAAACCCTAGCTATCTCCGCCGGTGGCTAGGGTTTCACATCGCAAATCGCGATTGCGACGGTAGTAAACCACAAAGGTATCTCGCAAATCGGGGGATGGGGGTGGGATAAGGATCGCTCTTGTTTGAGATTGCAGATGTGGTGGTGAGCACTGGTTCGTCATCGTCAGGCTATCTCGCAACGCCGACGAGAGCACGGAAGGTTGATCGTCACGTCGTCGATGGCGGTGGTTAGGGTTAGGGTTAGGGTTAGGGTTAGGGTTGTCGATCACAACGCTAAGGCTTTGCCTCTCTGGTTTGTGAGAGAAAAAGAGAGATAGAGAGAGAACAGCTAGAGATCCTAGCTGGAAATCGCAGACATGGCACAACGCCAAAGAGAGAGCGCGCTCTGGTTTACTAGAAAAGGGAGCTTTTGTTCACCATCGATCGCAATGGGAGATAGGGGGATGACAATGAAGGCGACGAACAGAGAAAGGAGAGGGTTTCTCGATCATATCAAAGAGAGAAGAGCCTCATCGGAAATTGCAGATCAGTCGCCGAAAATCGCCCCTATCTCTTTCTCTCTCTGAGTCTCAGTGAATAGTAACGAGAAGATTAAGGTTAAATATATATATATAGAGGTATAAGAGCAAATACCTTCAAATACTAAGGATATTTAAGTAATTTCCAAGCCCTTACTCCATAATCCACTTGCGGAAGCAGCTCCCAGCTGCTTTTGATTTTCTAAACAATTTGCTTCAAAAAAAAGCTATAGAAGCTGAAGTTGTTGCCTTTAAGCTTAACCAAATAGTCTATAATAGCTTTTAAAAAGCCAAAAGTTGTAATCTGCTCAAAATAAGCCAGACCACACATGTCCTTTGTTGCCTACTTCTTTGCCTAACTTCCCTTAACTCTATAAATCCATAATAAAAATAGTAGAAAGCTCATTTCCTTTTGTTATTTTATAATTGGTATCAGAGCTTGGTGAAGAGCTCTTGAAAGCAAAATCAAGCTATGTAAGTATTTCTATCTATGCATTAATTTTGATATATATAAGTTTGTATGGCTTGCTTAATGATATTAAAAAAAAAATCAAAATTAGAAAAATATTATAGTTACATTTAGTCTTTAATTGTATATTTGTATCTTATATCTTCATAATCTTTTATTTCATTTATAGTTATTGTAAAACCTATATACTTAGTGTATGTCAAAGCCCGTATACTCATTAAGATGTTTTGACTAGTGCCCATAATTATGCATTTTTAAGTCTTTAAGATCATAAAGAGAGGTTTTAGGCACCAAATAAATACACTAGGAGGGTCTTAGGTACCAACAACAATCTATAATAACAATTAACCCTGAAAATATAATATTGTAGCTCGGCTTTTCACGCCCCTTTCGGAAGAATGAAATAGCCCTTACAGTTCGGACTCCACTTGTGTTGGTTCTGAATCTGATTTCACAAGTACAATGTGAACAGTGGAAACACAAAAAGAGTCAAAATCCGGCAATTATTTTTGGGAAATCGATGTTTGAATCAAATGCCAAAAAGGACTGCTTTGCCAGATTTCAGAGTCGCCACCTAAATATTTATGGGAAATTTAGGAAACCCGTGACTCGTGCCAAAGGCCATTAGTCCGTCGTTACCAAAGTGTCTTGGTTCGAGAATTTAGGTATGAGAGGGGAAGGTCAATAATGAGCACCCCACTCACCCGATCAAAGATCGGCCTCTACTAATTATGATGTGATTCTTATGTACAATATATGTTCTTATTCTGATTATTTAATAATTCCTAAAAGTTATTATGTGAAGCATACAAGGTATAGACTAGTTTGCTCAAATTGGAACAATTCAATTTCATGTTTGTTTCTCGAAAAGGGTTTGAATTTGCCACTCTTAGGTGGGCTTAATTTGCCACCCTTAGGTGGGCTTAGGTTTGTGAATCTTAAAACGTACATTCATTGAATCATTCCAATTTAAGCAACAAGCCTTCATCCACATGCATTCAAACAGTTTATCATTTAAGCAATTAGCCTCATGGTAGGATGCTGAACATAATAAGAAAATTATGTACAAGCGGGATACTAAAGCATAACAACTCACATATTTACCGACGTCCCGCGAACAAGCTACAAAACAAAGTTAGAAAATATGCATGATTCCTAACTATACAACACATGTGATATGCAATTACTAGGCTCGGCTACTAATATGGCATATGAAATGAATTAATCGCATGCGAGCTAAGCATGTATTCAGAGAAGTATTGAAACGACAATGCGAATTGAAATGATGGACCGAGCCCCGGTGCATGCAATACAAGTAGATGCAAACATGAGTATGCTAAATTAAACATGATGCCTCTAAACTAACCATCATAAGCTGGTAAATAAAAGGGAGAAAGACGTGGGTTGGAAGACATGCACACACACACGCACACTTATTACAAATTTGTTTGCCCTCGCGCAGGAGGGTCCGAATGAAGTAATGCGCCCTCACGCAGGAGGGTCCGAATGAACTAACTAGCTAACTAAATTACTCAACTAATTATTACAAAATTTGAATAAATAAGCTAGTTATCAAAACTAATTAATTATTACAACAAGTAAATAACAAAATTAATTAATTATTACAACAAGTAAATAACTAATTATGCTAAGCTAGTGAATATAGCTAGTGAATATGAATTAACTAATTAAATAGCTAATCAAATTAACTTATCTAATGAAATAACTAATTAAATAATTACTCTATTTAAATTGTCTGATTAAATAATTAGGACTAACTAATTAATAATTAAACTAATTAAGTATTCTAGCTAATTATTACAATTGGAACTAACTAATTAACTACACTAACTAATTCATTATAAAATCATAATTAAACTAACTAATTAATTACATTAATTAATTAAATATAAAATTATAATGAACTAACTAATTAACTACACTAATTAATTAATTTATACAATTCTAATTTATAAAATTCGAATTAATTAATTACACTAGTTAATTGATACATTTATAAAACTCAAATTAACTAATTAAATGATTTACACTAATTAATTAATTTATACAAGTCTAATTAATTAATTAATTATATTGATTAACTAATTAATAATTAAACTAATTAATTATTCTAGCTAATTATTACAAATTGGAACTAACTAATTAATTATAAAATTCTAATTAAACTAACTAGTTAATTACACTAATTAATTAATACAATTCTAATGACCTGACTAAGCAACTACACTAATTAATTAATTATAAAATTCTAATTAACTAATTAATTAATTTATACAATTCTAATTTACTATTTAATTAATTACACCATTTAATTGACACAATGCATTACACTAATTATTAGACTCAAATTAACTAATTAAATGAATTACACTAATGAATTACACTACTTAATTAATTTATCTATTTAACTATTTAAGCAATTACACTCATTAATTAATTTATACAATTCTAATTTATGAAATTTGAATTAACTATTTAATTAATTACACTAATTAATTAATTGGTACATTTAGAAAACTTAAATTAACTAAATAAATGGATTACACTAATTAATGACACTACGTAATTAATTTATCTATTTAACTAATTAATTAATTATAAAATGCTAATTAACAACCTAATTAACTAATGAATTAATTATTAAATTCTATTTAACGACCTCATTACCTACTTACCTAATTAAAATTCTAATTAACTTATCTACCTAATTACACTAATAAATTAATTATACAATTCTGATTAATTACTTATAAAATTCCAATTAACTAATCTACACTAACTAATTAATTACAGTGTAACTAATTAAATTACAACATGATCACTAATTAAATAACTAATCTAAGTAAATAACCAATCTAATTAATCTAAGCTAAATAATCTAATTAAATAACTATGACTATCTAAGTAATAATTAAACTACTTACTCATTCTACCGAATTATTACAAATTGGAACTAACTAATTAATTTACACTAATTAAGTAATTATAAAACTCTAATTAATTAACTAGAGAGAGAGAGAGAGCCTCTGTGCATGTTTTTTTTTCTTCTTTTTTTGTTCTCCTCTTAGCTTCAAAACAGAAAAGCTCTATTCATGCACATCCTTGCCGACTACTCAGCGAGAGAGAGGGAGAACTTTCAGCTGCACAAAGCTTTGGTGGGTCGTCCTCGGTCAGCACCACGTACCACCTGGTAAACGACTCGGCTGGATAGTCCTCCAACTTGGTGTGTTGTGTATGCTCATGTGATAGCCGTGTGTGCTCATGTGATAGCCGTGTGTGCTGTCGTGTGCATGTGTGTTCGTGAGAGTGTGTGTTGTGTGGTCGGGTGTCTCCGAGAGAGACCCAGTTAGAGAGAGGTGAGAGAGCCGTGTGTGTGTGCATGGGAGGTGTAGGCTGCTGCTGCCGTGCATGAGTGTGTGCCTATGCATGAGTGTATGCCGTGTGCATGAGTGTGTGAGCTGCTGCTGCCGTGGGTGTATTAGCCGTGTGTATGAGCTGCTGTGTGGGTTTGTGGGTGAGAGGGAGGTGTGTGCATGAGTCTGTGAATGGGCTGTGTGTCATCGGGGAGAGAGAGGTGTGTGCTTGGTGAGTTGCTGGGTCTGTGATGCCGTGTTTATGGGTGTGTGAGAGTTGTGCACCGGGTGTGTGTGTAGCAGCCGGTGGTGTGTGCATGGGTCTTCTAGAGAGAGAGAGAGTGCCGTGGGTGGGTGGTGTTGTGTGTGCATGGTGCGTGTGTGATGGCAGTGGTGGAAGTATGGCTGCATGTGTGTGATGTGTGGGATATGTGTGCATGTGTGTGCCGTGCATGGTGAGAGGGAAGAGAGTCGTGTGTGCATGGCCTCTCCCTCTCTCTCACCTTTCTCTCCTTCACCCCTCCTTCCCTTCTCTCTCTCTAAACTGTGTATTCCTTTTTTTGAGAGAGAGGGAGAGCCCTCCTCCTGAAAATGGGTGTGTGTGTTGTGCTCTCCTGAGGGGGAGAGATATGTGTGCGTTGTGCGTGTGTGCAGTCCCGGTGTCTCTCTCCTCCTCCTCTCCCAAAACCGAGAGAGAGATGGCAGTGGGATGTCTTTCTTTCTTTTTTAGAGCGAGCTTCAGTGAGTTGTGTGTATCTCCCATGTGCATCCCAGAGAGAGAGAAGAGAGATCCGGGGCCCTCCCAATGTGGAGCTGTGTGTGTGTTATGAGTGCATGTGGGTTCGACCCCAGAACATATTCTCCTTTTTCTTTTTTTTTATTGCCCACCGAAAACCTGATTGAGGATGAGATAGTGCTATCTATATTTTATATTTTTCAAAATCTTTAAACTTTTCTTCCACTCTCTCTGGCATTTTTCTCTAAAATAATCCTCCATTCTCCTCTACCATTTTACATATATACAACTATATTTTTTATCTTGAGCCCACCCCCTTAACAACAATTGAGAGAGAGTGTGTTATAGTGCAGAACCATGTGTGTAACATTCTCCCTTTTCTTTTTTTTTTAATCAAATCTATCCATCCAAACCTTATCATCTTGCATCCCCTTTTCCACCGCCCTCCAGGAGGGATATTTACTTTAAAAACCACTTTCTTTTTATCCCTAACAAATACCCTTCACCACCCACAAAAACCTCATTATTATTGAATCCAGCAAGAAAATCCTCTTTTTATTCCAAATCCCATCTGACCAAAATATATTTTATCATGTATAGTGTATATAAACATATATATATATATATATATATGAATTCAATCTTCTTTTTATTATTATTAGTATTATTATTTTCTTTTTTTATTTATTATTTTTTATTTATCAAAATAGCTAAAATGTACCAATTTATATAACATCGTCTGAAAATATGTGCACACACATGCAATTATATAAAAATATATAAATTATAAAATATTACAAATTAATAAAATATTAGTTAATATAAAATAATTTGGCCGAAATGGGTGAGACTTTGGATTAAAACTTCACTTTGATTTTTCTGCTGAGAAATTCATAAAATGGCATATTCCAATTTGCATCATGGGGTGTTTAAAAGAAGGTGCCCAAGTCTTAGGGGCGGTCAAAAATGGGGTGTCTACAAATATGTTTTGGAAATACAAAAAATAATGTTAATAATAAATATGACCATAGTTTGCATATTACTAAAAATCTAAAAATATAAATAGTGTGTGTTCTAGTTAAATAATATTACCGATATTATGTGCTCTTAGTTTTCTAAATTAGATAAAAATCAAAAAATAAATCAAAATTATTTAGAATCCAAAGTTGAGTCTATAGAATCTAAAATAGACAATTTAGGTTCTACAATAAATATTGACTTAAACAAAGAAGCAAAAACCCAAATAAACAATTTGGTGACAAAATTAGAAACTATATCCTTCATAAACAATGATGGAATGAATAGTCCAAGAGATAACTCCATTCCTAGGCTATTTTATAGAATAGAAGATATTCTAGTACTTCAAACCAATACCTATAATAGGACTAAATATGAAAATATTGTTGAAATATTGGATTATTGGAGAAAATTATATAAAGACCCAGATTTAGGTATTGATGAAAGAAATAGGCTACTAGATCAGATAAGAGAAACTTATCTAGAACATGAATCCTTTTTACAGCGCTTTAATTATGATATTAATATGTCAACTAATGATGATGATAATCAATTATCCTCATTTGAAGATACAATAGATCAAGATGTTTCACCAGAAATAAATAAGGGAAAAAGAAAGGCAGAAGAGCCGATTGATCCCGAATTGTTTGGCATATTGGGAGATGGAGAAAATTTTGACTTTATTCAAACAAATGAAATTAAAAATGATATTAACATTGGATGTACCTCCAATCCTACACCTGAGCCAATAATATCTAGAAAGGATAATAATCATAAGTATCCAATAGTTCAAAATGGTACTTATTTAGACTTGTCTCATGTTCTATTTAAGGATCAACCACAAGCAATTGATGATTGGGCACAATCATTGTCCATCATTATTATCAATTATAAAAATAATTAGTCAAAGGAAAAATTCCTTGATTATATTGTAACAACTCTCTAGGAAGATGTGTTGCGATGGTTAAGATAGTGGAAAAATCTGAAATTGGAAAAAGTCAAAAAACAGCTTTGTTGGCAAATGTTCTCACACTTGATACAATATTAGTTGAGTTTGTAAAAATCATAAAAGAAAATTTATGTAGTTTTGTAGGAGATACTAATTTGTAAGTAGATGCAAATCATATTTTGACTAAATTAGAATTATGTAACATTTGTCTTTTTGAAGACTATGTTCAAACTTTAAAAAAAATATTATTATCTTATTGATCCATCAGCAAATCAACCTTGGTTAGATCAATTTTTTCATAAACTCCCTAATCCATGGGATGAGTTATGTATTAAAACCTATCCTGACTTTCTCAAAAAAATGGAGAAAGAATAATATGATAATCCTGGTTTTCGCATTAATTATGTTCTAAGACTGATAGCAGATCGGTGTCTAGAAGTAAAGGTGAAAAAAAATAATAAAAAATCAAATTTCCAACTCACAATATGGCCAAAAATGTTGTGGCAAAATTTTAAAAGAAAATTGGAAAATTGGTTGTAATACATTTCCCAAGTGAAAAGGATTTTTCCAAAAACGCAGAAAATATAAATGGAAACCTTGGAAAAAGAACAAAACTTTTTTCAAAAAAAAAAAAGTATATTCGAAAACAGAAACCAACAAGTGTATCAAAAAAGAAAATTTGTAAATGTTACATTTGTAACGAAGAGGGTTACTATGTACCCAAATGCCCAAAATGGAAAAAAGTGCAAAGAAAATGATCAAAGTTCTTGAAGAACAAGATCTTGAAATAATATACAGCGAAGAAATTTCTGATGAAGAAGAAATTTTATACGAAATTTTTAGTCATGAAGAAAGCTCATATGAAGAACTAATCTTCATGATGACTAATATAGATAGTCAAGAAATATCTCAAGAAGAATTACAAGCCATTCGACTTGAAGATGTAATCAGAGAAGAAAAAAATTTTACCGATGAAGAATTAGCAAAATTTGAAAAAATGCAAGAAGTTGTTGTGCTAGAAATTTACAAACTTTCAAAATTCAACTTCTTTTCAACAAGGGTGTTTGAACAATGCAGTGGTAACATTCAAGCAAAATGGTCAGAAGAAGGAAATATTGACATTCCTTTTTTTGATAAGAAAAATGTTGCAAGATGGAAAAGAAATATCCTGAGATTCAATATATTCATATTGGATTAATACAGGTAACCATAACAGCCTTATTCCACCAAGGGATAGATACTTCTATTTTGAGAGTAATTTTTGATAAACGATTTTCTGACCCAATGAAAGCAATCATTGGAAGAATTCAATCTAATTTGGCTAATGAAGTAGTTTGGTTTAATGTTAGACCAAATTTCTTTATTTCCATAAATGATCCTAATCTTGAGGATACGGTCAGAATAAGAATTAAAACACAAGGATTATGAATGAAAATTCTCATGATTTGGCTATTTGTTGGAAAATAATTCAAGAATTGACCAAATTTCCTGAAACAAAAGCAAGATCAAACGATAATAAAATCATTGAAATCTTTGAACCAAGACCATTTGACATGGAAATCTAACCGCGTCTAATGAATTGGAGTGATTTAGAAGTTCCTCGACAATGGTCAATCCATGACCTAGTGGGGCAAGGAGAATCGTCTAAAACAAAAAAATCCTACACAAATATAAATGCAAACATCAGGAAAAAATTTATATATTCAAAATATAGTTCCAAAAATTAAAAGATCAACTTATGTATTTGTTGGCTACATATTTTGTATAGGCCAATCACAGCTTAACACGTGACAAGATGAGGGCAATGTGGAAAGATTAGTACAAGTCTCCAATCGAAATCAGACACATGGCATTTAGTGTTGGTAATAATGGATTTGCGTAGCATTGGAACAGTGGAGAGATACAAGATGACGTGGCTTAACGGTTACTCATATATTGAAATTCAAAATCATGAGGGAAGCCTATTTGCAAGAGTGGTGTAGTGGGACTGATTGTGAGAGAGCATGTTCAGCAATCATAGGAGGACTATTCGACGGTTAGAAGCCCACTTCGACGATTACCATTGAGAAGTATAAATAGCAGAGAAGGCTCCAGAATGAAGGAACCAGAATCATATTCAAATACCAGTTTATTGACTTCGTTTCTTTTCTAGTTTTTTACATTTCTAGTTCTTTACATTTCCAGTTCTGTACATTTCTAGCATTTCAATTTTTGTATTGCACTTCATTTTTCCTAGGAGTAGTTTTCGAGTAGTTGCTGCTGTAAACCCTTCCAAGGCTAGGTCAATTCATTTGTAAGTTTTTATTTATTTAATGAAATTTAGTTTTTGGATTATTTGTATCTAAGAACATTTATAAATTTCTCCTAACAAAGCCACCAGTAAAAGTCCTCTTCATTGAGGCTGAAAAAACTATAATACAATTTTTTGATAATTGGTTGGCAATTCATATTCTGTAAAGACTAATTGATCCTTGCTGGCATGCTTAAATTTACATTATTACCCTTCGAAAGTCAAAAAAGCCAACATATATTTTTGGCACGCTTAGTGGGACTAAAAAAAATGGCTAAACGTAGAAGACAATGAGAAAATGAACGCCTAGAAGTATGTGTGGAAGGAGAGGTAGTATAGCGATCTGTGATTGTGTGCTGTGGTTTATGCCTTGTGTTTCTACCCTTTGTTTTTTTATATTTGAGTTTGGGCTGTGTTAAGCGAGTTTGGAACAGGTTGGTTGTGAGTTGGTGCAAGTGGTTGCTGCCCAGGTTTTTGTCTCTTTGCTCGAGCGAGGCTTTTTGCGCTCAAGCGAGCCTTGGGTATTTATCTCTTCGCTCCAGCGAGATTTCTTGCGCTCGAGCGAGCCTTGTCTGTTGTGTCTCTTCGCTCGAGCGAGAAACCTTGCGCTCGAGCGTGCGTCTGTATCTCTTTTAGACATGAAAAGTGGCATTCTTCGCTCGAGCGAGCCTTCTCACGCTCGGGCGAGCTCTGTATTCCTTCGCTCGAGCGAGCATTGTTGCGCTCGAGCGTGCGTCTACGTTGGTGGGTTGTAGACTTGAAGTCTCACTTTGTCCGCTTGAGCAAAGCTTCTTGCGCCCGAGCGAGGTTCTTTCGTTGTGTCTGGTCGCTCGAGCGACAACTCCTTCGCTCGAGCGAGCCTCGCATATATCATATCTCAGCAGCGGGACGTTTAGCACTTTTTCATTTCCTTCTTCCCCCAAAACCCTAGATCCGACTCTCTCTCTCTCTCTCTCTCTATCACTCATTCTCTCTACAAATACTCCATTTCTAGGGCTTTTCTATCCATTTCTCTTTATTAAAAAGCTAGAGCTTTGAGTGGGCTTTCTTTTGATCCAAGAAAATACGGGTTTGGAGCATCTTGGGGTTTCTCTCATCTTTGCTTTTGAGCTTCTACTTTGAGGTAGGGATTTCTTGAGTTATATATACTAGTTATGTATTGTTGTTGTTGATTTAAAAGTTTCCTTGAAGGATTAGTGTTGATTTTGATTTTTGTGATTAAAAATGTAGAGTTTTCGAAAGGGGTTTAATCTCAAATCATTTGTGTTAATTCCTAGTGGGTTTGTTTAGTTATTTTGAAACTCAAAGGGATGGTTTAATGGGGTTTCTTTAAGAGGGTGGAAAATGTTTGGTTTTTGATGAAAACCCTAGGAAAAATTGGGGATTTTTGGAAGGAACATGGAAAGGTTCTTGAAATTCTTTTCTATCTTTGAATTGAAGATAAATGGGTATAAATTTCATAATGTGTTTGCAAAATGGTAAACTTTTAATGTATTGAGAAGTAGAAAATTGTTTTGAAAGCTTTACATGTAGCTCTTGGTGAGACTATGTTGTTATAACTTGTGAAATGAGGAAATTGTGGTATGAATGGATGATGTGGTTGACTTGTGAAGGAAACAATGAAGAAAGAAATGGGAAAAATTGTGAATGTGGCATTATTGTAAAGGCCTTGAACATGAAGAAATGTTATGAATTATGGGAATTATTGCATTGTATATTATTTCTTTAATTATTGTGCATTGTGGTTCTAAATTGAAGAGATTTACATTCATGAGAGAAATTGGTATTGTAATAAGAACTATGGAAGTGTGTAAGGGGTAAATACAGTGGTAGGTCCAGTTAGGGGGTGTAGATGAGTTTTGTTAAATTGGCTTGAGTGTCCATGGTGAAAGTCCAGAAAACTGCGCGGATAGGTGTCGAGCCTTCCGGTTAATACCGGTAAAAATGATAGTTTGGTAGTACTCGTAGAGTCTACTTGCAGACACCAGCCTAGGGACTACCAGTGTTGTATTTACTACCCCTATTGATTAAAATTGGAAGTTCTTTTGTCGAAATGAGATAAGATTACTAACTGTTATTAGAATAAAAAAATTTCTTTAAGAAACCAAGGCATGGCATGAACATCTGCATTTTTTTTGAGAATTGCATAACAGTATATACTTTTTTAGAATTCGCTACTGGGTTGTATGCTCACCCCTATGGGATTTGGTGCAGGTAAAGATGTGGTGATCCCGTCGAACTAAGGGCGTGGATGTTCTGTGAAGAGTAAATAGCTCCCTTTTGTGTAAATTTTTGTAAAGCCAAGGGCTAATATGCTTGGGTCTGAGAGACCATTTTGTGTAACTGGGCTATTGCCTTGGAAGATGTAAGCCCTTAAGGGCATTTTATTGTTTTGAGACTTGAGGCTTCACATGCTATAGATTCATATGTTCTTTTATTTCGTTGAATGTATATTGCATGTGGAACTTTGTAATTAGACTTATTTATTAATTACGTGGAAATGGAAGGATCATTGCTATTGTTTAGTGAATGTTACTTAATGCGAGTAGTTCATGTTGAATTATTTTGGGGTGTTACAAGTAGAAGTGCCTAATCTAGAGAATAATGTAACAACACCTCCTATGGAAGCACCTATCTCATCAGAACCTATGGTCGAACAGACCAGCACTTCGGAACATGTACCACATGTTCAAAATATTGGGCAAGGCCATGGAATTGGACCATCCACTATTCTATTTTCCCAGCCAATGAATCTGTGGGGAGGCTTGGTAGATGCCACGGGACAATAGTTAATGTGTACAATGGAAAGATGGGCAACATTCTTCATGGATTGAGTGAATTCCTATCAACCAACTGTTACAAGGCATATGAAGGAAAATACAAATGTTCTTCAGCAAAGATTGGTTAGAGATAAACAGCCTATGCAAATTAATGGGCACACTAATGGTTAGACTAGTAATCAAAATTATGAAAGACCATCACATGTACCTCAGTTATGGTATGAACCTCCTTGAGGCCTTTGGTAAATTAAAATATACCATTACCTAACAGCGAAGCCATACACCTGGCTCAAGGGGGTTCACTAACCCTCTGTTTGAATTTACACCTAGGGGATTGGAAGGGTTTCCTACGGCTGGGAAAGAAACAACACATGTTTCTCCTCCTGCAGCACTTTTCGCAGGATAGGCCTAGAGGGTTCAACCATACCCTCAACAGCAACGGGTACAACAAGGACAGCCAGTCTTGAATGTACCCATGTATGGACCAATAGACCCTCAAGCACATGGAGTTCCTCTAGTGGTGGTTTAACCAGCACAAAATATGGTTCCAAGGGACCAAATTGATGATATAGTTAGAGAAATGTGTGGACTTATGGCTTGGGGGGGTCCAGACGCCAGTGTACCGAAAAATACACCGAGAGTGGGTAGATAGGGTACATGAATACCCAAAGGGGTTTAGAATACCAGATTTTGCCTTCTTCTATGGGAATGGAAACCAGTCAACAGTGGAATACATTGCCAGGTTTATAGGCCAGTGTAATGAGCTCACCAATAATGACTATATGAAATTAAAACTTTTTCCAAACTCTTTAACTGGAGCAGCCTTCGTATGGTATATAAACCTTACACCTGGCTCTATTCAAACTTTGCAGCAAATGGAAGAGGTCTTTCACGCCTAATTTTTCCAAACAGAACCTGAGGTTTCCATAGCACACTTGGTAAGATTAAGCCAAAGGCCTGATGAGAAGGCTGCTCAATTCATTGCTAGATTCAAAAGAGCATGAAATAAGTGTAGGGTCATTCTACTAGAGCCTGAATTTGTGAGATTGGCTCAAAATGGTTTGGAGTTTAGGCTTTGAAAGAAGTTTGATTCCACTGAGTTTTGAGACTTAGTAGAATTAACCTATAAGGTGTCTAGATATGAATCTTTACTTGAGGAAGAGCAAGATCGAAGTAATGCATCATATAAGACCTATTATAGGGACCCTAATTATGAAATTGATGCAGTAGAGATCGTAGGAAAAGAACCTATGACCTGTGATGCATTAATTCAGAAGGACAGTACAATAGATCAATAGTTTAAAACGAAAGACCTTCATATAAAGTATTATTTTGATTTAACAAAAGCAGATAGCATTTTTGATCATTTGCTTGCAGCAAATTTCCTAAAGTGACCATAGGGAGTTAAGATCCCTACCCCAGAAGAACTTAAAGGAAAAATGTACTGTAAATGGTACAATTCTTGGTCTCATTCAACTAAAAATTGTATTATTTTTCGGGACAAGATCCAAGAATAGATTCAAAAAGAGAGGCTAAAGTTTCTAGCTAAGACAGAGAAAGTTATGGGAATTAACACCAATCTATTTCCAGAGATTAGGGAGGCTGTAGCAAATTTGGCATGCCAGATTTCCAAAACCTATCCTTGAAGGAATTGGAGGAGGTTAATATGCAGATGCATGTTGCCAGCCATAATGCTTTCAAGAAGGATACCAGAAGTGCACCAGCAAATGGACAGAGCTTTGTAGACCAAAAGGATGACTCTAGTGAGGAAACATTGGATGATGACTCTCTTGAGGTAGCAGTCATGCAAAGGATGTGTCCCAGGTGCAGGTTAAGTTACAAGTGGCTGAGAGGAGTCCCAATTGATGGAAAACAACATTACAAGGATGTACAGAGACGCCCTAAGCCAACCAATACCTACAACAGAAGACCATACCTAACTGGTCCTAGACAGCAGCCATTTTTGGCTGGACCATTAGCCACTAGAATGCAATCCAAGGGTAAGAGACCTCTACATGAGTTCAGACCACCCAATTACTGCAGAATGGAAGGGAATTATCCTGAGAGAAGGCTTGAATTAGGCTCAAGTCAGGGAATCAGAGCCAGTGATTGGCCTTCAAAGTCAACTTTAAACAAGATACAAGGCAAGTACCTTGAAAGAAGACCTGAAGTAGGCTCAAGACAGGGTGCCAGAGCCAGTAATTGGCCTCAACAGGTGTAGACGTCCCCGAACGCCCCGGGAGGGTTAAGTCCCGTTCTGTTCATATTGGGGTCACTACAGTTCAAGGACTCAAATGTCACGGTTCTTAATCTTGAACCAAAGAGTCCAAATCCGGCAAATCGTTTTGAAAACAGATTTTTTGAAAGAAGTGCCAAAACATGGACTGCTTTGCCAGATACAGAGTCGCCACCTAAATATTTTTTAATGGGAAATTTAGGAAACCCTGACTCGGTGCCAAAGGCCACGTGTCCGTCATCACCAAAGTTGCCTCGGCTCGGGAACTTGGGTACGATTGGGGAAGGTCACTTCGTGAGCACCCCCGCTCGCCCGGTCAAAGACCGGCCTCTACTAACCATGATATCTTATTTTGAAAACATTGTGAGTTCTTATTCCGGTAATTAGCCTAGGTTACTATGTGATGCTCGCAGCAAATAAGTATAGACTGGGCCGCCTGAATTGGAACAAAACATTTCATGTTTGTTTGTTTGAAAATGGTTTGATGGTGCTACCCGCAGGTAGGCTAAGACGCGGATTTGCCACCCTCAGGTGGGCTTGGAAAATATGATTTTGCCACTATCTAGTGGGCTTAAAACAGACAGTCAATGATTTGTTCCACTCCAAGCAACTCAACCTTCACCCACAGGCATTCAAGGCAGTTATATCACATAAGCACATAGCCTCATGGTAAGCATGCTATTCATGGCAACACTCACACGCATGCAAGGATGCTAAAGCATAAAAACTTACCGAGTACTCCAAGCCAAAAACAGAAACTTTATTAGAAATCATGCATGATCCTAATTATACAGGATTGCCTAATGCAACGCATGCAATAATGCAACTATAGCAGGCTCGGCTATTCTAAACATGGCGTATGGAATGCTACAGCTAACATGTATTCAATTCGGAATTGAAATACAAATGCAGCTTGTATGATGCGCCGAGCCCGGTGCGTGCAAAACAGATGAATGATGCAAACATGCTGTCATACTGTATGCTAATTGAAATATGCCCTATATCTAACCATCGTAAGCGGGTAAATAAAAGGGAGAAAGAAATGGGGGTTGGAAGACATACATCACACTCACACACACTTATTACAATTATGCCCTCGCGCAGAGGGTCCGAATAAATAATACAGTCCGAATGAAAGAATAATACAGTCCGAATATTACATATTCCTAATTAATTATCGAATTAACTAAGAAAGCTGTAAAAATGGCTCGCAAGCCAGGGGCTGCCTTGACTCCGCTGAATGATGTATGCTGGGCTGCCTTTTTTGGAAATCCACTGGGATGCCCAATTCAGCCTCTGTTTGCAATGTTCCTCGAAATGTGTGTCAGACTCCGAAAAGTTGCTGATTCCTTATTTTGCTGCAACAGAGAGCAGGAAAAGGGCATAGCAATGTATTTCACAGATATATGCATGCCTCGATCCTCGTGCCACCAATCACGCATACCGATGCATGATGGCCGAGAAATCGGATTGCACAACTCAATATAGGGTGCAATGCAGATGAATGCTACAACAAAACCTAACTCCATCATGGGTAATCCGGAGTGTCGGTGACTGGGGAATTGAGACCCGTTCTGTCACTCGGAGTACGAAACGTGCCTCGTTTCCCGTGCCCAGGCTAACTCCTATCCCGAACACGATGCAATATGCATGATATGCATGAATGCAACTAATATACAATCCTAACATACACAATGCTATGAAAATGAGATGCCTCGAAATGCATGCGCACGGGCACGCGAACCGAGGCAATGATCCCAAGGCATAAAATGGCATACACAATGCAAGTGGACTTACACTAACATGAGAGAGCCTCAGCTACATTCACATAAGAGGCCGTCGGATAAAAATGAGCTGCCTCGAAATGCGGGCCCACGGGCACGCAAACCGAGGCGATGACATAAAAGCATGAAATGGCATGAAAATGCAAATTGGGCTTACACTAACATGAGAGGGCCTCAGCCGCACTCACATAAGATGCCGTGAGACGAAAATGAAGTGCCTCGAAATGCGTGCCCACGGGCACGCAAACCGAGGCGGTGTATAAAGGCATAAAATGGCGTGCAAATGAAACGTGGCATATGATATATGAAAAATGCAAATTTCAGTAGCTAAAATGATGCACAAATAGCCCCCGAATTATGACAAAATTACACCCGATGCCCGAAACGCAATGTTATGCACCCGAAACGGCCTACAGCCCTACTAAACATGCACAATATGGACATAACATGTAAAAAAGTAGCAAGGCAGCCCCTAAACTAGCATTTTTTCAGTACAAAGCATGGCCAAACAACAACCACAAGTATGGTAAAAATAGCTTGCAAAAATGGGGGAAAAGAGGAGAATTATAAAGCAAGTAGTATATACAATGCTCAAACTGAAAAACACAGTTCTGAAAAATTAAAGAGGGACCAAAAATATGTACATTTACAAGAGATGACATCTCCCAATTCAGTATGTAGATAGGCTAAACATAGCATGCAAAATAATGAGCCAACAAAGGCTATAACATAAAGTACCAAAAGCAGGCATCAAAAAGCATAAGATCCTTAACAAAACATGAAGAGTGGGTCATTTTAAGACACTTTCTAAGCCTAATGAAGACTCAAAACAGAAGCCAAATAAGCCTAACAAAGCATGCAATTTTACGGTAAATTGGAGGAATTGTGAAGCAAGTGTAAGATAGAATTACCAAAAATGGTTGAGCCCTTCTTCAATGTTGAAGAGGGGCTCAAAATAGGCCCACTCACAGTATATTGCATGCTCGAAAACAGAACACTCATGAGCTAAAAATAGCATGCAAGAGCAAGGGTAAAACATGAATTCAAAGCAAGTGACATGCAGAGCATGAAAACAAGGCTGAACCCTTCTTCAATGTTGAAGAGGGGCTCAAAATCAGTTCATGAGATGCTCCAAATCAGATCACAAACAGGCCAAATAAATCATGCAAGTTTACGGTAAATATGGAGAATTACAAAGAAAGTGCATGATAGAGAGGCCAAACATGGTTGAACCCTTCTTCAATGTTGAATAGGGGCTCAAAATAGGCCCACTCACAGTTTATATCATGCTCGAAATCAGATCACTCATGATCCAAACAAAGCATGCAAAATATTGGCATAAGAGGTGATATTGAAGGAAGAGCATGATAGAGGTACCAAACAAGGTTGAGCCCTTCTACAATGTTGTAGATGGGCTCAAAATAAGCACAAAATCAGTAGGGGTCAGAGCCCAAATCAGTGAGCAAGTAGGGTAAAGATTTGAAGCAAAATTGTGCAAGAAAAAGGGAAATAGTGACTTACCCTTGAAGATCAAGCTTTTGTTGCTTCTTGGCTTGAATTTGTTGGTCCTTAGCCTCTGAAAAAGCTTCCTTTGCTGCTGGAATGGAAGTGGTGATGGTGAAGCTTAGGGTTGATGAACAAGTGGGCTAGAGACTTGAAAGTTTTTGGAGCTTTTGAGGATGAAAATGGAGGTTTTGGAAGATGAAGTCTTGAGAAGAAAGTTTCTAACCCTAACAAAGGAGCTATCCAGCCCTTAAATGGATCAAAAAGGGTGTAAAAGGGGAGGGAAATGCATCCAAGCTTTCCCTCCCAAAATATCCCCGGAGGACAGGGATATTTTGAAAAACAGCTGGACAGCTGTAAAGGGTCCAAAAGGAGAAAGCAGGCCGACCAGGTACCTTTCTTGAAGGTGGCCGACCGGCCACCCCAACTGGTCGGCCAGCCACTCCCCCTGGCCGGCCGGCCATGGCCAAAAATGAAGTCAAAAATTGCTGGCCGACCACCACACCTTGGTGTCCTCCCAGGTGTGTAGAACAAGGTTCCAAGGTTGGAATTTGGCAACTCTGAAACAAGAGTCACAACATTGGACTTGAAGGAGAGGCTCAAAAATGAAAGTAGCAATTACTGGCCGACCAGTACTTTTTGGTGTCCTCCCAGGTTCCCTCATCACAGATATGTGGTTGTGGTTGGAAGAAAAAGGCCCTAGGGTGTTCAACATTAGCCCGGAAGTGAGAAAAACGGGCGCCGGCGGAGCGAAACTGGTTTTCTGAGATAATTGCTGGCCTCCCACCCTCCAGTGATCTTCTTGGTGCTAAAACAGAGGTACCTGCCAAAATTGAACAAAAACTAATGCAAAATGAATGCTCGGGGGCCAAACCGCGAGGTTCGGGGCCCGAAAACCGGCTAGAAGCACCGAAAGTGGCATTCAGCCATGAAGTGGGTATCTGAAACCCCAGTGTGCCTCGTTATGATAAAACAGAGGCACTTGCCAAAAATGAACAAAAACCGATGCGAAATGAATGCTCGGGGGCCAAACCGCGAGGTTCGGGGCCCGAAAACCGGCTATGAGCACCGAAAGTGGCATTCAGCCACGAAGTGGGTATCTAAGACCCCAGTGTGCCTCGGTATGATAAAACAGAGGTACCTGCCAAGAACCGGAGGAATCGGAGACGGTTGGGCGGTCCCGAACCGAGGCACACGGCCTGACGGCTCCGAAAACCGGGAACCGGGCTCCGAAATGGGCAAAATGGCCTACGGCCACAAAAAGTAGCGCACGGCCACTGAGAGATGACCTGCTAGACCTCTCCCTCCCCTGAGGAAGAAAACAGAGAAAAACCGAGTCTGGTTCACAAACCGAGGCAAGGCACAGAAGAGGATTCGGAAGTCCGGAGGCAGGGCGCACGGCCGCGACTCTGAGACTTCTGAACGAGCACAGTATGCAACATCACCAAGCGCTCAATCGGTGACGTCTGAGTCTTAAGGTCGGTCAAAAATGGGGTGTCTACAACAGGTAGCTTCGAAAGTGGCTTCTAAGACTGGGAAAGCAAGTTCAGCAACTGAACTAGTGGGTTCATAGGTACCTAGGGTTCCAGATTAGTTTGTCATGCAAAACAAGCCTAAGGAAATACTTTCCCAGGGAAATGTATTTGGAGACAAGGCCAGAATGATTAAGCCTCCCTTACTGGCTCCAAATAATTGGGTATTAATCAAACACCCAAAGACAAGGGAACCAGAGATGGTTCTAGTAATCTCTAGGTCTTAAAGGAGAAAGATCCAGCGAAGGTACACCCAGTACCAAAAGGATTTGAAGGAAAGTGGAGAGAGTTCTTCATTGGCCCAGTCAAAAGGCCAGACAGAGGAAAAAAAATCCAAAATTGGCTCCTTAGAACAAAAGAAGTGTCAGCAGAGAGTAATTGGCTAAAGTTCACACTGAACTGAAAGTCAAGGAAAGGTCCAGCTTAGCAGGTCTCAAAAAGGCCTTAATAGAGAGTGACAGTGAGACATAAGGAGAAGTTGAACCAGGCCAAAGGAAGGAATTGGCCGAAGATGAAATGTTTGAAGCCTTCATAGCTGAACAGACCTTCTTGGTCAAAAAGCCAACAGGAGCAGATCACAAACGAGTTGCTTCAAAGGAAACCACTAGCACTGAGGTACTAGAGTGCAGCATGTAGGAGGCCCCCTAAGCTTCAGTATAAGCCCAAACGGGAGAAGAGCAATTGCAGCCAGTAGTACAGTTCGGCTCATTCCCTCTAGTACTAGTGAACATGGTATATGTGTTGACACAGGAATTCCAAGATGAAGAGGGAGACCAGGAGGGTCAGGAAAATGACCATATTCTAGTTTCTAGTGAAGATTCACAGGTCAGCATGATTCAAGATGAATCAGAAGTGGCCGAGCCAATGGAAACTGACGAAGAAAGTGAGGAGGTGACCATTAACCTCTCATATCTCTTCGAGTACTCCACAATATCTATGACCCAACACGTTAAGCCCTTATATATCAGAGCTTAATTTGATGGGATAGAGATGAATAGGGTATCAGTGGACAGTGGTGTAATAGTAAACCTACTTCCAAAGTCCTCTTTAAAGAAGATGGGAAAGAGAAATCCTAGGTTGATCCCCACCGGTACAACCATGCTGGTTTTGCTGGGGATAAGCAGATGGCCCAGGGTATTTTGCCCATCAACCTGAGTGTGGGAACCAGAGATTGCATAACGGCTTTCTTTGTTATAGACAGTAATGCCAAGTATAATGCTTTGCTTGGCAAAGATTGGATCTACACCAACAAGTGTATACCTTCCTCTTTACATTAGAAGATGATGATAGCTCTGTGTAATGGGGAAACAAAGGAAATCAATGCGAATCCGTAGCCTTTTATTATTTGTGCTGATTTTGTCGAGGCCAAGCTATACACAGAAGGGGTTATATCGCTCAGTGTGTTGAAAAAGCCTAATGAAGTAGCTGAAGTGATAGCTGATGAGGAAATAGCATACCTGAAGCACTTAGTGCAGGAGAATGCTGATGAAGAGTTTGTCAACAAAGATGATGATAACGACTAGTTATAGGCAGGAAGATCAAGACCAACGAGCCAATCCATTAGCTTTAATCGAATTTTCAGCATTGGACATAAAGGCAATAGTCTAGAAAGAACAGGGGAAAAAGAAAGAAGCCATGATAGTTGGTTGTAGTTAGATGCACCAAGTGGCCAGACCTTTGGCTCTTGGTAAATATTATGCATTGGACATTGAAAATAAAGTCCAGGAAATACAAGAAGATGCTTTATGGATAGATTTTGTCTATGAAGAAGAAAGCAAAGATGCTAAACCAAAAAAGGTGGGAGTAGAACAAAATACAGGGGTTGCTTTGAGGGTGGAAAAAGGTAAAAAGAGGGCATCAGTGAGGTCTCAAATATAAGACTCTTTAGAAGAAGTTAACCTGGGCGAAGATTCAATATAGCAGCTCACTTACATCAGTGCTTGGTTAAGTCCTTGTGACAAGATCTGGTTATTGGTTGTCTTAAAATAATATAAGGATTGTTTTGCATGGTCGTACAATGAACTGTTTGGATTGGACAGGTCATTAGTGGAACATAGGTTCCCTATGAAGCCTAATTTCAAGCCATACAAGTAGAAACCAAGACGGATGAGTCCTAAAGTGGTTCAGAAGGTGAAAGAGGAGATTCTTAGGCTCTTTAACGCAGGCTTCATTAGAACAGCCAAATATGTTGAATGGCTGTCCAACATTGTGCCTGTGGTAAAAAAGAATGGTAAAATGAGGGTATGCATCGATTTTAGAAATCTGAATTTAGCAACCCCAAAAGATGAATACCCTATGCCCATAGTGGATTTATTGGTGGATAGTTCAGCAGGACACAAGATTTTGTCTACGATGGATGGACATTTTGGTTACAACTAGATCTGCATTACAGAGGAAGATGTCCATAAGACAACATTTAGGTGTCCTGGGAATATTGGCACTTTTGAATGGGTTAAAATGCCATTTGGTTTGAAGAATGCTGGGGCAACATATTAGAGGGTAATGAATACTATCTTCCATGATCTCATTGGAGGATACCTAGAGTGTTACATTGATGATATTGTTGTGAAGTCCCAATCTACGGAGAAGAACCTGGCTCACTTGATAGCAGCTTTCGAGAGAATGAGAAAGTTCAAGTTTAAGCTTAATCCTCTCAAATGTGCTTTTGGTGTATTAGTTGGAAACTTCTTGGGGTATGTAGTGCACAAGAAGGGAATATAGATTGATCAGAATAAAGTCAAAGCCATCTTTGAAGCCAAACCTCCATCAAGTAAGAAAGAGTTACAAAGGTTCCTTGGTCAGGTTAATTTTCTTTGCAGATTTATTTCTAACACTGCAGGGAAAACTAAAGTATTTTCTTCTTTGTTGAAGCTAAGAAATGAAAAAGAATTTGTGTGAAAAACAGAGCATTAAGCTACTTTCGAAGGACTTAAAACCTACTTGGCCAAACCCCCAATGTTGATGCCACCAATGAGAGATAAACCCTTGAAGTTATACATTGCTGCAATAGAAGATTCATTGGGAGTTTTCCTAGCCTAGGACAATGAAGAAGGCAAGGAGCAAGTAGTTTATTGCCTTAGTAGGTTTTTAAATTCTTGTAAATGTAAATACATAGCTGTAGAAAAACTGTGCCTCGCATTGTACTTTGTAGTAATAAAATTAAGATACTATCTTTTGCCTACTGTCGTCTTGGTAATTGCAACCACAGATTTGGTTAAATACCTGCTATCTAGACCTACGCTAAGAAGAAGAATTAGCAAATAGATGTTGGCTCTTTCAAAGTTTCATCTAGAGTATGTCCCCCAAAAAGTAGTAAAAGGACAGATGTTAGCTAACTTTTTGGTAGATCATCGGTGTCAAATAGAAAGCCAAGAGACAATGGATTTTGGTATGGCCAATGTTGAGCCATGGCAAATGTGGTTCGATGGATCAAAGACGAATGGTCTAGTTGGGATTGGTGTTGTAATTAAGTCACCACAGGGGGTAAAAACCACACAAGGTTTCAGAGTTGATGAAACTACATGTTCTAATAACCAAGCTGAATATGAAGCTTTAATAATGGGACTGGAAATACTTATTGGATTACAAGCTCATGTAGTTGATATATTTGGAGATTCTCAATTGGTAGTCAACCAAGTGAAAGGAATTTTCAAACGTCAAAGTGCAAGCATGTTGCCGTATTATGTTGTTGCATTACATTTGCTTTCTCAATTTCAGGTAGCAAATGTGACTTATATCCCAAGGTTCATGAATAACAAAGCCAATGATGTACCTCAGAAGGTTTCGAATTTCAGAAGAATGGATGACACTCAGTTGAACATAAGCCAAGCAACATATCAAAAATTAATACCACCTTTAGCTAAAAGGGATGTTGTGTTAGAAGTCAATCATAATGACTTACAAGAGCAAGATTAGAGGCATCCAATCATGCAGTACTTAACTGACCTATCTTCGAAGGCCAGCAGGAAGATTAAATTACATTATATGCAATACATAGTGTATGGTAATGCTTTTTACAAAAGGAGAGCAGATGGGTTATTATTGGAATGTCTAGGGCCAAATGAGGCATTGACAGCCATGGCTGAAGTATATGAAGGCATTTGTGGTGCCCATCAGCCTGGTGTGAAGATGAGATGGTTGCTTCGAAAGCATTCCTATTATTGGCTAACCATCTTTAAAGATTGTATAGAGTATGCTAGAGGTTGCCAGGCATGCCAAAAGTATGGCATGATAAAGACATGTACCCATAACTAATTTGCATGCAGTTGTGAAGCCTTGGCCATTTAGAGGTTGTGCTATGGATATAATAGGGAAAATACATCCACCCTCTTCGAAACACCATTGTTTCATCCTAGTGGCCACGGATTACTTCACTAAGTGGGTCGAAGCTAAACCATATAAGGTTGTAGATCAAACTGAAGTTATTGGATTTATTAAAGATCTGATTCACAGGTTTGGCATCCCACAAACCATAATTGTAGATAATGAGACTGTATTTAATGGAAAGATGGTAAAATCTTTCACAGCAGAATTTGAAATTAGTCTTATTAATTCCACCCCTTATTATGCACAAGCAAATGGTCAGGTAGAATCATCCAACAAATCCTTGAAAAAAAGAATACAAAGAGTTGTGGAAGACAATCCTAGGGATTGGCATAACTTGTTGTTTGATGTATTGTGGGCTTATAAGACTTGTCCAAGGTCAAGTATAGGAGTCACTCCTTATGCCTTAGTGTATGGGCATGATGTGTCACGCCCTACTTTTTATTACTCGAAGTCATTGCCGAGTTCATTAACTTAATTCATTTTCAGAGATAACATACGGAAATAAACTCATACATTCAGTCCGTAGAAATGAATAACAATACTCTCATTCGTATGCAAACTAAATACAACATGAGCATCCTTAAATAAATTGCCCTCAGGCTTACAACATTGAATAATCAAATGAAGGGTGTAACCCTTTTACACATATGGCATTCCGCCAACAACAAAGAGGCCCCGTGGCCAGCAATTAAGGAGATCCAAATCTTGTAGCACATCCTGCTAGACACCTGAAAAAGATTTCAACAACGTGGGATGAACATATAGTCCAGTAGGGATCTCAACATGTTCCTCAACAATAACAACATTACAGATAGCTATGATCATGAACACTCATTCTCGTATTAGAATAGTAATGTGACAGTTTATACAAAATATATATATATAAACTTTTCTTGAAAACAACCATTTCAATCAACGCTATAAGCAATTCATCTTTCCTTTTTCCTTTCATTAACCCCCCATTTCCAATCTTTGATAACATTAACAATTACTTAGGAAAAATAGATTCACTAAGCCCATTACTCTCTTCCATTTTCCACACATACAACAGATGTACCTTTTCAAAACATGTTTCTAAAATGTTTGATTTTCTTTACACTTCCAAAAGACAAAAGCCATTTCGGTTCAATCCCAAATCTATCATAACTATACATGCATACCTTTATAAAGGGAGATAACAACTCAACTACATGCATAAGATAAACCAATGAGGCACCTCGGCCCTCCAAAACTGTAACCAACACAATCCACAATGTTCCCAGATACACTGAAACAATAACCACAACAACATACAACATACCATTTTACCAGGCGCTAGCTGGAAGGGTGTGGTACCTTAGATTATCAGCGCATACAGTTCTCCAGGCGCTAGCTGGAAGGTAACGGTACCTCTGATTCTAAGCGCGGCATATAATGCCAACAACAACAACCATGCAACAAGGCATAACCAACATGTATAATGCATATACATAAACTATCAAGATGACAGTAATGTGTTAAAGTAGATGAACACATAACTAACTCCTCCCGAGCAGACACACATATACATAATGTATCTAACACTTCATCACATATGATGTTCAATTAATCAATGACACAATGCAAACCGACCATTCTACACAACCGTGTCATCCTCCACCGATGACCAAGGACAAAACCTCTAGATGCATATAATTAGTACATCTATTGAAGACTCAATTATCATGAATCACAAACCAAACAATAACATTAACATGGTAGTTAAAATACAACTTCTACACGTGTATTCAACACTCAAGATACAACAACCCAATTCTCAAACTTATTTCGAAAAGACATTTCTCACTTTCACAGAAACAATCCCATTTCCTTTTTGTTATCACAAAACCAACTCCATTATTCTTGTTTCCATAAAACCAATTCCAAAGCTATGATTAATCCCTTAGGTATTAACACCCTTACCCAACTCATTTTAATCAAAGAGATTCATATACATTAGTCAACAAACCCCCATTTTAATTTACCAAATCAAAACATAATTTAGGGCTTTTTCTTCATTTAACTACAACATGCTAATTTATATTCTAATTAGCCAAGACAACAACTAATGAAGCCAAACCCAATCTTAACACAACCAACCCTAGGTTTACCCCATGATTTTCAAATAAAACCAACATGATACAATTTTCATGCAATACAAAATAACCACATGTCTATCTATAGACGAAGTATTGAAAAGAGAACAAGGAGAATCCCTACCTCAAAGAAATTAACCCGAATGAAGAATACGTAGATGAAGCCCCAACTCCAAAGTGCTCCAAACCACCAAAAGTTCAGATTAAACTGAATCCCTCGACTCACACTCTCTTATTAACAAAGCAACTAGGGTAGAAACACACCCTAAAGAGATCAAACCTAAGAGAGAAGGTGAGTAGAGAAAGAGAGAACTCGGAACTAGGGTTTGGAATCAAAAAGAGGATGAAAAACTGATTAAAAACCCGTTGCTGCCTATTTAAACTGGACAGGCTCGCTCGAGCGAAGACTTGGTCGCTCGAGCGACCAGACACAAGAAAACCTCACTCGAGCGAAGAAAAGCTCGCTCGAGCCAAAAACTCGATGTTTCAGGTCTGCAACCCAGAAGCACGCTCGAGCGAAGGACTTCTCGCTCGAGCGAAGAACTCGAAAACATACACCTCGCTCGCTCGAGCGAAGAAAGCTCGCTCGAGCGAAGAAACACTGCTCTCAGGTCTATACTAGACGCAATCGCTCGCTCGAGCGAAGAAACCCTGGCTCGAGCCACCAGACACAAAAACAACCCTCTCGCTCGAGCGACCAAACCCTGGCTCGAGCGAAGAACAAAAGACAGAAGCTCGCTTGAGCGACCAACTCCTCGCTCGAGCGAGGGTCCAAAACTCTGGACAGCTACTCTTGGTTTCCAACACAACCAACCTGGAACAAACAAGTCCAAAACATTCTATAACTCAAATTTAAAGAATTGAAGGACAAAAACAAGTTCAAAACAACAACCGGAATCCACGGAACTAAGTCCGGATACTACAACCAAAGGAGAAAGAACCGGGATCGCTATATGATGTAATGTTGCCTGTGGAGATTAACATTAGGTCCTTGAGGGTGAAATGTCAGGACCAGTTAACTTCTGAGCAATACCATCAGAGCATGTTCTTGGAATTAGAGAATATAGATGAAGCTAGAATTCTAGTATTAAATAATATTCTGTTCCAAAAGACAAAGGCAACCAAAAGCTATAATAAAAAGGTTAAGCATATTAACTTTGATGAAGGTGATTTGGTGTGGAAAACAATACTCCCAATAGGAATTAAAAGCTATAAATTTGGTAAATGGTTACCTAATTGGGAAGGACCATATCAAGTCCATAGAGTTTTGCTTGGGGAAGCATACCATTTGAGAAATCTAAATAGTTATGTACATCCCAAGAAAATCAATGGCAGGTATTTGAAACCTTATTATCCAACTGTGTGGAAAACACAAGAAGTGTGAGAAATACTAAATAAAAGAAGCATGAAGACACCCAAGTGATAAATAAGGATTTCATTTCATAAAGAGTTAAGTACATGCAGCCACAAATTGGCCAAAAAATCAGTACAATGCTTCAGTTGTTTCTTTATAATTGATTCTTTACTCCTAAGGAATGGGAACAACTGAATGGCTGTAGCCATGTCTTGCCTACGTTCAGCTAGCCCTTGATTGGTAATCTGCAGCTTTGTAGTAGTTCGATCCAAGGCTAGGTTAACTGCTGCTAACTCCTCTTCTAATTGGGCCTTTTTCTCCAAGAACTGGGTTCGAAACTGAGAAGTAGAGGAATGTTGTCCCTTCAATTCAAATACTTTAGCATGTATATGGGAAACAAATTCCTTGTCTTTCAGTAGCTTCTCTTTTGCAGCTTTAGCAATGTAGTAGATGTTGACATAGAAATCTATGGTAGTTGTTGCCTGGGATAAGTGGTTTGAAATAGCCATGTTGGATTGCTCTATGACTTTACAGCATTGGAGGAAACCATTCTTAATAATAGGTCTTTGTGAGGCTTTGAATGGGATCCTTGAAAATAATGTCAGCAATTCCAAATAGGTGCCCAAGTCCAATGGGGGCAAAGAAACTTTACTGATGGTTGAAGAGCTCTCAAAAATTTCCAAGAGGAAGTCAGCAAGGGCTAATGGCTCAGCTTCACTGCTAACTGCTAGAGTGGTTGAAGGTATGTCAAAAAGGCTAGCCAGCTTGGCTTTAAAAATGTCCATCTCTTCCACTGACATTGAAGGTGCAAAAAGGCCTCTAGTGGAAGGAAGAAATGGTTGCATAGGGATAGGAGAAGGGGTTGAAGTGTCCTTAGCAGTGTCTATAGTCCTGGCCACTAGCAGATCAAGGGAAAATGGACTCCTGGATGGTGGTGGTAGATAAGAAATTAGTAAGCTACCAGTATCTTCTCTGGGGGCACCAACTATCACTGAAGATGAGGTGACAACTGGGGCTTTCTCAGGTGATGAAGAAGTAGCCAGGACTATAGGGAGAGTAAGTTGGGATGAAGTAAAGGTTAGATGGGGTAAATATGGAGTTAAGCCCGAGCATAAAGAAATAGGAATGTCTTGCCTCAAAAAAGGTATGGAAAGTGTAAAGCTGGGAAGTGGAAGTATTGTCTGGATGGGCTCTACACTTAAGGGCACTTCGGTGGTGCTTTTCTTCCTCCTTTTCGAGGTTACCTCTAATGGCCTTTCATCTTCAGACAAGACAGAAGAGGCCATTGTCGAAGGAGGATGAGATAGAGTAATTGTTGCTGCAAGACAAAAAATAAGAAGCAATGGTAAGTTTTATTGCTAAGAACGTGGGAAAGGAAATTACTAGAGAAACTAAAAGAAATTTCTGACCTCAGAAGTGGTGGTGGTAATGGTTGGAGAACTGCGAAGAGTATAATGTTCGATAATTTGTTGCCTCCTTGCAGTTTCCATTTGAAGTGCATCAGTAACAGCAACTTTATTCCTTAATATCTACTGCTGCCTCCTTTTCTCAAACCTCTGGAAAACCACCAATTCCTTGGATTGCTCCATCTCTATTGCTTTGGCAGCTTCCTGATAAGTAGGGTCCTCAATGAAATCAAAGGGAGAGACTGTTATTTTCTTCCTCTTCTTAAGCGGTGTTTTTTGTTCCCTTTCTGTTGGAACTTCATGTATCTCCTCCTCTTTAGGATCAAGCAGACGTTTCATTTTCTTCTGTTGCTGTTGTTGCTTGTCTTTAAGAATGCCTAAGGCTTGAGCCCTCTGAGGAGAATCTACTTGTGAAGCTCCTGCATCAAAAAGAAGCTATAAGTAGATGAGCAAGGTATTATAAAGAGAAAAGAAAGGAAAGATGGAAGTGCATGCCTTTCTGCGAAGCAGCCCTGGTGACTCTAGAAGGAGGAGGAGAGGCAGCAGGAGCAGTCTCTGTGGCAGCAGAAGTAGGAGCTAGGATAGTAGGAGTAGTAGAAGGAGTGGTGAGCCTGGTTCCCTTAGGCTTGGCCTAAGAGGAGGAATGGCCAAGTGCAACTCCATATTTACTGTCCACCAGTGCTGATAGCTCTTCAGTACAGTGCTTTGTGGGATGAAGGGAGTGAAGTGAAATTCGATCAAGTCTTGAATCAATTTGGAGGTTGCCTCCTCCAACCTGGTTTTTTACACTTTCAGCTCTTTGGTGGCAAGATTGGGGTTAGTTTGGCTGTAGAGAGGGACAGGGATCCCCTGAGTAAGCCCAATTTGCCAAATTGAGTAGGGCAGTAGGCTTCTGTTATGCATTTGTAAGCTCGAGGATGTAAAGTGCCAATAAAAAGCTCCTTTGGAGTTAAGATAGAAGCCCATATGTCCTTGTGTTGAGGTTGGAAACAATTTCTGTCAACCAATAAAGTCCTCAACCATGCTGCGCCAAGTGGAAGGGTAAAGTGAAACCTTGGCATATTTTACTCCATAAGAATTAGGGTTTGCTACCAAAAATCTCAAGCACTTAAAGTGTAAAGCAGCGAAATAAACAAAGAGCCAAAGTTGCAATATCCAGAGTGGCCCCCCTTAGTTGGTATCCAGAGGTTTTTCACAAAATATGCAGACTCAACGGACTCACCAAGATGCAAGTCAAACTCCCCAAGAGCACCCAACATTTCCCGCTCTCGGATGGCAATACTAGCCACACTGTTGACAAATTTTTCACTCAAGCCTTCGGCTTCAACGTTGGCTTTCCCCAGGTGATAATGTAACTCAAAATCATAATCCTTTTTAAATTCTATCCACCTCATCTACCTTAAATTCAAATCCTTCTGTGTAAACAGATATTTCAGACTCTTGTGATCGGAAAACACTTCAAATCTCTTACCTTATAGATAATGTCCCCAAATCTTAAAGGCAAAGATCACCGCCGCTAGCTCTAGATCGTGAGTAGGGTAGTTCATCTCATGTGTTTTCAACTGTCGTGAACCATAGGCTACTACCTTTCCCTCTTGCATCAGAACATAACCCAAACCTTCCCATGAAGCATCACAATAAACTGAATAACCCAAACCTCTCTCTGGAATAATCAAGACTGGAGTAGTGGTAAGTCTAACCTTAAGCTCCTGAAATGACTTCTCACAAGTCTTATTCCACACAAACTTAACTCCCTTCCTCGTCAGTCTAGTTAACGGTGAAGCTAATCTAGAGAAATCCTTCACAAATTTCCGATAATACCTTGCCAACCCTAGGAAACTACAGATCTCAAAAGTATTCTGAGGTTGTGCCTAATTCTGTACTCCCTCTATCTTGGATGAATCTACAGTCACCTCATCCCCGGATACCATATGGCCTAATAATTTAACTTTCCTCAGCCTGAATTCACATTTCCCAAACTTAGCATACAGCTTGTGGGTTCTAAGCAATTCAAGCACCACTTGCAAGTGTTCCTCGTGTTCCTCCTCAGATGGTGAGTAAACTAAGATGTCGACCACAAAATGGTCTAGAACTCACGGAAAATCTGGTTCATCAAATCCATAAATACAGCCAGTGCATTGGTTAAAAACTCATAGTGGCCATACCGCGTACAAAATGCCGTCATCGAGATATCCTCCTCCCTTACCCTCAACTGGTGATAACCCGATCTCAGGTCTATCTTAGAAAAGCAACAAGACCCCTTTAACTGATCAAACAAATCATCTATACGAGGCATTAGGTACTTATTCTTAACAGTTACCCGGTTCAACTTCCGATAATCTATACAAAGTCGCAATGCTCCATCTTTCTTTTTAGCAAAGAGAGTCGATGCTCCCCAAGGTGAAGTACTAGGGCGGATAAAACCCTTATCTAACAATTCTTGGAGTTGAACCTTAAACTCACTCAACTCTGCAGGTGCAAACCGATACGGTGCCATAGAAACCGGTGTCGTGCCAGGCACTAAATCAATAGAGAACTCGATCTCTCAGTGAGGTGGTAAACTAGTAAGATCCTCGGGAAAGACATCTGAGTATTCACAAACCACTCTTGGCAACTCAACCCAGACTTCATCACACTCACTACTTAAGAAGCTAGCAAGAAGACAACAAAGTTCTCCCCTCCCATACGAATCATACACCGGTGATAAGACTCTACCAACCGGCCCCCCAAAAAATAAAAAACAATCACCGCTCAAGGTACATACAGTAACTCTCTGACGGTAGCAATCTATGACAGCCCGATATGATGATAACCAATCCATACCTAAAATAACATCAGAACTGGACATATCAATCAACACAAATCAAAAGGGAAGTCGGCGATCGACAACCTCTATATCGCAACCCCGACACCCTTGCATCAAAATCATTTCACCACCAATAGGCGATTGTACATAGATGGAAGATGCCAATTGAGCCAACTCTAAACCCAAAATCGATGCAAATGCAGACGAGATAAATGAATGGGATGCACCCGTATCAATCAACACATTAGCAACTGAATTGCAAAACAAGAAAGTACCTTTCACAACAGAAGGCGCTGGTACTAGATCTGGCGTGGTAAAAGCATACACATGCCCTGTAGGCCTCTGATCTACCTACTCACCCCTCGAAGCATAGGACTGATGCACTAACTGAGCTGAAGAGGCTCCCTGATTGGCCCTAGAGGCTTGTGTTGACTGTGCAATGTAACGCCCCTAAAATTTGGGCAGGATATATCTATTTATGCAACAAAACCCACCTGATAGACATATACATATATATTGCTAAGTAATCCATACACCCATTTCCATTAAATCCCAAATACCAATTACATGTTGTTAACATCTCAATGCCCCAGTTCCAATCCCAAACATGCATTTTACAACAAGTATGAAATGGAAGCCAAACAAGTAATAAGTGACCTACATGCTTACAAATTTATCCAAGAACATTCTTGGTTACACAAATTGAGTCTCGCTCATTACATCTTAAGCTCTTGGCTTTACAAATAACAAATATACACATATAAGGCATAATTAAGAAGCTCTTGCTTCCCAAAACTCCATCCATGCTATTGCCTTGGAGGAAGCATCTCACTTGTACCTGAAAATGGTATTCCCATATAGGGTGAGCCAACAACCCAGTGGAAATAATCTAACACAATTTATAAGGTTTAGCCCACTAAGACCAACGTTATTCCATTTTCCTTTAATTTTATTTCCAGTTCATATATACTACTCAATTTATGAGTTAAATTCGTTATCTTTCAACAATCAAAATGAGACTACAACTCAATGATTTTCCAATTATGAAAAACTCACATAAACACTTCAAACCTGCCATTTTACGGATATTTCATCCGAAGGAATCGGCACCCATTTATATATAAAATTTTGGGTCTTTCACCCAGGACACTCCAGCCAACTTTCTTTAAATGGAGTCCATCCCTTTCTCCTCCCAAACAAATATACATATGCAATGTATTTATAAACATAATCACATATGGAGTACATCCCCTTTCTCCTCCCAATAAACATACATATGCAATGTATCTATAACATGGTCATATTCAATGACACCAACAATGGATTAGCATGAAATCACCTAATCTTCATGTAATTTCTACAACAATCATAACTATCCTCCACCGATAGCCCAATGCAATTATTTCTAAAGAGATGTTCAATATCAAAATAAATAGTTTATTCAAAACTTCCATAGGTGAGATAATAAATATCCAATATCACTATTTATAATTACAACCTTCCAATTTCACGTTTTCAATGTTAATCCCAATTATTTATGCAAAATAATAATTTAATCAAAATTAAGGCAGAATCCCCCTTTCACCAAATATTAACCCAAACACCAAAATCAACTATTTTGGCACAACATGATCTTATATTCAAGCCTCATACTCGTTTACCTCATATTCATCAAAACCCCTCTTTTCATTTCACACCCAAATCCTAGATTTGTCTAAACCACAATCAAATCTCATCATCTATACACAATAGCAAATAACTAATCTCGACCCCCGAAGTTGACCAGGTCAAAATCGGGATCGCTACAACCTCCCCCCTTAAAGAATTTCATCATCGAAATTTCAAATCAAACTACCCAAACAAGGGGGTTTCTAACGATCAAAACCACGCTATTTCATTTTTAAATCACAATATTAACTCTCAACCAATTTTTTTTGCCATTTCCACCATGGTTATCTCATCAACAACAACCGTCCACATCAACCTAAACATGAAGCAAAGAAATGACAATCCGTAACTACTTCATGCTTAACATAACAACATACATAACAACATGTGGTCAACAATTTTAACATATTTCCCTCAAACACTAGGAAATATTACAAGGAAAACAACTTAAGTATTTTTAAACAAATCCGGATACTTAGAGCGGACTTCCGCCTCCCGTTCTCACGTCGCTTGTTCAACCCCATGGTGTCTCCATAACACCTTTACCAACGGTATAGTTTTTCCCCGTAGCACTTGCTCCCGGGTATCTAATATTTGAACTGGTTGTTCTTCGTAAGCGGTATCCTCATCTACCTCCAAGTCAACCCAATCAAGCACATGAGAAGGGTCGGGTTCATACTTCCTAAGCATAGCTACATGAAATACGTTGTGAACTCTCGAAAGTTGCGGCGGTAAAGCTAACTGGTATGCCACTTCCCCAATTCGCTCTAAGATCTCAAAAGGCCCAATGAACCTTGGAGATAATTTACCACTCTTATCAAATCTCATCAAACCCCGCCTTGGTGAGATTTTAGAAACACATGGTCACCAACTTCAAAAGATAAAGGTCGTCTCCTCTTATTGGCATAACTCTTTTGTCGACTTTGGGCCGTAGCTAACCTTTTCCGAATAAGAACCATTTTCTCGGTTGTCTCTTTAACAATTTCCGGACCCAATAACGGTGCGTCACCCACTTCAGCCCAACAAATCGGTGATCTACAAGGTCGGCCATACAAGGCCTCAAATGGTGCCATCCCAATACTAGCTTGATAACTATTGTTATAGACGAACTCAACCAACGGTAAATGCTTCTCCCAAGGCCCCTTAAAAATCAAGGACACAAGCTCTAAGCATGTCCTCCAAAATCTGAATGGTACGTTCTGACTGTCTATTGGTTTAGAGATGATAAGCGGTGCTAAGAGTCAACTTAGTTCCCAACGCCTCTTGAAGGCTTTGCCATAACGGGGTAGTAAAATGAGGATCGCTATCCGACACAATAGTCACAGGGACTCCATGAAGTCAAACTATCTTTCTAATGTACAACTTTGCCAAGCGTTCAACTGAGTCATTGGTGCACATTGGAATGAAATGGGTAGACTTAGTCAACCTATCAACAATCACCCAAACGGCATCATTGCCTCGTTGTATTCTAGGAAGCCCAACTACAAAATCCATGGTAACACGCTCCTATTTCCACTCGGCTATAGGTAAAGGTTGTAACAAACCCGCTGGTCTCTGATGCTTGGCCTTCACTTGTTGACAAGTAAGGCACTTTGATACAAACACAGCCACATCCTTTTTCATATCTCTCTACCAAAACTGGCGACTAAGATCATGATACATCTTTGTGCCTCTTGGATGCACCGCAAGGCGCGAATGATGAAACTCTCGGAGTACTTCCTCTCGGCAAGACTCTGGTACAAACAAACGGTCACGGTATCTCACACTTTGGTCGAGATAAACAGTCAAACCTCTTTCTACCTTCCCATTGGAAATTTTCTCTTGGAATGACCCCACCTCAATGTCACCATCTTACACTTCCAACACTCGATTCACAAGTGTAGGTTGTGCAACTACTGAAAACAAAGCTACAAACTCGACAGACTCGCCCAGATACAAGTCAAACTCATTAAGAGTACCCAACATTTCCCATTCTCGGATGGCGATAGAAGCTACACTACTAACCGACTTTCTACTTAAAGCATCGGCCACAACATTGGCCTTCCCGGGATGATAATGCAACTCAAAATCATAATCCTCTATGAATTCCATCCACCTCATCTGTCTCAAATTTAAGTCTTTCTGTGTAAACAGATATTTTAGACTCTTGTGATCAGAGAACACTTCAAATTTATCACCATACAGATAGTGCCTCCAGATCTTC
Source organism: Camellia japonica (assembly GCA_030407325.1). Classification (NCBI taxonomy): domain Eukaryota; kingdom Viridiplantae; phylum Streptophyta; class Magnoliopsida; order Ericales; family Theaceae; genus Camellia; species Camellia japonica. The sequence goes on along the minus strand of JAPPVO010000010.1, from coordinate 30,114,052 downwards.
AAGGCAAATATCATTGCTGCTAACTCTAAGTCATGGGTGGGATAATTTCTCTCATGTGTTTTTAACTGCCGTGAGCCATAGACTACTACTTTACCTTCTTGCATCAATACACAACCTAGACCTTCTCGTGAAGCATCGCAATAAACTGAATAACCCAAACCCCTCTCCGGTATAATCAATACTGGAGCAGTGGTGAGTCTAATCTTAAGCTCTTGGAATGACTTCTCACAAGTCTCACTCCACACGAATTTGATTTCTTTCCTCGTTAACTTAGTCAAAAGTGAAGCTAGTCTAGAGAAATCTTTCACAAACAGACGGTAATACCCAGCTAACCCTAAGAAACTACGAATCTCAAAAGCATTCTTAGGTTGTGCCCAATCTTGCACTGCCTCTATCTTGGATGAATCTACAGTCACCCCTTCCCTTGATATTACATGCCCTAGGAATTTAACCTCTTCCAGCCAAAAGTCACATTTCCCAAACTTAGTATATAGCTTATGGGCTCTAAGTAACTCAAGTACTACTTGTAAATATTCCTCATGCTCCTCCTCAGAAGGTGAATAAATCAAAATGTCGTCCACAAAGACAACCACAAAACGATCTAAGAATTCACAGAAGATCCGATTAATAAATCCATAAACACAACTGGAGCATTAGTTAGCCCAAAAGGCATTACAAGAAGCTCATAATGGCCGTACCGCGTACGGAATGCCGTCTTCGGGATATCCTCCTCCCTTACTCTCAACTAATGATAACCCTATCTCAGGTCTATCTTAGAGAAACAATAATACCCCTTCAACTGATCAAACAGATCATTTATACGAGGCATTATGTATTTATTCTTAATAGTAACCAGGTTCAACTTTCGATAATCAATACAAAGCCGTAATGCTCCATCTTTCTTTTTAACAAAGAGAGCCGGCGCTCCCCAAGGTGAAGTACTAGGGCGAATAAAACCCTTATATAACAATTCTGGAGTTGAATCTTTAACTTATTCAATTCAGCAGGTGCAAATCTATATAGAGCCATAGAAACTGGTGCCGTGCCAGGCACTAAATCAATGGAGAACTTGATCTCTCGGTGAGACGGTAAACTGACAAGATCCTCGGAAAAAACATCCGAGCATTCACAAACTACCCTCGGCAATTCAACCCGAATTTCATCACACTCACTACTCAAAAAGCTAGCAAGGAGACAACTAAGTTCACTCCGCCCATGCGAATCATATACCGGTGATAAGACTCTATCCACCCAGTCCCCCAAGAAATAAAAGCAATCGCCACTCAAGGTACATACAGTAACTTTCTGACAGTAGCAATCTATAACAGCCCGGTATGACAATAACCAGTCCATACCCAAGATGACATCAAAACTAAGCATGTCAATCAATACAAATGCGAAGGTAATTGACGACCAACAGCCTCGATGTCACAACCCCGACATTCCTGTCTTAAAGCAGTCTGACCACCAACAAGTGACTCTACACAAATAGGAGATGCTAACTGTGCCAACTCCAAACCCAAAACTGATGCAAATGCATACGAAATAAAAGAATGGGATGCACCCGTATCAATCAACACATTAGCAACTGAATTGCAAAACAAAAAGGTACCTCTCACTACAGAAGGATTATGTACAAGATCTGGCCCTACAACTGTATACATACGTCCAGTAGGCCTCTGCTCAACCTGCTCACCCCTCTGAGTATAAGACTGATGCACAGACTAAGTCGAAGAGACTCCTTGATTGGCCCTTGAGGCCTATGCTGGCTGGTGACTCTATGTCTACTCGAACCAGACGCACCAGGTGTACCACCCAACTGTGGGCAAAACCTCTTCAGTGGCCTCGCCTGCCCGCACTGATAACAAGTGAGTGGCTGGCCTCTTTCCTGACTCGGCTCTGAAAACGAGCCGAAGATGATGCTGCTCGTTGTCCTCCTCCTCTTTGAGGACAAACTGGAGACTTGTGGCCCAACTGACCACACTTAAAGCAAGTAAAATCTCCCTGCCCATCTCTCCTAGAACTTGAACTCGGTATTGGAAAAGTAGACCTCGACTGAGTTCCCTGGGACTGCTGAGGGTAGGAACCCCTCTGCCTCTTACTGTCTCTCTGACTATCTTGACTCCTCCTAGAGCCCCTCATCCTTTCATCTTCTGCTTGCATAATAGTTTCAAGGTGGGCTGCAGACTGCACAAGGCGCCCATAATCTCTAATCATGGAACCGGCCACTCGAAACATAAGTCCGGTCCTCAATTTGTTCTCAAACTCCAGACAGCGGCATTCTTCAGTCGCCACTAACTCAGATGCAAACCTGGATAAACTAGTAAAGGTGGCCTCAAACTCTGCCACTGGTGTATTCAGTTGCTTTAGTTGACAGAACTGATCCCTCAACTTCTCCCTAACAGTGGGAGGCAAAAACTTCTCCTGAAAGGCATTAACAAATGCCTCCCAAGTCCCTCCAATACGCCCCCGTGCATACTTCCACCACTGCCCCACATCCCCCTTTAACTGGAAAGATGCCAAGGTCACTTTCAATTGATCATCCTCGATGCCAAGCATCTCGAATGTCTTCACTAACTGTTCAAGCCACTCATCAGCCTTCAGTGGCTCCTTAGGGTCACCCAAAATCTCATCCGGATTTGACCGAAAGAACTCTCTCTTCAGAAAAGACGGCCCTGCTTCAGCTACATGGGCCTGCACTTGATTCTCAGCCTTGAGAATGTCCATGGATTCCCTCAATGCTCCTGCCATCTCACGGGCTAAGGCGCCCATGGCCTGCTGACCTACTGGCTCGGCCACGTTGGCCTGACCAACTCCCTCCTCCTGCGCCAGAATTTCATCCGGTATAGGCATCTCCTGCCTCCTAGGCCTACCACCACGTCCTCGTCTTGACATCCTAATAAAGGTAACAAAGGATTAGCACATTCGCAAATGTATCGAAGCTATTTCACTCGCGTCCTAATACATTGGACAACTGTAATTCACTCCATATAAGCACATAATCACATAATCACATAAGCACTTACGAATTTCATTTCAAATAATGACCGTCCTGTGGCGTTGCTAGAGTTCTAGTTAGAAACGACAGTGACCAAGTGTCTTTCCAACAGGACTCCCAGAAACCCATTGATTCGATCAACATCCTAGAAACTAAATTTCATATCCATATAGTCACATAAGTATGTTATCATATAAGCAACATAACATCATACATAAGTCTCTAACAAGTGAGACAAACCTATTATGGTACTAACCACTTCCCACGTACCCAAAGTATTCAAACTCGGTACACTTTGATACCAAGTTGTAACACCCCGAAAATTTGGGCAGGATATATCTATTTATGCAACAAAACCCACCTGATAGACAAACACATATATATTGCTAAGTAATCCATACACCCATTTCCATTAAATCCCAAATACCAATTACATGTTGTTCACATCTCAATGCCCTAGTTCCAATCCCAAACATGCATTTTATAACAAGTATGAAATGGAAGCCAAACAGGTAATAAGTGACCTACATGCTTACAAATTTATCCAAGAACATTCTTGGTTATACAAATTGAGTCTCACTCATTACATCTTAAGCCCTTGGCTTTACAAATAACAAACATACACACATAAAGCATAATTAAGAAGCTCTTGCTTCCCAAAACTCCATCCACTCTATTGCCTTGGAGGAAGCATCTCACATGTACTTGAAAATGGTATTCCCATATAGGGTGAGCCAACAGCCTAGTGGAAATAATCTAACAAAATTTATGAGGTTTAGCCCACTAAGACCAACCTTATTCCATTTTCCTTTAATTTCATTTCCAGTTCATATATGCTACTTAATTCATGAGTTAAATTCATTATTTTTCAACAATCAAAATGAGACTACAACTCAATGATTTTCCAATTATGCAAAACTCACATAAACACTTCAAACCTGCCATTTTATGGATATTTCGTCCGAAGGAATCGGCGCCCATTTATATATAAAATTTCAGGTCTTTTATCCAGGACACTCCAGCCAACTTGCTTTGAATGGAGTCCATCCCTTTCTCCTCCCAAACAAATATACATATGCAATGTATTTATAAACATAATCACATATGGAGTAAATCCCCTTTCTCCTCCCAATAAACATACATATGCAATGTATCTATAACATGGTCATATTCAATGACACTAACAATGGATTAGCATTAACTCGCCTAATCTTCATGTAATTTCTACAACAATCATAACTATCCTCCACCGATAGCCCAATGCAATTATTTTTAAAGAGATGTTCAATATCAAAATAAATAGTTTATTCAAAGCTTCCATAGATGAGATAATACATATCCAATATCACTATTTATAATCACAACCTTCCAATTTCACGTTTTCAATGTTAATCCCAATTATTTATGCAAAATAATAATTTAATCAAAATTAGGGCAAAATCCCCCTTTCACCAAATATTAACCCAAACACCAAAATCAACTATTTTGGCACAACATGATCTTATATTCAAGCCTCATACTCGTTTACCTCATATTTATCAAAACCCCTCTTTTCATTTCACACCCAAATCCTAGATTTGTCCAAACCACAACCAAATCTCATCATCTATACACAATAGCAAATAACTAAGCTAAAAACTATATTAGAGTGTAGAAAATCCCTACCTCAAGTTTTGAAGAGAATCTGAGATGAAACCCCAAAATCTACAGTGTTGAAACTTGATCTCCACCGCACACAATGAAGCCCTCGAGGTGATAACGAGCTTTGGTGAAGAACTTAGGCCTAAATCCCAATGGATTTGGAGAAATCAAAGAGAGAAGATGACTTCTAGAAAGAGAAGCTCTAGACTTGGAAAATTAGAGAGTTTTAGAGAGAGAGGGGGCTGCAAAAAGTGATATGAAACCCTAATTTACGAACTGATATAACAAGGTCACTCGAGCGTGAAATACACTTTCTCGTAAGCAATTTCGAATACATTTTGCATTTTTACTTTCGGCGAGCTGACCGGGCAGCTCGACCCTTGAAGTTGACCGGGTCAAAATCGGGATCGCTACATGCAAGATGGTGGCTCTGTTCTGCCTTGAACTAGATGCACCAAATGTGACACCCAATTGTGGGCAAAATCTCTTCAGGTGCCTCGCCTTCCCACACTGATAACAAGTGAGCGGCTACCCTCTCCCCTGACTCTGGCTCTGAGAATGAGCCGAAGGTGGTGCCGACCGTTGCCCTCCTCCTCTCTGCGGGCAAGCTTGAGACTTGTGGCCCAACTAACCGCATTTGAAACAAGTAAAGCTCCATGGCCACCTCTCCCAGAACCTGAACTCAGTATAGGAAAAGTGGACCTCGATTGAGCTCCCTGGGACGATTGGGGGTTAAAACTCTTCTGTCTCTTACTATCCCCCTAATTATCCTGGCCCCTCTTAGAACCCTTCATCCTCTCCTCTCCGACTGCATCATAGTCTCAAGATGGGCCGCTGCCTCCACAAGATGCCCATAATCTCTAATTATAGATCTGGCCACTCTAAACATGAGCCTGGTCCTTAATCGCTTTTCAAAATCCAGACAACGGCGTTCTTCAGTCGCCATAAGCTCAGGTGCGAACCTTCACAAGCTAGTGAAAGTGGCCTCAAACTCGGCCACAGGTGTGTTCAACTGCACCAGCTTAAAGAACTAGTCTCTCAACTTCTCCCTAACTTTGGGAGGCAAAAACTTATTGTGGAGGGCGTCGACGAAAGCCTCCCAAGCCCCTTCAATGCGCCCTCACGCATGCTTCCACCATTGACCACCATTGACCCGCGTCTCCCTTTAGCTGGAAGGATGCCAAGGTCACTCTTAAACCCTATCTTTGATGCTGAGCATCTCAAACGTCTTCACCATCTGCTCTAGCCACTCATCTGCTTTCAGTGGCTTCTTGGGATCACACAAAAACTCATCCAGATTCGACCGGAAGAACTCTCTCTGCAGAACAGATGCCCCTGCTTCAGCTACTTGGGCCTGGACTTGATTCTCAGCCCTGAGAATGTCTATGGATTCGCACAAAACTCCAGCCATTTCGTGGGCTAAGGCGCCTATAGCCTGTTGACCAACCTGTTTAGTCACATTGGCCTGACCAACCCTTTCTTCTTGTGCCGAAAGAATATCATTCGGTATGCGCACTTTGTGCCTTCAAGGCCTACCACGTCTACCACCACCACGTCCACGTCTTGACATCCTAATGAAAGTAACAAAAGAGATTAGCACATCTACAAATGTGCCGAAGCTAACTCACTCATGTCCTATTACGATGGACAACAGTAATTCACTCCACATAGGCAAATAGTCACATAAACACATACGAATCTCATTCTCGGATAATGACCGTCTCACGACGTTGCCAGAGTTCCAATTAGAAACAGCAGTGATCAAGTGCTTTTCTAATAGGACTCCTAGAAACCCGTAGACTCAATCAACATCCTAGAAATTCAATCACATACCCATATAACCACATAAGCATGTTAACATATAAACACATATCGTTCGTACTTAAGTCTCTAACAAGCGAGACAAACCCATTGTGGCACTAGCCACTTCCCACGTACCCAAAGTATTCAAACCCGGTACGCTCTGATACCAAGTTGTAACGCCCCAAAAAATAATACGATATATCCAACTCATAAGCGGAAGAATAACAGAAATAAAGTACCTTCATTCATCAGAGTTCGTTTACAAGAGTTAACACATGCATTATACATTCACAAATATTCATCCTGAATCTACAGCATGTATTGCAACAATAAGAGAATTGAAATTAAACAAATAATCATATGCCCTATAGGGTTACATCTTTCCAAGTCATTGTTTGGTTACACAAAAGTGAGCCTAGCTCATTACAGTTTAAAGCCCTTGGCTATACAAAATATAACAAAACAAATAAGCTCTTACTCCCAAAAGTTCCTCCAAGCTATTGCCTTGGCGAAGGCATGTCACCAACACCAGAAAATAGTTTTCCCAAATAGGGTGAGCCAAAGCCCAGTTGGAATAATCTAACACAATATATGAGATTTAACAAGGATATAAGCATAATGTGCAATTACAATGCCAGTAGGGAAACATTCATATCTTGTGCAGTCATAGAATGCCCAAGTTCATATCTCAATCCATTTCAAGTTCATTTATTATTCTCAATTCATGAGTCAATTTCATTATCGTTTAATAACCCAAATAAGACTACAACTCCGTGGTTTTTCAATCCAATACACTACCACACAACACTTCAATCTGCCATTTTACGAAAATTTCATCCGCGGGATCGGCACCCATATATAAGCGCAATTTCGGGACTTCACCCTGGACACTCTGGCCAACTTAATTTCAATGGAGTCCATCCCCTATCTCCTCCCAAACAATGGAGTACATCCCCTTTCTCCTCCCAATCAATCATACATATACAATGTATTTAAACATAGTCATATTCAATGACAACCAACAATAGATTAGTTTCAATTTACTTAATCCTCATGCAATTTCTATAACAATCATAGCTATCCTCCACCTATAGCCCAATACAGATATTTCTAAACAGATATTCAATCTCAAGACAGACAATTTATTCAAATATCCATAGGTGTGAAGTAATACATAACCAACACCACCATTTATGTCATCATCCATCCAATTTCATATTTACACTATCAATTTCATTTATTTGTACAAAATAAACATGTGAAGCATTTTAGGGCATACTTCCCCCTTTCCCAAATATCAACTCAAATGCCAAAATCAGTTATTGTGCCACTATATAACCTCATTTTCAAACTCCATAATTATTTATATTTCATTCACTAAAACCCCTCTTTTGATTTTACATTCCAAACCCCAGGTTTGTCCAAAATACCCCAAAACCCACCATTGTTACACAACTACAAATAACCAAGTTAAAAACCATAAGAAAGTGTAGAAAGTCCCTACCTCAAGTTTAGATGACCAAAGCAACAGTGGAAGAACTTCAAAGACGCCAAAACCAACTTCTATTCAGGTCAAAACGAAGCTCTAGAGGTGCTCTACCTTTTTCTCAAAGGCACTAGGGTGAGAATCCCAATGGATCTGGGTGAAATAGTAGAGAGAAGATGAGTTTTAAAGAGAGAAACTCAAGATCTAGGTTTTTGGAAAGTTTTAGAGAGAGAGAGGAATGAAAAAATGAACTAAAAAGTCGTCCTCACAGACTGATATACAAGCAATCCGCTCGAGCGCGGGAAATGACGCTCGAGCGTTAGACACATTGTTCCACTCGAGCACGAGAAGTGACGTTCGAGCGCAGAATGCACACTTTCAGAAGTTTTGCAGATGAAAGACATCATTCGAGCGCAATATTGGCCGCTCGAGTGCCCACGTGCTCGAGCGTAAGAAATGCCGCTCGAGCGTAGAATACACTCATCCAATATTTTGTAGGATTGCAAAAATACTGAGAATTTGCAAAGCTCGCTCGAGCGCAAGAATGGCCACTCAAGCAGAGGAGCAAAAATCTGGGCAATAAAGGTTTAAAAAAAAAGCAACCAACCTGTTTTAAACACACAACTACAATCCAATAACCACATTTAAGGAGGAATAAGGGGAAAAAGACATGCTCAACATTCATAAGCCATAAAGCTCGAGTCCAGAATACAGCAAGTGACGGGTCAAAACCGGAATCCCTATACTAAATAAATATGGAAACTTTTTATAGCCAATTTTATTGCAAGTAATTCTTTTGCAAAAATAATATATTTTTGTTCATTTCGTTTAAATGTTCCAGAATTATATCCACAAATTAGTTCTTCTTTTTGTAATTTTATAGGTATTGGATTTTTTCTTGGTCTAATCCCATTTTCTGATAAAGGTATCTCTTTATCATGCCATAATTTACTTGGTATTGTTTTGAGAACACATCCCCAACATGATTTTGAGGAATCTATTTCTAGAATTAATTTATCACCTGTTTGAGGAAGTTAAATGTCTGGTGAAGTTTTAACATTTTCTTTAATTTGTTTAATTAAAGCAACATCCTTTGTTGTTCATTCAAAAATAACATTTTCCTTAATTTGGTTAACCAAGGAATTTCTATTTTTGAAAGATTTTTTATGAAATTTCGTTCATAATTTAAAATACCAAATAAACTCTGTAATTGTGTTATATTTTCAAGAGTATCAAGAAAATCTCGTACTTTGGACAAAATATGTTCCTATAATTTTAAACCTTTTTGGTCTAAAATTATTCCCAAAAATTCAATTGATTCTTTTTCTAGTTCAATCTTTTTTGGTGACAAAACAATCCCATATTTTTGGAATTTTTCACAAAGTAATTTTAAATGTTTCTTATGCACCTTCCTGGTTTTAGAAAAGATAAGCATATCATTAATATAAACTATACAACAATCCTTAAGATCTTTAAAGATTGTATCCATCCACCGTTCAAATACCTGTGGTACTATATTTAAAACAAAAGGCATAACATTCTAGTGGTAATGTCCTCTAAGTGTATTGAAAGCTGCCAATTTTTTTGACTCTTCAGTCAATTAAATTTGCTAAAATCCACTCTTACAATAAAATTTGCTAAAGATTTTTGATCCTTTGGTTAAGTTAATCAAAACATATTTTCTTGGAATAAAATATCCATTAAATTCTAAATTTTCATTTAGCCGTTTATAGTTGACTACCATTCGGGCATTTCCTCTTTTAATTTCAGCATGGTTTCTTACCATAAAAGTTAGATGAGAGTGAGGGCTCCTAGTTTCTTCAATTAACTTTTTATTTAAAAATTCCAGAAGTTAAATATCAAATTCATTTGTATCTTGTCTAGTATAGATCATTGGTGTAGCGATCTCAGTTTTGCCACTTCGCTGAGTATGTCGGGATCGAGCTGCCCGGTCAGCTCGTAGGGGTCCAAGGGGTAGCACCCCTTGGTGGGTCCTAGGGTAGCGCCCTGGCGGGGTTGAGGGGCAGCGCCCCCGAAGCAAAAATGCAAAATGCATTAGAAGTTGCTTGTCTGCTTGAACGGCCGTTTATGCGCTCGAGCGGAGAATGTTTGGTTCCAAAAGTTTGACCTATCTGCAAAAGTACTGGGAAAGTGTATTTGACGCTCTAGCGGGGCTTTCTACCGCTCGAGCGGACCATGTTATATCAGTTCGTGAAGCTGATATTTCAGATCAGTTTTATATATCTCTCTAAAAACCCTTGTCTCTCCCTTCTCTCTATATTTCCCTACGCCAAATTGGATCAAAACCTTGATTTCTCAATATCCATTAGAGTTCTTCCATAGGTTCTTCATCAAAGTTGGTTAACTTCTCAAGGGCTTCGTTGTGTGCAGTGAAGATCGAGTTTCGACACTGTTGATTCTGGGGGTTTCATCTCATTTCTTCTTCAAAACTAGAGGTAGGGATTTTCTTAGAGTTATATATATATATATTTTTGCAAGATCTATATGATTTTCAAAATCATCTTTTGATAGTTTTGAAAATTGATTGTTGATTCAAGAAGTTGAGCGATTTTGAAAGTGGGTTTGTCTCTTGTTCTTTTAAAATGATCTTATGAGTTTTGATCTTCATTGATTGAATAAAATATGATTTTGGAAAGTTTTCTTTCAAAAGATTTGAGTTGTATAGTTTTGGTGAGAAAACCTAGAATTTGGGGATTTTTTAAAAGAAACTGAAAATCCATTAATGATATTGTTATATTTATTTTGTGTGTCAAAATAAATGGATGTTTGGAAAATTTCTTATTTATATTCATATAAATGATGAATTTCATGGAATATGAGAATTGTTGTTCATTTTGGAAATTATTATTTAAAACGTTGAAATAGTCTTGAAATGACTAATTGTTGAGGATACTTGAGAAAAGGGAATTGTGTTATTCCTTGGATGATGAATTGGATTAAAAGTACTTATAGCCATCTTGTGAAATTGGCATATCAATTCATTTGATTACATTAAACTTTGAAAGTTGATTTGAAAACTTGCATTGAGAAAAGAATGTTGAGAAACAAGTTTTAATGGAATGATTTTGGGGTAAATACGTTGGTAAGTCTTGATAGGTGGTGTAGATGATATTGAATAAGTTGGCCTAAGAATCCGGGGTGAAAGACCGAAAACCCGTGCGGATAGGTGTCGAGCCTTCCGGTTAATACTGGTAAAAATGATAATTTGGTAGTACTTGTATAGTCTACTTGCAGACACCGATCTAACGATTACCAGAGTTGTATTTATCGCCCTTGAAATAAATTATTAAGTTTTGAACAAGTGAAATTGCATGATATCATTGAGCATGATGGTTTTCAAAAGATGAAAATGTGATTTATCTTCAAAAAAGGCATAACATGGCATGTGCATTTCATCTCTTGAGACTTGTATAAAATGTATATACTTTGTTAAGAATTTCCTACTGGGCTTTATGCTCACCCTACGGGATTTTTGTGCAGGAAAAGATGTGGTGATCTCACCCAACTAGGGGTGTGAAGTATGTATGGTGGGAGTACAATGCTCTCATTTTGCTGTGACCCTGTGTGTAAGCCAAGGGTTGTGTTTGTGTGGGTTTGAATAACCATTTTGTGTAACTAGGCTCAAGCCTTGGATACTTATAAACCCTTGGGGTATTTATTTGTTTATTTACTTGTTGTTGGATTAGTATTGTTGCATGAAGAACTATTGTATCATGCAATGTAAGTTTGGAGATTTATATTCGGTTTTCCTTGAAAGAGCCATGATTGTTGTATTATCATTTGGGCTAGAAATTTGCGGCGTTACAACTTGGTATCAGAGCTACCAGGTTTGAATACTTGGAGCTCGTGGGAAGTGATCGTTTAACCATAATGAGTTCATTTAGCATGCTTAGGAAGTGTTATGCATTTTGTGACTATGTGATAACATACTTATGTGACTAAATCGGTATGGGATTGGACTTTTGAGATGTTGTTTGCGCCTGTTAAATTCCTTGAGATCTTATTAGAAGGATACTTGATCAATACTCATTCTACTAAGAATTCTTGGTTTTTCGTGGGACGAATTTCATCATAAGAGTATAATCCGTATGTGTTTACATGACTTAGGGCTTATGTGGGGTGAAATTTAATTGTTATATGGTAGAGGAATATATAGCATTATTGTGATCAAACGTGTAAGGCAAGTTGCGAGCACGTGTGGATTAGTGTGCTAAATTAATTCCATTGTCATTTATAGGATGTCAGGAAGAGGTCAAACCCATGGTGGTAAAGGCGGGAGGCGTGGTAGGGCTTGTCGAGGTGTGCATGAGGTACCGGTCCATAAGGTTCCGGTGCAAGAGGAAGAGTCCGGCCAAGCTAATGTGGCCGAACAAGTGAGGCAGACGGGAATCCCGGGACAAGCGGGTGAAACCACAATAGGGGCCTTAGCTTAAGAAATGGCAGAGGCTTTAAGAGAGTCTATGAACTTGTTGAGAGTGGAGAATCAAGCCCGAGAGAACACCGCGGAGTCAAGGGCGAGTTTCCTTACCAGAGAGCTCTTGCGGGCCAAACCGGATGAGTTCTATGGTGGTCCTAAGCCCAAGAAAGCGGATGAGTGGCTCGAACAAACTGTGAAGACATTTGAGATGCTTCACATCAAAGATAGTGAACTAAGAGTGACTTTAGCGAGTTATTACCTTAAGGGAGACGCGGGTCTATGGTGGAAATATGCCAAGGGTAGAGTGGAGCCGACATGAAAAGCCTTTGCGGTTGCTTTCCAAGATAAGTACATACCTCCCACTGCTAGGGAGAGATTAAGGTAAGAGTTTAAAGACCTCAAACAACTCGACATGCCCGTGGCCGAGTTTGAGGCGGTCTTCTCTAGTTTGTTCGGATTTGCACCAGAGTTGGTGGCAACAGAAGAGCGCCGTTGCATTAAATTTGAAAAGAAATTGAAAACAAAAATTATGTTCAAGCTTTTCAGAAATATGATTCGGGAATATGACCGTCTTGTGGAGATGCGACACATGTAGAAATTTCCATATAAGCTGAGGAGGAGAGGCTTCGGAGTTCGAGGTCTAGGGGCTAAGAGTCTCAAAAAGACTATAGGCAGAACAAGAAGAGCAGGAACACCTATCCATCCCAGTCCCAACCACAGCAGTCTAGATCCGCTTTTCCTTTGCATAGTGCGGGTCCGGGAAAAGTGCATCGAGTAGCTTCTCATGTTTCAAGTGTGGCCAACCGGGTCACAAAGCCTTTTTATGCCCACAGAAAAGAGGAGGGCAATTAATAGTACCACCACCTAACCGATCTCAAAGTCAGTCTCAGTCTTAGAATAAAGGTTAAGGGTTTAATTGTTATGAGTGTGGTCAGTTGAGGCATATGAAGAGAACTTGTCCACAGTTGGGAGGCACATCTGGCGCATCAGGGTCGAGGCAGACTCAGAGCCACCAGCAGGCTCAATCAATCCAAGCTTCGCGAGTTAATCAAGGAACCGCTTCGGCTCAGTCAGTACAATAGGCTTATGGTCCCAGAGGGGAGAAAGTCAATCAGGGGCCACAGGGGCGCATGTATGCTGTTACCATGCCAAAGCAGTTGCCAGAATCCTTATTGTGAGAGGTATTTTTGTTGTGTGTAATTCTTTGGCTAATGTATTGATAGACACGGGTGCGTCTCATTCATTTATATCTACTGCATTTGCTTCTGCATTAGGGTTAGAGATAGCATAGTTAGTGCCTCCACTCAGAGTAGAGTCACCTATTGGGGGTACAGTTAATTTAGACCGGGGTTGTTGTGATTGTGAAATAGAAGTTACCAGGCGTCGACTTCCGTTTGCTTTTGTGTTGCTAGATATGTCGAGTTTTGATGTCATTTTAGGCATGGACTAGTTGTGTTCTTATCAAGCTGTGATTGATTGTTACCGTTAGAGAGTTACAATGTGCACTTCGGGTGGTGATCGTTTCTATTTTCTGAGGAACCTAGTTGATAGAGCCTTGTCACCAGTTGTTAACCCTCGTAGTAGGAGCAAGCTTAGTGGCCTTTTTGCAACTCTCTTGATGGTGAGAGTGACGGGGCTCGTGTTGAGTTACCAAGGGTAGTTTGTGAATACCTGGATGTTTTTCCAGAAGATCTTACTAGTTTACCACCTCACCGGGAGATCGAGTTCTCCATTGAATTAGTGTTTGGCACGGCGCCCATTTCCATGTCACCATATAGATTTGCACCCACCGAATTCCATGAGTTGAAGATTCAACTCCAAGAACTTTTAGACAAGGGCTTCATTCGCCCTGGTACATTGCCTTGGGGAGCGCCGACTCTCTTTACGAAGAAGAATGATAGGTCATTGCAGTTGTGTATTGATTACTGCAAGTTGAATAAAGTTACAGTTAAGAACAAGTATTCTCTACTCAGAATAGATGATTTGTTTGACCAACTTAGAGGGTCTCGTTGCTTCTCAAAAATAGATTTGAGGTTGGGGTACCATCAGTTGAGAGTCCGGGAGGAGGACATTCAGAAGACGGCTTTTCGTACTCATTATGGCCACTATGAATTCCTTGTAATGCCTTTTGGGTTGACCAATGCACCAGTTTCCTTTATGGATTTGATGAACAGAATTTTTCGGGAATACTTGAACCGTTTTGTGGTCGTTTTTGTGGACGACATCTTGATTTATTCAACCTCTAAAAAGGAACACGAGACTCACTTGCGAGTAGTGCTGGGTTTACTTAGTGAGCACCAATTGTATGCCAAATTTGAAAAATGCGAGTTTTGGTTAGCAGAGGTGAAGTTTTTGGGGCATGTAGTGTCTAGAGAGGAAGTGACTGTGGACTCCTCAAAGATAGATGCCATACAGGATTGGGAACAACCCAAGAATGTTTTTGAAATCCGGAGTTTCTTGGGATTAGCAGGGTATTATCGAAGTTTTGTAAGGGACTTCTCTAGACTAGTTGCACCTTTGACTAGGTTGACTAGAAAGGGTATCAAATTTGTGCGGAGTGAGGCTTGTGAAAAGTCATTCCAAGAGCTTAAGACTAGATTGACTACCGCACCGGTTTTGATCATTCCGAAAAGGGGTTTGAATTACACTGTCTATTGTGATGTGTCCCGCGATGGACTTGGTTGTGTCTTGATGCAAGAGGGAAAAGTTGTGGCCTACGGTTCACGACAATTGAAAACTCATGAGAAAAATTACCCCACCTATGATCTAGAATTAGCAGCGGTGATTTTTTCTTTGAAAATGAAATAGCGTGGTTTTGATCGTTACCCCTTTGTTTGGGTAGTTTGATTTGAAATTTCCGGGACGAAATTCTTTAAGGAGGGAAGGTTGTAGCGATCCCAGTTTTGCCACTTCGCTGAGTATGTCGGGGATCGAGCTGCTCGGTCAACTCGCTAGGGTCTAGGGGCAGCGCCATTGGCTGGTTCTAGGGCAGCGCCCTGGCGGGGTTGAGGAGCAGCGTCCCTGAAGCAAAAATGCAAAATGCATTAGAAGTTGCTTGTCTGCTCGAGCGGCCGTTTATGCGCTCGAGTGGAGAATGTTTGATTCCAGAAGTTTGACATGTCTGCAAAAGTACTGGGAAAGTGTATTTGACGCTTGAGCGGGGCTTTCTACGCTCAAGCGGACCATGTTATATCAGTTCATGAATCTGATATTTCAGATCACTTTTGTATATCTCTCTTTCTAAAAACCATTTCCTCTCCCTTCTCTCTACATTTCCCTACGCCAAATTAGATCAGAACCTTGATTTCTCAAGATCCATTAGAGTTCTGCCATAGGTTCTTCATCAAAGTTGGTTAACTTCTCGAGGGCTTCGTTGTGTGCAGTGAAGATCGAGTTTCGACACTGTTGATTTTGGGGGTTTTATCTCATTTCTTCTTCAAAATTTGAGGTAGGGATTTTCTTAGAGTTATATATTTTTGCAAGATCTATATGATTTTTGAAATCATCTTTTGATAGTTTTGAAAATTGATTGTTGATTCAAGAAGTCGAGCGGTTTTGAAAGTGGGTTTGTCTCTTGTTCTTTTAAAATGATCTTATGGGTTTTGATCTTTGTTGATTAAATAAAAGATGATTTTGGAAAGTTTTCTTTCAAAAGATTTGAGTTGTATAGTTTTGGTAAGAAAACCTAGAAGTTGGGGATTTTTTTTAAAGGAGACTGAAAATCCATGAATGATATTGTTATATTTATTTTGTGTGTCAAAATAAATGGATGTTTGGAAAATTTCTTATTTATATTTATATAAATGATGAATTTCATGGAATATGAGAATTGTTATTCATTTTTGAAATTATTGTTCAAAACGTTAAAATAGTCTTAAAATAACTAATTGTTGAGGATACTTGAGAAGAGGGAATTGTGTTATTCCTTGGATGATGAATTGGAATAAAAGTATTTATATTCATCTTGTGAAATTAGCATATCAATTCATTTGATTACATTAAACTTTGAAAGTTGATTTGAAAACTTGCATTGAGAAACAAGTTTTCATAGAATGGTTTTGGGGTAAATACGTTGGTAAGTCTTGATAGGTGGTGTAGATGATATTGAACAAGTTAGCCTGAGAATCCAGGGTGAAAGACCGAAAACCCACGCGGTGAAAGCCTTTTGATAGTACTTGTATAGTTTACTTGCAGACATCGACCTAGGGATTACTAGAGTCATATTTACCGCCCTTGAAATAAATTGTTAAATTTTGAACAATTAAAATTGCATGATATTATTGAGCATAATGGTTTTCAAAATATGAAAATGTGATTAATCTTCAAAAAAGGCCTAGCATGGCATGTTCATTTCATCTCTTGAGACTTGTATAAAATGTATATACTTTGTTAAGAATTTCCTACTAGGCTTTATACTCACCCTACGGGATTTTTGTATAGGAAAAGATGTGGTGATCCCACCCAACTAGGGGCATGGAAGTATGTGTGTTGGAAGTACAATACTCTCATTTTGCTGTGACTTTGTGTGTAAGCCAAGGGCTGTGTTTGTGTGAGTTTGAATAACCATTTTGTGTAGACAAGCTCAAGCCTTGGAAACTTGTAAACCCTTGGGGGTATTTATTTATTTATTTACTTGTTGTTAGATTAATGTATTGTTGCATGAAGAACTATTGTATCATGTAATGTAAGTTTGGAGATTTATATTCGGTTTTCCTTGAAAGAGCCATAATTGTTGTATTATCATTTGGGTTAAAAATTTGGAGCGTTACAATTGGTCTTACTCTAATGATAACATTAGGGTCTTTTGTTGCTACAACACACCTAGAAGCTAAAGGTGCTGCAGGGTAATGGTTGTTGTACTTCATTTGTTTATTATATATATTAGTGGTCATCCGTGCAATGCATGAGATTTTAGAAAATCAATAATCACTAAAAAAAATTTTGCTCTGTGATTGTATTTCTTAATATTTTTATTTAGTTTGTATATATAAATCTTACTTCACATCATTAAAAATATTTAATATTTCACATTATTAAAATTTTTTAAAAAACTGTCATACATTAAGTAAATCATCACATAAATAATAACTAATTTATCTAAGAATTGCTTAAGACAACCAAAAGTAGATTAACAAAGGCATACTATAATTAATCAAAATGACTAATATTAAATAAAAGTAACACTAATTTTGTTTAATTAATAGTAAATATTACATTAATCATCCCACATAATATAATGAATTAAAATAAAATTAATTTTAATTCCCATTATATTCAGTTAGTGGTTAAATTTTTTTTACATGCTATTTGTTGTTTTGGTTATATTAATTCATTAAACATAAATAGGTTTGGAATGATTATAAAATAAAAATAAAAATTGAAAATGCATTAAAGTTGAATTGACAAACATAAAGAATATAAATATTTAAATTATTTTAAAAAATTAACATTTTTAATATGAGATCTCTTCCATTTGCTCAAACTTTGAATCTAAATTAAAAAAAAAATAGAAAAAAGAAGAAATTTGTGGTTTAGTTCTCAAAGGAAATGAGTTTTTGAAAATAAATTTAATCATGAGTTATTTTAACAGAATAATCAACAATAAAAAATCAACTGATGAACACATTTATAAACCTATATCTAATAAATTTTGATATGTTCTTTATTTTCAATCTAACATTTGCGCCAAAAAAAATTAAACACAAATAGTCAATAAGTGAGAGAGTTACAAATTGATTATAGAAGCGCTTTAAAAAAAAAAGAGAGAGAGAATAAAATCTCAATTAAATGACACATTATTAGCAAAAAGAAAGAAATAAAGAAAAATAATTGCAACAAAAGAATTTAAAAATAAAATAATATTATCCATTTACATAAACTTACTTTCTCACAAATGCAAAAACTCATGCAAGTACACATTTCAAATGTAAAACAAATATTTAAGATTTTTAGGCACCAAAAAGGGATCAGAAATGGCTCAATATTGATTGTTTTTGCCCCAATCTTCTGTTCATGATTCCTTTTGCAGGAACTTATTTATATATTGAAAAGATTATACGTAGACAAAAGATATATATGGATAATTAATTGTGGATTTAAAAGATAAAATATTAAGTTCAACTTGAAAATAAATTTTAAAAGATTAAGCTAAAATATATGAAAATTTTATAACAAACTAACAAAAGTTAAATATAGATCGTTAAAAAAATTATCATCTTTTTGGGATATTTATATCCTAATCTTAATCTTTTTTATTTAAATATGTTGTTATCTTTCATTTGAATTTTCATTTTGCGGTTCAAATCTAAATAGTTATATTTTTAGTTTTGTGTATTTTTCATCTCTATTTTTTTTTTGTTATTCATATATAAATCGTTATCTTTTTAGTCTAAAAATCATATCTTTTTTATTTGAATATTAACCTTTTATTTGAATTTTTATCAATTCAAAATATGGAATTTTGTTAAATTTAAACTTTACATGGATAATTAATTGATGATTTTAAAAGGTAAAATAATAAGTTCAACTTGAACATAAAATTTGAAAAGATTAAATTGAAATATATGGGAATTCCACAACAAACTCACAGAAGGTAAATATAGATCGTTAAAAAATTTATCATCTTTCTGGCATTTATATGTCAAACTTAATATTTTTTATTTAGATGTTTTTTTAATCTTTTATTTGCATTTTTATTTATGGAATTTTATTATATTTAAAATTTATATGGATAGTTAATTAATGATTTTAAAAGATAAAATATTGAGTTAAACTTGAAGATAAACTTTAAAAAAATTAAGCTGAAATATATAGGAATTCTATAACAAACTCACATAAGGTAAATATAGATTGTTAAAAAATTTATTATGTTTTTGGAATTTATATCTCAATCTTAATCTTTTGTTTAAATACTTTTTATCTTTTATTTGAATTTTTATTTTTCAGTTCAAATCTAAACAGTTATATATATTTTTTGTATATATTTTTATCTCTATTTTTTTTGTTCATATATAAATAATTATCTTTTTATTTTAAAAATTATTTGACTCGTAATATTTTTTATTTAAATATTTTTTTAATTTTTCATATATAAATAGTTAAATTTTTATTTTTAAAATTAATTGACTCGTAATATTTTTTATTTAGTTATTTTTTAATCTTTTGTTTAACTCTTTTATATTATTTTGTGGTTGAAATTTGAATAGTTATCTTTCTATTTTATTTTATTTTTTATATTTTTATCTCTACCTCTTTGTTGTTCATATCTAAATATTTATCATTTTATTTAAATATATATAATCCTTTTGGCTTTTGAGATTTAGATAATTGACAAATAATTAAAAATTAAGAAAAGTTGGAGGGGAGACTTGAGAAGTGACACGTAGGAGAGAGAATCCGTAAGAGTTTAGCAGAGTTTGAAAAATTCTCATACCTCACTACATTTGCTTATATATATATACTCTTTTACTCCAAAAAAAATAATTTAAAGTTCTAGCCAATAAATAAAATAAATTATAAGCCAGATTTAGTATTGCTAGTAAACAATATAAAAGGACAAAATAGTCTTTTGAGCATTTCTCTTTCTTCATAATATTTCAAATAAACAAATTCAGTAGATTAGTCATTTTCTGATATCTAATCTCATGACTAAATAAACATGTAATACACCTCCTTTTCAACTAAATAATCTAAAAATTATGTATAGCAAAATTAACCAGCCAATGAACTATAATTCCCCCTTATTCAATCCGTCGAAACGATAGGCCCATATATTATCCCGTGTTGGGTTAGGTCCATATATTTGAATCCCATTGTCATTGTTCTGGGAATAATGCCAAGTATCATGAAAAAAAAAATCATAAAAATGATTATAAAAGATTATTCATCTTTAAATTATACATATAATAAAATACCATACATTAATCAAAGAGTAAAAAAATTTCATAATACATTTCATGATTTCTAATATTATTTTAGATAAATTACAAATACACCTCCTAAGATTTGATTAAACTACGAATCGCCCCCTGTAGTTTTGGAAATTACATCTCACCCCATGAAGTTTCTAATTTCATAACAAATCACCCTTTTTATTAATAAATCATCAAGTCAATTAACAGTTTTTAATGATATTAGAAATATGTTTTAATTAATAATTTAGATAATTTATTATTATATAGAAGAACAATTATGAATTTCATTTTTTTAATTAATTTTATTAAATAAAAAATACTAATAATAAGGTATTTATAATTTTTTAAATTACAAAAAATAATCTGCACTTTAAACAAATTTAAAAAAATATATTTATAATTTACCCGATTATTTTTTGTTACGGTCACCCTTCTTTTTTTCCTTTTTTTCTTGAACAGGTCCCGGTCACCCTTTGATATGTGGTTGTTATTATGGCAAAGGCGCCGTGTTTGGACTTGCGACCCCTACTATTTTTGAAAATTGCGTCTGCCAATTAAATCAATCTCGCTCTCTCTCTAGTCTCCACACTCACCACCCCATCCCAACCCCTTCTGTTCTCCACCCTTTTAATTTATACTCAAAATCTTTTAATTTATAATAATTTAATATATTTATTTAATAAATATAATATATGATTAAATTTAATAATAAAATATTTTAATTTTTTAATATATGACCTGATTAATGGGCTTGGAATTATAATTTTTTTTTTAGATTGG
The DNA here is from genome assembly GCA_030407325.1 of Camellia japonica. Lineage (NCBI taxonomy): Eukaryota > Viridiplantae > Streptophyta > Magnoliopsida > Ericales > Theaceae > Camellia > Camellia japonica. The sequence continues at coordinate 30,092,993 of JAPPVO010000010.1, read as the reverse complement.
ACTTGGACAAATGTAAAAGGCCGATGTTAAGACCGAGCTAGCTAAATTTAGACAAACACATAATCTCTTATTATATAGTGTTGGCCCAGCTTGGCCCGGCCCGGCAAATGGCCATCCCTAATCCTATGTCATTAAATTCAACGTTGGGTTAGAATGAGCGGAAAAATTATGTAGTGGTCTTAGACATTATTACATGGTATCTCTACTTAATATTAATAGTTGAAATTGTAAGATTTAGGAGGCATTTGTGAAGGTTATTTTAGTTAATTGTTTTGACTTTTTTATAAAAAAAAATATATTAAAAAAATGGGAGCTTTTTTGATAAATCCACTTTCTAAGAGTTTTATTCCATCCAACCCATATTCTTTTTGACTATTCCATTAGGTCCTATTTGAGATAAGAAAACCAAAATACCTTTTTCATCTACTTATGTTCTATTTAGTTCACATTATTTTCTTATGTTTTAATAAGTCCTATGGGTGGCACAATTACCAAAATACCCCTAATGTGAATGTTCACACCGTCAATGTGAATGTTCATATCGTCAATGTGTAGGGGCTTGGCCCATGTCGATCTTCGTGGGTGCCCAGAAAAATTTGAGTCGGGTCGGGGCGAGCCCGGCCCATTGACAATGTGAATATTCATATTGACATGTTAACATTCACATTAATAGGAGTGTAAAATTGGCTCGCGTCCCGTGACAGCGCGAAACCCGCCCGCGGCCCATGAGCGGGTTGGGTCGGGGCGGGCCCAGTCCGCCCCGTTGACAATGTGAATATTCACATTGACATGTTAACATTCACATTGATAAGAGTATAAAATTGGCCGGCCCGTTGACAATGTGAATATTCACATTGACATGTTAACATTCACATTGATAGGAGTGTAAAATTAGCCCGCGCCTCGTGGCTGCCCGAAACCCGCCCACGGCCCGTTCCGGGCCCGACCCGGCCTGTTGACAATGTGAATATTCACATTGACATGTTAACATTCACATTGATAAGAGTATAAAATTGGGCAGCGGCCTAGGGCTGGCCCGGCCCGGCCCGGCCCGTTGACAATGTGAATATTCACATTGACATGTTAACATTCACATTGATAGAAGTGTAAAATTAGCCCGTGTCTCGTGGCTGCCTGAAACCCGCCCACAGCCCGTGGGCGGCCCGGGGCGAGCCTGGCTATTTTTTTTTAATTCTTTTAATTTTTTCTACCAAAATTTTATTATTTTCCACAAAAAAGACACTAGGCCTCGGCGCAAGTCGGGCCTCGGACCGAGCCTTAAATGGGCCTTAACGGGGCCGATGGGCCGGGCCGGGCCGGGGCGGGCTTCAAAGTGATGGCCCAGGCCCTAGCCTAGGGTCTCGGACTAGGCTCGAGCCTGGGCCCAAACGAGCCTTTCTCGGGCCGGCCCACGGGCCAAAAAATTAGACCCAGGCCCTAGCCCTGGCACAAGGGTATTCGGGCTTTAGATGGGCCGATGGATCGAGCCTCGAGTCAGGCCGGTGGGCCTAGGCCTAGCCTCGAGCTTAGGTCGGGCTTGGCGGGCTTGGCTATTTTTTTTTAATTCTTTTAATTTTTTCTACCAAAATTTTATTATTTTTCACAAAAAAATAAATTGCGCCTCGGGTGGGCTGGGTCTCGAATCGAGCCTTGAATGGGCGTTAAGCGGGCCAATAGGCCGGACCGAGCTTCAAAGTGATGACCTAGACCCTAACCTAGGGTCTCGGACATGCTTGGGCTCGAACCCAAACGAGCCTGCCCCCGGCCGTGGGCTGGCTTCGGGCAGCCCACGGGCCACGGGCCAATTCTACATTCCTATCAATGTGCATTTTAACATGTCAATGTGAATATTCACATTGTCAACGGGCCGGGCCGGGCTTACCCCGGGCCGCGGGCAAGCTTCGGGCAGCGAGCAAATTTTACACTCTTATCAATGTTAATGTTAACATGTCCATGTGAATATTCACATTGTCACGGGTCAGGCCAAGCCCGCCTCGGGCTGCGGTCGGGCTTCGGGCCGCCCACGGGTTACGGGCCAATTTTACACTCTTATTAATGTGAATGTTAACATGTCAATATGAATATTCACATTGTCAACGGGCCGGGTCGGGCCCGCCCTAGGCCGCTGGTCAATTTTATACTCTTATCAATGTGAATGTTAACATGTCAATGTGAATATTCACATTGTCAACAGGTTGGGCCGGGCCCGCCCCGAGCCGCCCACGGGCCGTGGGTGGGTTTCGGGCAGCCACGAGGCGCGGACTAATTTTACACTCCTATCAATGTGAATGTTGACATGTTAATGTTAACATGTTAATGTGAATATTCACATTGTTAACAGGCCGGGCCGGGCCGGCCCCGTGCCGCCCACGGGCCGTGGGCGGGTTTCGGGCAGCCACGGGGCGCGGGCTAATTTTACACTCCTATTAATGTGAATGTTAACATGTCAATGTGAATATTCACATTGTCAACGGGCCGGGTCGAGTCGAGCCTGCCCCGGGCTGCGAGCGGGCTTTTGGCCGCCAATGGGCCGCGGGCCAATTTTATACTCTTATCAATGTGAATGTTAATATGTCAATGTGAATATTCACATTGTTAACGGGCCGTCTCGGGCCCGTCCCGGGCCGCCCATGGGCCGCGGGCGGGTTTCGCGCCGCCATGGGACGCGGGCCAATTTTACACTCCTATTAATGTGAATGTTAACATGTCAATGTGAATATTCACATTGTCAACGGGCCGGGCCCGCCCCGGCTCGGGGGCGGATTTCGGGCCGCCCATGGGCCAATTTTACATTCCTACCAATGTGAATTTTAAAATATGAATGTTCACATCATAAAATTGCTAACCGTTCAAAAAATATTTATAAGGGTATCAAAATTAAATATAAGGGCATAAGTGTCCAAGAAAATAGTGTAAATCAAGAAAAATGACTTTATGGAATAAAACTATACATACATGGGACTAAATGGGTTAAAAAATTCATTCGTGGACTTCTTGGGTTAAAACACTTCTAAATGAGATTTATCAATAATTTTTCCTTAAAAAATAGAGAATTATGTAATTAAATATTTTGTCTTATTAATTATTTTAACTTCAATCCAACTTGCCAAATGGGACTCAATAATTTTCGTTAGAATATTATAAAACAACTTAACAAGGGACAAGTGTTTAATAGTGTGAAACACTGTTACTAAAACAGAAATAATCTCTCCAACGCGTGAGTCCCATTGTCCCGCGTTGGGTCTCATATGGGGTGTTTGTTTGGAGGGATAAGAGGGAAGGATTGGATTTATGTTTATTTTATGGAAAAATTTATTGTTTGGTTAAAAATTTGTAAGTCTAATTAAGAGTTTAACCAAACTGCATATCCCTCATATGTGAGATTGTTGTGTCCTAAGAGGGGAGGTAGGATACAAATGGTGAGATAACAATAAGATTAACTTGTAAAAAATCACTTTTGCCCCGCCCAAGTACATGTATTTAATTTTTTTTTTCTTCAAATGATGGGATAAAGATTCAACTTTTTTTTTTTCACTATTACATACAAAAATTGTTTGGTTTTATTATGTATTGTACTTACTAAAATAAAATAAATTATAAGTCAGATTTAGTATTACTATTATTTAGTAAACAACACAAAGAGGTAAAATAATCGTTTGAGCATTTCTTTATATATATATATATATATAATATCCTAAACAAACATAAGATTCAATAGATTAACTCATGATTATATAATGTTGTGAAACGTTTCATCACATGCATTGTTTATGCACTTGTACTTATACCTTTGCTAAACTTCATATACCGTGTTAGATGATTTCTATTGGGTTGTGGCTTACCCTATTTGGGAATAACATTTTCAGGTAATGATGAGATGCCTCCACCAAGGCAATAGTATTGGGGGGATCTTCGGGAAGCAAGAGCTTTTTGTTTTATTATATTTTGTATAGCCTAGGGCTTTAATTGTAAGGGCTAGTCCCACTTTTGTTGTAACCAAATTAAGGCTTGGAAAGGTGTAAGCCAATAGGGCATTTATTTACGTTAAACTCTTTGTATTCATTAACTTTATGTAATTAAAGGACTAAGACCCTAATTTATGCTATTTATTTATAGGTGTTTATAGATGTGTTTATGTTATTATTTTGGAGGTGTTACATGGGAGGGGAGGGGGAGGGGGGGTATGGGACAATTTTCATTGGACTATTTACTGTTGGGATTAGAATGTGAAATGACCATTTTGACCCTTTGCTATTTAATTATGTATTTTGTTTAGTAAAATTCAATAAAATTTAAATGGCTCAATGTAAAAATAAAATAATTTTGTTTAACTTTTTATTGATGTTTTATTTATTTAATTTTTTAAAATAATTTTTTATAGATATTTTATTGATGTTTTATTTTAAAATTTTGTTTATATTTTATTTAATTTCATTATTTAAATTTTAATAGATATTTTATTTAATTTCATTGTTTAATTATTATTTATTTTAAAAATAAATTTGTTTAAAATTTTAATTAAAAAAATAACATATATTTTTATTAATATTTTATTTATTTTATTTTTAAAAAATAAATTTATTTAATTGTGTAAAAATAAAATAAAATAAAATTTTATTTAATCTAGCTAAAAATAATGAAAATATTAAAGATATGTTTAATATTGCTATTACTTAGTAAACAATTGAAAAATGGTAAAATAATTTTTTATTCATTTATCCTATCCAGTCCATCCAACCAAACATTGGATTCACTAAAAATAGTCTTTTCCAGACATCTAATTCCATGAAAAAACAAATACGGGATACACATTTAATCCAACCAAATAGTCCGAGAGATTCACAGTCCTAGGATTCAAATCTGATGGATTCTAATCCTCCTTATCCAGTTCGTCCAATCAAACACACCTTAAGTTGGAGATTTGTAGAGAAACACTTGAATTTAAAGGATTTAGGATAAGTGGAATTAAGATAAACTACATGGAGTGTAATTTTAATAATAGTAACAATAAAAGCAAAGGAGAAGATAAAATTAAAAATCAAGAACTACCTAAGAGTGAACATTTTCATTATTTAAGATTGATTATCACAACAGTTGAGGAGATTAGTGTAGATGTGGTCCATAGAATTAAGGCATGGTGGCTTAAGTGGAAGAATGCATTTGGGGTATTATGTGATAAACGAGTATCCACTAAACTAAAAGAAAAGTTCTATGAAATGGTTATTAGATCAGCGATATTGTATGCGACGGAATGTTGAGCAATTAAAAAACAACATATAGATAAGATCAGTGTTGCTGAGATGAGGATGCCAAAATGAATCTGTGGCAAGATTAGAAAAGACAGAATTAGAAATAAATATATTCGTGAATGAGTAGGAGTAGTACCGATAAAATATAAGTTGAGAGAGAATAGATTGAGATGGTATACAATGGAGACTAATAGAGGCAATAATGAAGAAATGCGATACAGTAACGGTAGATGGAAGTGTTAGGGAAAGGGACAAATCTAAATTGACGTGGGAGAGTATAGTAAATAGAGATATGAATCTCCTTAATTTGACTAACCAAATAGTCGTTGATAGAGTCGAGTGGAGAAGAAGGATTCATGTAGTCGACTCCATTTGATTGGACTTAAGGTTTGGTTTGGTTTATTTTTTTAAATATTTTAAATTTTTAAAAATTTTAAAAAAATTATTTTTTTTATTTTTTAAATATTTTAATTTTAATATTTTTAATTTTTTTAAATACAAAATATTTTTAAATATTTATTTTTTTTAATTTAAATTTTTTTTGGATTGCTTATATATATAAATCATAACAAATTATTTGACCAATACTTAAAAAAATAATAAAATATTTTTTTTTGAAAAAATAAAAATATTTTTATACAAAATAAAAATAAAAATTGTAAAAATAATTTTATTTTTTTATTTTTTTATTTTAATTTTAATTTAATTTTTTATTTTTTACATGTTGGGCATTTTTTTTTTGAACATTAATGTTTAATGTTTTTTTTATTTTTTTATTTGTTTTATTATTTTATATAAAAATAATTTAACAATCCCTACACCAACAACTATCATCAAAACAAACACAATTTTACTTAATTTTCTCACTAACAATCTCTTCATTATGAATTCCCTCCATTCTATCTCTGAAAACAAACGAACCCCTAAAGTTGTCATTATTATTTTAAGATTTCAAATCTCAACAATTTTAACTAGCAAGTAAATTGTTGTTATATTTAAATTCTTACACAAACATAGGGTTATGTCTTTTTAATTTCCCCTAAATTTAACTGAAAAAAAAAACATAAAATATTATTCTTTCCTAAAATTGATTGTCACAGGAAAGCTTAATGGAATATATTAACATAATTTAAGTTTCAAATTTTAATTAGTAATAATTTTGAATCTAAAAGAGAGAAAAACATAACAATAATTGAAAATTATTAACAAATAAATAAATAAAAACTTAAATTTAAAATCAACACTTGAACTGGCTCACCTATACTTTTCAAGCCGTAAGTATGTAAACTAGCTGTGAGGTCAGCGATCTTGTTTTTAATGGCACCGATCTCACTTCCGACCCTGTGAATGTCTAGCCATTCGTTGAAGATGCCAGCGAATCTTTTAAGGGTGTTTCGGAAACCCTTTTTGTTCCTTTTGGATGAAACTTGGATGACAAAAGTTTCAAGGATGTCTTCGGTTTCATAAGCAAGTTTTCTGATTTCCGCAACCCAGTTGTTGACCCTCGCATCTACAAGATCAGTTTGTCTTGCATAATCTACGTCTTGTAAGAAGCATTGCATTCGCTTCAACTCGACTCGGATTTGTTCAACTTGGTCGCTTACTCCGTATAAGAATTTTGCTTCTTCAGTTAACAAAACTCCAAGTCTGTTGACAATGAAGGACACAACAGGCACTTCCATTATGAAACTGTAGTACTTCAATTGACTTCAAACCTACTCCCTCCCAACCCAACAAAATCTGGGTTTGAAGAGTAGGTGGAAACCTAGGATGAAGGTTGGAGAAGAGAAGGGGTTGAGATGTGGGGTGAGTGTAGAGACTGGAGAGAGCTAGAGAGAGAGAGAGATTGATTAATTGAGACACACAGTTCTTAGAAATAGTAGGGGTTGCACAATTTTGTGGCGGAGCTGATTTATGGAAAGTACATTATCTATTCCTTTTTTCAATTTTTTGTTTTAATTTTGTCCTATTTATCTTTAAAAATAAAATGTAAAATATAAATACACTTCTTAAGTTTATTTAAAATATAATTTATCCTTATAATTTTAAAAATTATAAATATTATTTTTTTTGAATTTTTTATTTAAGAGAATGAATGAAAAAAATAAAATTTCTAATTACGCTCATATACAACAATAAAATTATTTAAATCGTTAATTGAAATATATTTATAACATTCTTAAAAATTATTAATTGACTTGATAATTTATTAATAAAAATGGTCATTTATTGTGTGATTAAAAACTTAAAAGAATGAGATGTAATTTTCAGAATCATATGAGACAATTTATATATTTGTAATTTATCCAAAATATAAAATAAATGATTAAATTTTAAATATATATTTATCATTTATTTTTTCATAAATAAATTATATAATATAAAAAATTATAATTATTAATTTAATTTTTTATTAATAATATATACATAATACTCTAAAATGATTTGTATCATAGAATTTGGGTGTCAATTTTTTTCAATATATATATATATATATAATTTTTTATTACCACATATGAAATTGTGATCCAACGCGGGACGATATGATTCACAAATTAACATATGGGATGGGACCCAACCCAACGCGGGACAATGGCACTGGGCTCACGCGTTGAGAACACGATCCGATGGGTGTTATTCAAACGTGTGAGATGTTTGGATGCGTTAATACAGAGGTGGCAACAATTTACGAAAAATAAAAGGAAAAGTTTTCAATATAAAAAATAATTTGATTTCAATTTTCTGAATTTGATTTTTTTTAAATTGAATTTTTTATTTTTCATATTTTTTTAGTAAATATTTTTAAAATTTTAAACAAATTTTTTTACTTTTTTAGATACACCTTACTTAAATGTATCTAACCAGTAAAATATTTGTGAAAATTATTTTTAAAAATTAACAAATACACAAAAAAAATGTACTGAATTTTCATTTTTTAAAAAATATTTTTGATAATTAGTGAATTTTATAAAAAGTTTTTTCACAAATATTATACTTTTTAAGTATATTTATGTTAGGTGTGTCCAAAAAAAATTTTAAATTTTTTTTAAATATTAAAAAAATATAGAAAATAAAAAAGTAAAATTTTTTAAAAAGTAAATTCTGGAAATAGGAACCAAACAGAGTGAATAGTATAACTAAGTAAAAAAAATTATAAATATTAATAATTATAATTATAAAATTTATGATAACTTTATGAAATTACCGAGTAATTTCCCCAAACAAAAAATGCAGCAAAAGACAATGAAGACTGACTTCAGTGGTGACTTTATTCTATTACTTTAATTTTTGGGTAAATTATTAATAAATTTTAATAATTAGATTTAATTCTTATCAAATTTTATTAAAAATAAGTTTTAATAAAATTGTCGGTAACAATATTTTTTTGTGATGATTTTTTTGCATGTCGTTAAAAATTGACAATTAGTGACTTTTTTGTCACGATTTTTATGAATTGTCGCTAAAACTTGTGACCTTTTTTTGTGATGAATTTTTCAAACTGTCGGTGAAAGTTAAAAATTAACGACTTTTTTGTGATGAATTTTTAATATGTCGCTAAAATTTATAATTAGTGACATTTTTGTGACAATTTTTAAATTGTCGCTGAAAATTAACAATTAATAATATTTTTTAATAATTTTTGATGAAAAATATTATTAATTTATAATAATTAAAATTATAAAATTTGCTTTATAAATTTATAAAAACTTTATGAAATTACCGAGTAATTTCCCAAACCAAAAAGGCAGCTGAAGACAAATTTTAGTGGTGACTCTAGTCTATTACTCTAATTTTATTAGGTCATGTGATTATTATAAATAATCTATACTATTATATAATTAGTCAAGATTCAAATTTTGTAAATTAATTAATATGGTTTACGACTCCACAGATGTAGATGTGATATCCATCACTACTAAAGGGTTATATACGATAAATACTCACCAGTGTTATTTTATGTATTATTTAATACTGAAAATTGTGTATAAAATATTTTTAAAATATGTGAAAATATTAAAAGTTATATTGATTTCAGTAAAAATGTATTAAATTTAGGTCAAATTTGGCTAAACAAAATAAGTGCACTTATTTCATCTTTTTATCTTTTTTGGGTCACATCAATCAATATCTCCTCTCTACTTTTTCTACACATAATACAATAAAAGTCAAAAAGTGCACTTATTTAATCTTCCCAATTAAAACTCATAATATAAATCTTCAATGGTGTTTTGAGAATTTGGTTAAAAGTTAATTTTTTGCTTTTAATCTATTTTAGGTCATATCATCTCTATCCTTTAATATATATATATATATATATATTTTTAAAAAAAGTCAAAAAAATTCAAAATTTAATTTTTAACTAACTTTTCAAAACAAGCTTAAAGAAGAAAAAGATCAACCTAATCTATATACAAAAGTTATACGATCTCCTGTCAAATTTTTTTTCTTTCTTAGGGTTATTTAGGATGATCTAAATAAGTATATTTTTAAATTTTTACTAAAAGATGTATAAAAAAATAAAGAGGTGATATGACCCAAATAAATACATGTGCTATATAAATATACTTTTTGACTAAAAAAGTAGAGAAAAAAAAGATATATGTTTGAAATAATTTTTTGACTTTTTACAAAAAGATATGTAATAAAATATTGTAGCAAAATCAAAATGACCAGTCTATCCTTATTGAATTTTTGACTTTTAGATAATTGAATTCAAATGGCAAAATAATTTTGTCCTCTAGACTTCGTACACAAACTTATCCAAATAGAATGAATTTTTTAGCATTTTTAATAATTTTAACTTTTTTTTAAACTTTTGTAGGTTATTCTAAACAAACTAATGGGTCAGGTTGAGTGGGGTCAAGTCTATACGTCCAACACACAATAACGCATGAACCACTCACTTTTTCCAACACTATTTAAGAATTATTTATGATGATCTAAATAAATATATTTTTATAAAAAAAAAAAAAAATAAAAAAATAATATAACTCAAAAAAATAAAATAATAAAAAATATATATTTATATAACACACCCCAAACAAGGCGTTAATTGAGAGACGCAAGTAGGGGTGTGCATAATATCGCCGAAATCGCCAAAATCGCACCGAGCCGCACTGCCAAGGCAAATTCGTTATTATTTGTTAATCGAACCGCCGGTTTTTGGTAAGAAAAATGACAAATTCTAGTGACACTTTTATCAATCCGCTGGTTTCTATTTTGCTTCTAAACCGCACCGACCCGCACCGCTATTGAATCATATTTTATAAGATTCTAAAAATTCTTTTTTACTTAAGTTTGCTTGTTGTTCTATACCTTAGAATATATTATTACATTACTGCTCGAGGGGAATTCAAGATGTCAGTAATCCAAAATAAAGTTGGATTCCAATTCACTTTTCAATCTTTTTTTTTTTTTTTCTAGCCATGTTGCAAACTTGCATTAGCTCACTTTTCAACAGTAAACATTTTCAATATATTGTAAACCCTGAATGATATTAATTTTATGTATTGTATTTGATCATTATAGCTTCCACAGATGCTTGTAATGAACTGATGGCATAGTCGTTGATATTATCATGTTATTGCTACACTTACTGCATCAGAAGAAAGCTTCGCAAGATGCTTAACATCACGGTATCTCTTGTTTTTTTTTACTCTTTGATTCAAGTTTTGTAATTTAAATTATATTTTTTATAAACCGCTAATCCGCCCGAACCGCCAAGGCAAATCCGTCATTATTTGCCAACCGAACTGCTGATTTTTTATAAGAAAAATGGCAAATTCTAATGACACTTTTATCAATCCGTCACCCGCCATACGATTTCTATTTTTCTCTCAAACCGCACCGACCTGCACCGCGCACACCCCTAGACGCAAGTAATAGTAGGGGTCGCAAACACGGCACCTTTGCTATGACAACCGCATGTCAAAGGGTGACCGGGACCTGTTAAAAAAACAAAGGAAAAAAACAAAGGAAGGGTGACCGGGACAATGACAATGGGGTTCACGCGTTTTTTATTGTGTAGAATATATGGACCTAACCCAACGCGGGACAATGTATTTGGACGGTTTGGATAAAGAAAAATTATAATTTATCAAATTATTAATCTTGTGATATATAAGTTTTAAATTATTTGATTAGAAATGAAGTGTATTATATATTTATTTAGTCATGAAATTAGATGTTATGAAATGATTAATCTATTGAATCTTATGTTTGTTTAGGATATTATATATATATATATATATAAAGAAATGCTCAAACGATTATTTTACCTCTTTGTGTTGTTTACTAAATAATAGTAATACTAAATCTGACTTATAATTTATTTTATTTTAGTAAGTACAATACATAATAAAACCAAACAATTTTTGTATGTAATAGTGAAAAAAAAAAAGTTGAATCTTTATCCCATCATTTGAAGAAAAAAAAAATTAAATACATGTACTTGGGCGGGGCAAAAGTGATTTTTTACAAGTTAATCTTATTGTTATCTCACCATTTGTATCCTACCTCCCCTCTTAGGACACAACAATCTCACATATGAGGGATATGCAGTTTGGTTAAACTCTTAATTAGACTTACAAATTTTTAACCAAACAATAAATTTTTCCATAAAATAAACATAAATCCAATCCTTCCCTCTTATCCCTCCAAACAAACACCCCATATGAGACCCAACGCGGGACAATGGGACTCACGCGTTGGAGAGATTATTTCTGTTTTAGTAACAGTGTTTCACACTATTAAACACTTGTCCCTTGTTAAGTTGTTTTATAATATTCTAACGAAAATTATTGAGTCCCATTTGGCAAGTTGGATTGAAGTTAAAATAATTAATAAGACAAAATATTTAATTACATAATTCTCTATTTTTTAAGGAAAAATTATTGATAAATCTCATTTAGAAGTGTTTTAACCCAAGAAGTCCACGAATGAATTTTTTAACCCATTTAGTCCCATGTATGTATAGTTTTATTCCATAAAGTCATTTTTCTTGATTTACACTATTTTCTTGGACACTTATGCCCTTATATTTAATTTTGATACCCTTATAAATATTTTTTGAACGGTTAGCAATTTTATGATGTGAACATTCATATTTTAAAATTCACATTGGTAGGAATGTAAAATTGGCCCATGGGCGGCCCGAAATCCGCCCCCGAGCCGGGGCGGGCCCGGCCCGTTGACAATGTGAATATTCACATTGACATGTTAACATTCACATTAATAGGAGTGTAAAATTGGCCCGCGTCCCATGGCGGCGCGAAACCCGCCCGCGGCCCATGGGCGGCCCGGGACGGGCCCGAGACGGCCCGTTAACAATGTGAATATTCACATTGACATATTAACATTCACATTGATAAGAGTATAAAATTGGCCCGCGGCCCATTGGCGGCCAAAAGCCCGCTCGCAGCCCGGGGCAGGCTCGACTCGACCCGGCCCGTTGACAATGTGAATATTCACATTGACATGTTAACATTCACATTAATAGGAGTGTAAAATTAGCCCGCGCCCCGTGGCTGCCCGAAACCCGCCCACGGCCCGTGGGCGGCACGGGGCCGGCCCGGCCCGGCCTGTTAACAATGTGAATATTCACATTAACATGTTAACATTAACATGTCAACATTCACATTGATAGGAGTGTAAAATTAGTCCGCGCCTCGTGGCTGCCCGAAACCCACCCACGGCCCGTGGGCGGCTCGGGGCGGGCCCGGCCCAACCTGTTGACAATGTGAATATTCACATTGACATGTTAACATTCACATTGATAAGAGTATAAAATTGACCAGCGGCCTAGGGCGGGCCCGACCCGGCCCGTTGACAATGTGAATATTCATATTGACATGTTAACATTCACATTAATAAGAGTGTAAAATTGGCCCGTAACCCGTGGGCGGCCCGAAGCCCGACCGCAGCCCGAGGCGGGCTTGGCCTGACCCGTGACAATGTGAATATTCACATGGACATGTTAACATTAACATTGATAAGAGTGTAAATTTGCTCGCTGCCCGAAGCTTGCCCGCGGCCCGGGGTAAGCCCGGCCCGGCCCGTTGACAATGTGAATATTCACATTGACATGTTAAAATGCACATTGATAGGAATGTAGAATTGGCCCGTGGCCCGTGGGCTGCCCGAAGCCAGCCCACGGCCGGGGCAGGCTCGTTTGGGTTCGAGCCCAAGCATGTCCGAGACCCTAGGTTAGGGTCTAGGTCATCACTTTGAAGCTCGGTCCGGCCTATTGGCCCGCTTAACGCCCATTCAAGGCTCGATTCGAGACCCAGCCCACCCGAGGCGCAATTTATTTTTTTGTGAAAAATAATAAAATTTTGGTAGAAAAATTAAAAAGAATTAAAAAAAAATAGCCAAGCCCGCCAAGCCCGACCTAAGCTCGAGGCTAGGCCTAGGCCCACCGGCCTGACTCGAGGCTCGATCCATCGGCCCATCTAAAGCCCGAATACCCTTGTGCCAGGGCTAGGGCCTGGGTCTAATTTTTTGGCCCGTGGGCCGGCCCGAGAAAGGCTCGTTTGGGCCCAGGCTCGAGCCTAGTCCGAGACCCTAGGCTAGGGCCTGGGCCATCACTTTGAAGCCCGCCCCGGCCCGGCCCGGCCCATCGGCCCCGTTAAGGCCCATTTAAGGCTCGGTCCGAGGCCCGACTTGCGCCGAGGCCTAGTGTCTTTTTTGTGGAAAATAATAAAATTTTGGTAGAAAAAATTAAAAGAATTAAAAAAAAATAGCCAGGCTCGCCCCGGGCCGCCCACGGGCTGTGGGCGGGTTTCAGGCAGCCACGAGACACGGGCTAATTTTACACTTCTATCAATGTGAATGTTAACATGTCAATGTGAATATTCACATTGTCAACGGCCGGGCCGGGCCGGGCCAGCCCTAGGCCGCTGCCCAATTTATACTCTTATCAATGTGAATGTTAACATGTCAATGTGAATATTCACATTGTCAACAGGCCGGGTCGGGCCCGGAACGGGCCGTGGGCGGGTTTCGGGCAGCCACGAGGCGCGGGCTAATTTTACACTCCTATCAATGTGAATGTTAACATGTCAATGTGAATATTCACATTGTCAACGGGCCGGCCAATTTTATACTCTTATCAATGTGAATGTTAACATGTCAATGTGAATATTCACATTGTCAACGGGGCGGACTGGGCCCGCCCCGACCCAACCCGCTCATGGGCCGCGGGCGGGTTTCGCGCTGTCACGGGACGCGAGCCAATTTTACACTCCTATTAATGTGAATGTTAACATGTCAATATGAATATTCACATTGTCAATGGGCCGGGCTCGCCCCGACCCGACTCAAATTTTTCTGGGCACCCACGAAGATCGACATGGGCCAAGCCCCTACACATTGACGATATGAACATTCACATTGACGGTGTGAACATTCACATTAGGGGTATTTGGTAATTGTGCCACCCATAGGACTTATTAAAACATAAGAAAATAATGTGAACTAAATAGAACATAAGTAGATGAAAAGGTATTTTGGTTTTCTTATCTCAAATAGGACCTAATGGAATAGTCAAAAAGAATATGGGTTGGATGGAATAAAACTCTTAGAAAGTGGATTT
>JAPPVO010000010.1:29676482-30078052 GCA_030407325.1 Camellia japonica | reverse complement strand
CGACATCTCCGCATCAACATTCTGTTGTTCTCCTTCTTAATTCTGCTAACTGCTTTTTCATAGTCATCACATTTCGTCTAGGCATGGTCAATGAACGACGATGAGGTACTGGTGCCCAAGGTTACGTAGATCATTAATACAATCCTTCTTGCTCCGTTACCCTGAACGCCATTCTGCTCGGATACCAGCATAATAATTTTCGGACTCGAGTACTTTTCGCTCTTGTAGTCATACGTAAATGGAGGTAGCAGCCACACTTTCGGATTTCTTTGCTGGCGTGAACTTCCTGCACTCTTGAAGACATTGTTAATAACACAAAAAAAATAATAATAATACTAATTGTTATATATTACTTTTGTTATGACTTCAACAACATCATACTGGGGTATTTATAGACATCATAGTGGTGCTATGGCAGTATGGAATAAGTGATACACGTGATATTATTTGCTGTTATTCATTTCATGTAATTTTGATTACCCGTGACTTTGTGTACCTGTGATATAGTCACGGACGTGGTTGTCAGATAAAATCATAATTGCAGGCCACAGAATCAAATGCAATCCCTTCATATTCGAGCAGTGCATAGTCAAATAAAAAAAATGCATTGTCAAATAAATTAGCATTGTTTTCTCACCAACATAATAAAATGGTCACTTGCTACGTAAACACGATTGAACTTTGGTGCTATATATTTTTTTTCTGATTTTCAGTTAATTAACTTCACAGTCATCCGATTTTCATTGTCATTACACAACCGTCCATCATGTTTTTTTTAACAACATAATAGCATTTTCTGCTTCTTTTCACAGTCGTAATATGTGACTCAGATGAATTCTGAAATGTAAGAAAAACAAAGCATGTAAGTTGCAATGCAGAAGTCACATGCATCACGTAATGTGAGGGAAAAAGTCACAACGTATACAAGCATGGCAAAGTCAGAAAGTCACATGCATTACTGCACCACTGCATAAAGTGACATGCATCATTGCATCAATGCACAAAGTCACTGCTTTTGCGGCACAATAGCCGATGCTACAGGCCTTTGATTCGTTCATGACTTGACAAAAGTGGAGTCCTGACAGCCGAATGCACTGGATAAGGTCAGTGGCATGCATGTGATCGAACAGGAAATGCTCATAAATTGGTTCAGACAAAATATTATAATCAATTAAGATATTTTAGTACTTCAAATTGTAAGTATATTTCAATGCAATATTATAGTCGAAATTCAGGCTGTGTTCAGTTATATTTGTCAATTGTTCACAAATTTTATTAATTAATTTATTTATTAAAACAACTGTTAAAATATTTTTCATGACATATACGGTGGTTGACAAATTTAAAAAAACAACCGTTCATGTATTTATTAATTTGTTGAAATATTGTTTTACAATTTTTGTACTTTTTGTTTTCAAATAACAAAAAATTATGCAATTCATAAAAGTCGAAGTAACAACTCCTATCAAGTTGATGCATAGTTGTTCAGGTCATCAAAGTTGACGTGACAACTCTAATGCATAGTTGTCATAGTTGTTTACAATAATTGCATGCATACATACAGCTACCATGTGTATATATGGTATAAATATCGTAGCATACCACAACAAAAGTTTTACAGCTATTTCTAGCGATATCATCATGACATATACGGTGGTTGATCTATATTCAGCAATGGGTCGCTATTGGGTTGCAGATGGAGATGAATTTCAATACCCATTAAATCCAAATTTGCGTTACTCACGTGCCACCGTCAATACCATGAGAGCTGAGTGGGAATTTCGCAAAACTCGAGCAAACGTTCTCGTTGAGCTATGCCGTGAAGTTAATCTTAAATTTCCTCGCCGGTTAGCCATGCGTATGCAACTGACACTCCACAGTTGTTGCAAAGGGCATTGCATCGTATCCGCGACGAGGTTAATCGCATGACCCAACGTTTGCAAAGGTCCGGACTAATGAAGACCGCAAATGAGCGTGCCGAAGATGGGTTAATGGATGATGCACACCAGTACTACGCCTGGAGCATGGATGTTATGTATGAATCTGATATTGAGATGTCAGATGATGATGATAATGAATGAAATTGTTTGGATGAACGCCCAGGGCATTTCTGTAATGCATGCAATTTGTAATGCTTATCTATGACTTATCAATGAAGCGAGATATTTCAATTATTTTTAGCCTTGAACAAACATATTTTTTATAGCTTCTTTACACGTTTTGTTCAAACAAACGCGTTTGTAATTTATGTTTTCCTAAAAATAAACATAAATGGTTGTATCAAATTTATTTAAATTTCAATTTTATAAATGGTTGTCTCAATTTGTAAATTTGAGGAAAATTCGTAAATCACTATAAATAATGCACAAACTACGGATAATGAGAGAGGGGTAGAGATGTGAAGAGATTTGTGTGATTCACCAATATAAATAAGAATAAAAATTGTGAAATTATAATTGCGAATAAATAAGTATGACACATTTACATCAGCTGAACAAGTTTGACACATACAAAAAAAAATATAGAAAAAAAAAACCTATATAGTCCATATCGCAACCGCTAATGCCCTAACCTGCCCCAGTCCCACAACCCCGACCGTGGATCTCCCTCCTCGGTCTCCTACGGTAGACTCTCTGAATATCTGGCACTCCCTCCCCTGCATGCGGCCCTCCACTGACTGCCTGTGGAGCCTGTGAGTGTGACCCCCTCTCCTGCATCTGATGCCCCTGATCCTGCCTGTGCCTGCAGATCAGATACTGCTGTGAGCTGTGAAACTCCCACTCCCTCATCTGCTGCAACTGTATCACGATCTGCAGCTGGACCCCGACCTCTGCCTCTGCCCGCACCCCGACCTCGGCCGCGACGTCCCCCACGACCATAACCTCGGCCTCTCACTCGCGCTCTGGGGGGGGGGCTCAATATGGGCCTCATCATCAATGTGGGAGATGTCAGTGAGAACTGCATCATGTGTACTCCTGGGCGCGGTCGAAGTAGTCCCCAGATAAGCAGGTGGTAACTGGGTGGGTGGGGTAACAACATCATCAATGAACCGGGGCGCGGTCGAAGTACTCCCAGGAAAGCAGGCTGTAACTGGGTGGTGGGGGTAACAACATCATGCATGAAGCGGGGCGGTGACCAATCAGGGTCAGGGTCAGGGTCAGCATGCTGGGTAAGATGTACCTGTGGGGAATATGGAGAAATGTATGGGGTATCATGCGGTGGGGTGACTGAAGTCGAAGGACCTGCTGTGGCTGGCGCTGAGGTGGGAGGCACTGACGTGGACGGGACTGATGTGTCTGGAGCAGCTGCTGCACTGGATACACCGTAGTCCCCAAAATGCAGACGATCTACCCGATGGGCATGCTGGATCCCCTCGTACAATAACTCTCTGATCTCTACAAGGGCCTGCAGACCAAGCTGTCCATCACGTCTGAAAATGGCGTCCTCAGCCAAGTGATATGACCTCCCAGCTCGAACCACCTGAACAAAAAATCAGATATATTAGGCTATAGTTGACTGAAAATAATCAATTATGATATTAACAATTATCTGACATATAGTACGATACTCACCAATGCCTCGAGAGAAGGCCCAACTCCCTGATATCCGGCCTCGGACAGGTGGCTCGGATTACCGACAAGTAGGTGTGTATGTCGCCGATACCACAACATGTAAGGGTCGGGAGAGGGGAGGACCCCATCGCTCCAGTCAGCCTGTACAATAGTGTCGCGACGGGCATCCCACAACTGTATGTATAGCATATGATGCACACTCCAGTCAGTGCTGGCTCGGCCACGTCTATCAGTCGCATGCAACCGCCTCTCGTGTCACACCGATCCGGCACGGCCTGGACCCGACCAAACTGTCGGAGGACACGATCAGGGAGATGCCACTCAACCACGTCAAAACAAATGAGTGGTACTCTCGCCATCCATATATCCTCACCTAGTCGGCAGTAGTCTGGGAGCGTATGGAGGACATCAGCATAAGGCTGCCAGATAAACTACAATAACGACAAGTCTATTAAAAATCGCTCATAAACATATACACTCTATATGACAGTTAAAATTTAGGCATTTAAATTTGATACCTCGCCGTCGATCATCCGGTCAAGCTGGTCTCTATACACGACGACTACGTGGGTCGACACGACCTCGTGGCTCATGTCAACCCTCCACCGGCTACCTCGAGGTCCGGCCGGCAACTGCATGTCTCCCTGCCCGATGGG
Source organism: Camellia japonica (assembly GCA_030407325.1). Classification (NCBI taxonomy): domain Eukaryota; kingdom Viridiplantae; phylum Streptophyta; class Magnoliopsida; order Ericales; family Theaceae; genus Camellia; species Camellia japonica. Next base: position 30,073,824 of record JAPPVO010000010.1, on the reverse strand, counting down.
AACCTCACCAGGAGCAACTAGTTGCCGCCTAGACGGGGCAATGCGAATCAATCTCTCCCACGCCCAAATCTGCAATAGTTTCAACGCAATTACAATACTGATATATGCCATACAATATGAATTGACATGTAATCAAATTCTTACTAACCTGTAGCAAGACAAGGGGTCCTCCGATCTGAGTCACACCCACCTGAGTGGCTCGACATAACATCCTATACAAGCATGCCAAAGCCGCGGCGCCCCAGCTGTACTGGCCGATGTCGTCAATGTCTCTCAACAGTGGCAAATACATCAGCTTGAGCAGGTTCTGTGACTTATCAGGGAGAAGTACCCCCAATAAGCCACAGAATATATGCTCGCGCATGCTGCTGTACTAACTCATCTGGAGCATGATCTGGAAGATCGCCCTGAAAATGCTCGGACAGCCACCTCACCCTCACTCTACCTGCCTGTAAGTCTGCAGGTGTAGGTGCTAGTCCCAATAGCTCAGCACAGAGGGCTATCCACTGCTCCGTCGTCAATGATGGGTCAAGTCCAGTAACTGCTCGCCCATCAATCCGTAGACCGTATAGGACAGATACGTCCTGCAATGTGACGGTGGCCTCACCGATCGGGAAATGAAATGTATGAGTCTCTGTGCGCCATCTCTCGACGAGAGCAGTAATGAGTGGGTGGTCTAGTCTGATATGGCCTATACGATATACACCATAGAATCCCGCGCGTAGTAGACACTGCAAGACTCTATGGTCCAATGGACGATCCCACAGGCCGGAATCTCCCCGCCGGCATGCCACCACGGTGCGTGCCTGGTCCTGCATTACAGAATGAGTAGTTTAAATTATAGCATTATGAAGGAAATCAAAAACAAAATGCAGTGTATTTTCATTGTAAGCGTAAAGTCCAACAAACGTTATTGCATACCGGGTCCTCCCATATACTGTCAGCCCGATGTGGAAGACTCAAAAGGGGAACCTCATCAGGTAGATGTGCCATGAAGCCTGTACAGTTGAAAAACAAATACATTTTTAAAAACTGTATTGGTGAGCATGTAATTTAACTATATCAATTAAGCTCAAATTATTATGTACATGACGACTTGGAAAACAAATGTGGTCGATAATTTTAAAAGTATAAATTTGTGTGCCATTAACATGGAAGCAATTCACTAAAATCTGAATTTTGCATATTATGTGCCATTAAATATGATAAGCAATTCAACATAACTATCGTTATCTATGCTTCGGAGTAATATACAAATCTTTTACAAAATCATTTTACGATCTCCGTTACATAAGCTTAATAATGACCAATAACATGTGGATAGTTTTTTGTATGTCAATATTTACAGAAAAATGATTGTTGATTTTGGACAAAAAAAATGGACAAAATTTAATAATGATAATTTTTTTTCAAAACTTCATTGTTGATTTTGGCATATTTGACATAACCTCATTACTGATTTTGACATATTTGACAAAACTTCGTTACATTTATGGCATATTCGACAAAACTTCATAATATATATTGTAATTTTTGTTTTGCAATAAAGTATAAAATTTGTAAATTACGTACATGTAATTCATAAATTGTAAATGTACAAAATGCTTGCATCAGTCGAAATATTAAAATCTTAAAATGATAGAAGAACTATGTGATTTTAAATAAAATTCTGTAATAAACATTTTCAATGAAGTAGAGAATAAAAACTATAGGGCTATGTGGTATAGTTAAATGTTTTTGCATTGTCATTTAGTTTAATTTATTTGTTTACTATGTTAGTTGTAAATTTTGTCAAGGAAATCCAACAATTACAATATATAAAGAATTAAACAATAGAAATGATCTATTACAAATAAAAAATGTTCTATTAAATGTACGACCCCGTTTACAAATAATGAATTACAAAAGAAAAGAAAATGATCTATTACGAATAAAGAATTACAAAAAGATCTATTACAAAATGTAAGTATTACATAGTCTTCATCGACCAAGTCGCGCCGGACATGTTCGCCTGTCATGACCTGTCTGCTGGCACTCGCTGCAACGAGCGGTCAAACGCCTATCTGATATGTCCATCTCATTCGGAATACGAGACATAGATGTACGACCCCGTTTCACTTGTCGCAGACGCAGTACATTAGGCATTAAAGTCCACTGCGGATCAGCCCAATAATCTTGATGCGGTATTGGATTGAATTTAGTTTCCCAAACCCTCATGTATACATGAAGCCTATATACTAAATCAACGTACTCGAATGGATTGTCACCGCATTCAGACATTACAGCGAGCATATGAGAACATGGATAGTGTCGTATCTCATATTTCCCACAACTGCACGTGGGTTGATTCATCCGCACAATTTGTGTATTGCGACCTCGTCCATGGCGAAAAGATGTTTGCACCTCAAACACGCGGCGGGGCCTATAAAAAATTGTAATACAAACTAATGAAGTTCATGTTTTTAGGTGTAGTTAAATTGACAACATAATAACAATAATTTCATTTATATTACAAACTAACCTGTCATATGATATCAACTTGAAAGTATTTGCCCTTGCGATGCCATCCTCAATAGTTTTTTGCATCTCTCTAGGGTATTGGAACTCATTTCGTACATCTAGTTCAGCTTGGGCTCCCATCTCGTCAAAATATTTTACAAGCCGCCGAAATGTAAATTCAACCATAGCTGAGATAGGTAAGTTCCTTGCACCTTTCAAGACGCTATTGAAGCACTCTGCATCATTGCTAGTCAATACCCCCACCGATGTCCACCGTCATACGAAAGGGCCCACTCCTCAGGATTCATCTTGTAAACCCAAGTGATGGCTTCTTGGTCAATAGCCTGTATTTGTTGTAAGTAACCATTACACTTTCGTCGTTGATGAGCACTTCCTGCTTTCCATAGAAGTTGTTTCAGCTCCTTATTTTTGAACGTAGTGTTAAAGTTACTACAAACATGTCGAAGGCAGTGCCGATGATATCCAACAAATTGGAGCGAGGGATTCAACCAATGCCGCCTAACAGCAGCTAAAATACTCTCAGCTCGATCGGATATCAAAGTCACTCCCTGTCGGTCCATGACAATATGTTGCTTGATATTTGAAATGAAGAACGACCAAGACTCCAAACTCTCCCTGTCGACAACAGCAAATGCAAGCGGTAGTACTTTGCCATTGGCAGTGACAATCGTTGCTACAAGCAACACACCAGTGTATTTCCCGTATAAGAATGTACCATCTATGGTTATAACAGGCCTACAATGTCTGAATCCATCGATGACGGGTTTGAAAGACCAAAAAACAAAGTGGAAGACGGGCATAATGGTTGTATTTCCGGTATATCTATGCTTCCATTGCACGATGGTGCCAGGGTTAGATGTTTGTAATGCATACATGAATTTAGGCAACATCATATATGATTCATCCCAATCCCCGAATACCATTCTAATTGCCTTTGCCCTTGCATGCCACGCCTTCTTGTATGATATAGTATAGTTCATGGACTTTTTTATATCTTCGATGACATTCTTAATGGGCATATCAGGTTCGTTCTGCATACAACAATACGTATGAGTCAGATTATTTTGGTGTGAACACTTTAAACAAACAATTTTGGTGTGAACACTTTAAACAAACAATGTGTATATAAATGTAAACATTTATTTTGCATACTCACCGCAACTTGTCCCAAAAGATGAGAAGCAATGTAATTTGAGCTAATATTTGTGTGGTCCCTGTTCATTCGTGGGTATAAACAATGGTGAGGACCCCTATACTGCTTTATTTCAAAAAGACCATGTCTCCTACTAAGAGATGCACGCAACCACCATCTACAGTCATGCTTGCAAGCACACACCCAAACGTCTCGCTTGGAGGTTACGACTTTATACTCTCGATTATTTGTTGCATGGTACAATTTCACAGCATGTATGAGTTGCTTCTTATCAACGAAGACCATCCCTTTGTCCAACTCTGGATTTTCAGCATTCCAGATTCGGTTACGGGGAACGACATCGCGGTTAGTAATGTCAAAATCACCACCTATGTGAATGTTTTCATACAAAGGGATTTCTGGTCTAGGTGGAATGGGGGCATTCTGAATATCAACGGGAGCGTCGACATCATCTTCATCATCATCATCATCTGATCCGCCCAATAAATTTTCTTCATCACACATTTCATTGTCATCATTGTCTAGGGCGACATCAGGACCGTACATGTCACTGTCAGCAAACTGCACAGAATTAACCGTTTCAGCCATATTACCAGCAACTTCAACTGGAGTCGTATGATGGCTATAGGTGGACACATCTTGGGTGTTATTGTGAAATTCAGTCTCGTATCCACCACGTGAACTTGATTCTCCACCATGGCCATGAAATGTCTGTTGTGTGTAGCCAGCTGCATAACATTCATTTGACTCATACATAGGAGACTGAAATGCTGTCGTGTCAATCCCATGTGTCAGCAATGTAGTGAACGGATGTGAATCCATCTGTGTTATATTCGGAAGATTCTGTACAACCTCTTTCTGAATGTACACTTCCAAACAATTTGGTGGTTCGAAATTTCCACCGATACTTAAAACGGTGTTCAACGCCTCATCGTCATTTATCGGTAATATTTTATATTTGCTGGTTGCTTGCCACTGGCGATAAGGATATCTACATTTGAAGATCAATCGGACTGTTTCCCCGTAACTTGCGACCTTGGACATAAACATCTCTTCCAAATTGCCAAGTGTGGTGCCAAGTTGCACCCTATATATCCCTTTCGGCTCAGCATCATATGACACACCCTCATCGGGATCCCGAATTATGTTTCCCCCCCAGTAAAAGATAATTGGAACAGTTGCCATATACTTGCTTCAATGAAACAATAAATATTAAAATATCAACAATATACATATATCGAATTCTACTTGTAAAATAAACATTAAAAAAAACATTAAAATTTGCAGAAGTCACAAATAAAAGTAACCCTCTAATTTTTTGTCAATTTATATTTTCCAGGGTTGAAGGAACTGTAGAGGTGAAACAGTAATTCAATTTGTATTTTGTCAACTATATATTTGTGTCTCAACTTGTTCAACCTGGTGATGTAATTGTTCAGATTTATGGAAAATATAAGTTAATTTGATTTGCTCAAACATGTGTCATTACCGACCTTAATGACAAAGTTATTTCCTATGTGAACTAGTAACCCTCGTCCATTTTGTAGAGGTCATGCAGGCTTTCCTATAAAATTAAAACAAAAAGCTCATTTTGGATCATTTTTGATCGTTCTGAAAAGTAAGAAAAAATTTTAATTTATTTACTCCTTTTTTTCCTTACACATACAAAAACAAAAAATAATTACAAACATAATTTATAATGGCAAAAAATTAGAGATAATTAAATTGAAGTTGGTGGTTAAATGTATGGACTACATTTTGGATAGTTATCCATGTGAATCTATCGGGCCATCCGTACCAATTATTTGGTATTACAAAACACAGGCTTACCCATCAAAGTGCCAATTTTTTTTTTCCCCTTCGTACGTACGAAATTGCGATAGACTATTAATTAAAATAATTTAAGACTCTTTTCATGCATATATTGTAACTAGTCTAATAATGACTTCTAATTATACAAATATAAATAAAAATTATTAAAACATAATGTTTACATTTTCCTTTTCAATGGTAGTGGACAATCACAAAGTGGAAAAGGCGATAAGTCAGTTCGTTCAATACCCATTTCAAAAACTTTTTCAAATTTAGTTCAGTTTTCTGAGGAAATTTTAATTTGTACTACAATGCTATTATATGTATTACAAATTCAGCTCATTAAATTTTTTAATCATATTTTGGGTGCCTGACCCCAAATATAGTGAAATAAACCAAACGAAATTAAACCAAATTTTTTTTATTTAAATCAAATAGAGTCAAATTTAAATATTTTGAGAAACCAATAAAAATATTTCAGAGAACATGATCTTTTACTTGAGAGAACATGATCTTTTCATGGAGAGAAAATTAAATATTTTTTTAATCAAATACATTCAAAATTAAATATTTTTTTGTTTAATAATTATATTTTGTAGAAATTAGACATTAACAATTTCTGAACCATAATTTGATTCAAAAATATAGACATTTTCATTCACAAGCATAATTTCAAAATTTCAATTTCTGATTTCAAATTTCAAAATATAGACATTTCATAATTCGAATTCAACAATTGTCAATCACATGAATTTCGTAATATGACATTAACAATTACGAATTATATGAATTTCAATTTTTTCTAATTTTATTCTTAATTAAACAAGATTACTTTTAAAACCATAATTTCAAACCCTAATTTCCTTTTCATTCCTCTTAACAAGCAAAAAAAAAAAAAACTCACAAGCATCATTTCAAAATTCCATTTTCTGATTTCAAATTTCAAAATATAGACATTTCATAATTCGAATTCAACAATTCTCAATCACATGAATTTCGTAATATGACATTAACAATTACGAATTATATGAATTTCAATTTTTTCTAATTTTATTCTTAATTAAACAAGATTACTTTTAAAACCATAATTTGAAACCGTAATTTCCTTTTCATTCCTCTTAACAAGCAAAAAAAAAAAAAAACTCACAAGCATCATTTCAAAATTCCATTTTCTGATTTCAAATTTCAAAATATAGACATTTCATAATTTCAAATCAACAATTCTCAATTACATGAATTTCGTAATATGACATTAACAATTACGAATTATATGAATTTCAATTTTTTCTAATTTTATTCTTAATTAAACAAGATTACTTTTAAAACCATAATTTGAAACCGTAATTTCCTTTTCATTCCTCTTAACAAGCAAAAAAAAAAAAAACTCACCATCATCATTTCAAAATTCCATTTTCTGATTTCAAATTTCAAAATATAGACATTTCATAATTTCAAATCAACAATTCTCAATTACATGAATTTCGTAATATGACATTAACAATTATCAATTATATGAATTTCAATTTTTTCTAATTTTATTCTTAATTAAACAAGATTACTTTTAAAACCATAATTTGAAACCCTAATTTCCTTTTCATTCCTCTTAACAAGCAAAAAAAAAGAAAAACTCACCATCATCATTTCAAAATTCCATTTTCTGATTTCAAATTTCAAAATATAGACATTTCATAATTTCATGAATTTCGGATTTTTTAATCGCAATTCTTAATTAAAAAAAATTACTTTTAAAACCCTAATTTCAAACCCTAATTTCCTTTTAATTCCTCTTAACAAGCAAAAAAAAAAAAACTCACAAGCATAATTTCAAAATTCCATTTTCTGATTTCAAATTTCAAAATATAGACATTTCATAATTTGAATTCAACAATTCTCAATTACATGAATTTCATAATATGACATTAACAATTATCAATTATATGAATTTCGGATTTTTTAATCGCAATTCTTAATTAAAAAAAATTACTTTTAAAACCCTAATTTCAAACCCTAATTTCCTTTTAATTCCTCTTAACAAGCAAAAAAAAAAAACAATTTCCAATTCAACAAATGTACGTTGGTTTATTCAATATTCAAAATATAGACATTTTGATTCACAAGCATAATTTCAAAATTCCAATTTCTTATTTCAAATTTCAAAATATAAACATTTCGTAACAAATCAAATCTCAATTCTCAATTCTCAATTCTCAATTCTCAATTCTCAATTCTCAATTATATGAATTTCATAATATGACATTATATGAATTACGAATTTCATCATTCCAAATTTCAATTCTCAATTCTCATATTTATGATTTATTTGAAAAATTTTAAAAAATTAAAAAAATTCCAAACCTGATTTATGATTCAAAAGCATAAACATTCAAAAGCATTAGAACCGTTAATATAATTTATTCACATTTCTTTTATTTCTTTTTATATCCCTAAGTATATCTCTTCGTATGTGTGATTTGATATAATTTGATCAGTTAACTTGAATTTATATTAAATTTAACTTTTGTATCACATTAATTTTTAATTCTACCATTAAATAAAAATTACGTTAAGTTGAATTATAAATTGAGTTATGATAGGAATCACAAATAATCTACTAAATTTTTTATCAAATTTTTCACATAACTGTGAGACCCACATATATATAAGTTTGTATGAATTCTATAATCATATGAGAGGTTTGATAAAAAAATTAATAAATTATTTAAAATCTATGATATTTTCCTTATAAATTTTATTAAGATTTTAATTTAATGGTATATCAAAATCATGACTTGGCCACTAGATGCATGTACAAGAGAAGAGGTGGTTACAATCTGATAATGTGATCCTAATTTAACAGAGTGAACAATCAAACTATATTCAACAACCATATCCTAATTTAACAGAGTGAACAATCTGATAATGTGATCCTAATTTATATAGGTGAACAATCAAACCCTAAAAAGTCATCCTAATTTGAACAATCCTAATAATGTGAACAATCTGATATCGAACCCTAATTTCATAACCAAAACCACACTGATAAAGCATAAACAATCATAACCATATTCAATTCACAAGCAACATCCAAAAATTCAAAAGCAAAAAAAATTCCACAAATTCAAATTTCTGATTTCAAAAAATTCCAAACCCTAATTTCATAACCACAATGAAAAACCCTAACACATTTAATAATTCACATGTAAAACCCTAAATACTAAATACATTAAAAACACAAAAATTAGGGTTAATGTCACATTTTCACAAACACAAAAACTCAATACAGAAAATTAGGGTTGATGTCATACCACGGAGAGAGAGAGCACAGACAGAGAGTGAAGCAGAGACCGAGAGCCGAGAGCAGAGACCAGAGAGAGCACAGACCGAGCTGATCGAGTGAGTCTGAGATGGAGGAGAGTGAGAGATGGAGAGTGAGTGATGGAGAGGCTGAGAGATGGAGAGTGAGTGATGGAGGCTGAGAGATGGAGAGTGAGGCGAGAGCCGAAAAACCTAAGTCTGAAACGTATGCAAATGAGAGGGGGGGCTTCGTATATAAGCCTGCTAAAAACGCTGATTCAAAAAGCGTTTTCATTTAAATGAACTCACTATTAGAAATAGCGTTTTCTTCTTAAAAGCGCTATTAGCAATAGCGTTTTCATGGGAAAAAATTTTTCTGTTAAAAGCGCTATTAGCAATAGCGTTTTCATGCCAAAAAAGTTTTGTGTTAAAAGCGCTGTTCTCAACAGCGTTTTATTCTCGAAAAAATTTGACGCTATAAGCGCTATTTGTAATAGCGAATTCTTAATCAAAATCGCTATTTCTAATAGCGAGTTTCCTGTTCATCCAATTTTACGCTCCTAACAGTAAAAGCGCGAATAGAAATAGCGCTTTAACTTAGTTTTGGAATTCCATCAGAAGTTGGCCTAGTTTGGGAAATCCAATGCAAAAAGGGCTTATTTTGGGAAAAGCCTCAAAGAGATTGCCTTTAGCAGTCATCTGTATGAGAATGGAGGAATTATGGAGGCTTTTCCCAAAATAAGCTTTTTTTGCATTGTATTTTTCAAACTAGGCTAACTTCTAACGGAATTTCCAAACTAAGCTAAAACGCCATTTCGATTCGCGCTTTTACTGTTTGGAGGCCAAAATTTGATGAATAGTGAAATCGCTATTTGAAATCGCGATTTTAATTAAGAAAACGCTGTTTCAAATCGCGCTTTTAACATAAAAAATTTTTCTGAAGAAAACGCTATTCAAAGTAGCGCTTTCACTGTGCATATAATTTAATTTTTTTTTTTTTTTTTTTTTTAGAAAACGCGATTTGAAATCGCGTTTCTACTGTTGCCACACTCTGACACACCCGCACACACCCACACCACTCAAACATACATTGAAATAATATAATTTATACATATATAATTTATAATAATCAATTATATTAATTTTTGTAAATATAAATCATTTTTAGGTTATAGATGGTTTGATTTATAATACATATGTAAGGGTAAAAATTTTATAATCAAAAATAATTTTTGCAAATTTTATAATCAAAAATAATTTATAATACGTATGTATTATAAAAAAATTTATAAACAGTAAACCCATCTTCACATTTTATAATACGTATGTATTATTCAAAAATAATTTATAAAAATTTATAATTAATACGTATGTAAATAATTTAATACGTATCTTCACATTTACATTTACAGTAAACCCATCTTCATATTTACATACGTATGGTTTAAGGATAAATTTTTTGATAAATGACTTAAATGATAAATCAAACCATCCATAACCTAAAATTTTTTACCCTTACATACATATGGTTTAAATAATTTATAAAAATTATTGCCATACGTATGTAAAAATCAATTATAAAAATTGCAAAAATTGATTATAAATTTTTTTATATATAATAATAATTTATAATAATCGATTATATAATTTTTATACTTTTCGTAAATATAAATCATTTTTAGGTTATGGATAGTTTGATTTATAATACGTATGTAAGGGTAAAAAATTTTATAATCAAAAATAATTTGTGCAATTTTTATAATCAAAAATAATTTATAAATTATCAAAAATTATTTATAAATTAAACCATCCATAACCTAAAAATGATTTATATTTACGAAAATTATAAAAATTATATAATTGATTATTATAAATTATTATTATATATATAAATTATATTGTTTCAATGTATGTTTGAGTGGTGTGGGTGTGTGCGGGTGTGTGTCAGAGTGTGGCAACAGTAGAAACGCGATTTCAAATCGCGTTTTCTAAAAAAAAAAATAAATAAATAAATTAAATTATATGCACAGTGAAAGCGCTATGTTGAATAGCGTTTTCTTCAGAAAATTTTTTTATGTTAAAAGCGCGATTTGAAATAGCGTTTTCTTAATTAAAATCGCGATTTCAAATAGCGATTTCACTATTCATCAAATTTTGGCCTCCAAACAGTAAAAGCGCGAATCGAAATGACGTTTTAGCTTAGTTTGGGAATTCCGTCAGAAGTTGGCCTAGTTTGGGAAATACAATGCAAAAAAGGCTTATTTTGGGAAAAGCCTCGGAATTATGGGACTGAAAAAAAAAAATTTACACAAATATAAAAGTGTAAGTCAGACTTATTAGTTATTCTTATCACCAAATTATTTACACTTTTTATATCTTTATAATTTTTTTCTGTCCTACTGTAAAATAATTCCCCCTATGAGAAAAATGATTTATTGATTAGTTTATTCTTGTGAGTTTGGAACCCAACTTTGATTTTCAATATATTTTTATTTTATTTTAAGGATATGGAGGACAGGGGTGAGCAGCGGATATACCGATTCGTCAAAACCGACCGAATCGAACCGATCCGATGCATTTTGGACGGATACGTGATGACGAGCGGACGGTTGCGGATTGATTTTCTCCAATCTGCCAATCTGGCGGACGGATGGCGGATTTGAGATTCCTTTGGCCGCAACAGAACCGCCAAACCGCGAGCACCCTTAGTAATTTATAAAACTTTGTGTTTTCAGTTTGTTTAAATATTTTGTTTGTATTTTCAATTAAAAAAGAGTTTAAATATTCTGTTGAAAAAAAGTTTTCAACTTGAATATCTTTTTTGAATTGAAAAAAATAAACGTATTATTTATCTATATTTTTTGGTTTTTAAATCTATCTCTAAAAATAATAAATAGAAAATATGATATATGCTGGTTGGTTTTTGTTTTCAAAAACAAATATAGATGTAACAATACAGAGACATACAATCTCTACTACTGCTATGTTCATAGTTTTGGTGGTTTGAATTGTTTTTATATTTTAAGAACCACAGATTGTAATACTTTATGTGGATGAGGCATGCTGTGATTGTAGTATGTGGATGAGGCATGCAGTAATTGTGATATTCTAAAGTTTCAAACTTTCTTGCTTTGGATGAGGCATGCAGTGATGGTAATATTTTTTTAAGTCATTAACTGTAATACTTTCTTCTCTTTTTTTTTTGAGGAAGTGCACAAGTTGAATTATGTTGAAAATTTATAAAATTTGAAACCGCCAAACCGATTCGCATCCATCCGCCAAACCGCCAATCCGCTCAATCCACATCCGTCGGATTGGCGGACGAATACGGATTGATTTTCTCCAATCTGCCAATCTGGGGAACGGATGGCGGATTGGAAGTTCCGTGGCTACAACCGACCCGCGCCCACCCCTAAGGACAGCCATTCCCTTCTCCTAGAACATCTTGGCGTAATTTAATATTGGAAAACCTAATGGTGTGTACATATATACCCTATTACAATTAGTATAATTTTATTACAAAATTTCATAATATCAATTACAAAATGCATAATCTCATCACAGAAGAGCGTAAGAAAATGTTTAAAATTTTATGGTTCATGTAATAAAAGTTTATGGGTTTATGGCTTAATTACGATATTTTTTATTACACCAGTTTGTGGTGAGATTATGTATTTTATGGTTAATATTACTAAATTTTGTAGTAAAATTATGTCAATTAAATTTATGATAAGGTGCATATGGTACACACTTTTAAAGTGGTGTTTGGAAGTAAATAATCTTTCAAAATGGGGGATAGTTGACGTGCTATTACGTTAAAAGACAGTTAAATTATACTTTACACCATTCAACTATATTGTTATGTATCACTTTATGCCCCCGCCTCCCACAATTAAAAATGGGGGAATTAATTGTCAGTGGGATAAGGAAAAAAATTTACTAAAACCTGGAGAGTGCAAATTGTTTTGTGGTGGGGTATAAGTGAAAATATGTGTGATGCAGACTTGCACCCCTTCATGTTTGTGTATATTTTTTTTTGGATAATTCCATTTACACACCGCACAACCTCTCTGTACACACCATTTTCTCAATCCGCACCACACATATTTTTAATACTTTGATTTTTTCTCACTGCACACCATTAATTTTGAAAAATCCTAAATTACCCATATCTTCTTCACCTCTCTATCCCAAACCGTCGGCCGCCACTCTTATCTCCAGTCGTCTACCCTCCTTGTTGTCACCTACTCAAAGAGATGAACAGTAGAAAATCAATTCTCCCTCTGCAATAGAAGAGCAAAGAATTGTGTTTGGTTGGGGGATTTGAGGAAGGATTTGGAAAGGGAAATGGAAAATGTAGGTGAAATGTGAATAAAACATGCCTAAATTTCACCTAGTTTCACACACCTTTTCCCTTTCCTTTTCCAAATCCCTCCCCAAATCCCCCAACTAAACACAGCATTAATGATTCGAGATGAAGAAGAAGAAGGATTTGTCAAAGACCAATCAGATTGACAGGTTTGATGGTGTATAAATAGAATCACCTTTCTTTTTTTTTCCTTCTATTTCACTATAAAGTAATTCCCCCATTAAAAATTGTAAAAACTAACCGTCCTGATCTTTTCTTCTTCTTCTTCTTCTTCTTCTTCTTCTTTTATTTTTATTTTTTTATTTTTATTTAGACTGTCATGACTAAATATACATCAATTGGATAAATTACATTCTATCCGCTTAAACTATCACCTCATATCACTTCACTCTCTTGAACTATCACATAATATTTAATTTAGAATTTCTATTTTATTTTATTTTTCATTTTTTCATTTTTAATTTTTTAGAAAGACAAATTGAAAACCAAACATCGAAATATTTATGATTAAATTTAATAAATGTTTGCTAAAGACAAGAAATATAAAAACATATCAATTTTTTTATGTTTTTTTAGTTTTTCATCTTTAGTCATTAAAAAAAAAAATCTCCACATTTTTTTAATATTTTTTAAAATTTTAGGTGCATCTAAAAATTTAAAATTTTAAACTAAAATATGAAAAAAAAAATTACTCAAAACAAATTATGTGAAAAATTATTTTCAAAAAAAGGCTAAAAATTGTATTTTAAATTAAAATCAAACATTTTTTTAAATTGATTAGTAGAATAATATTGAGTGATAATTTCTGACTTTTGCAGTCTTCTTTTCTCCATGTTCTAGGCACGACTTTCTTCATTCTTTTACCAGACAACCAGCCTCCTCTTTTGTTCAACTGTCTGCAAATGTCAACCATCCTCTTCACAACAAAACAAAACGCAAACCAAGAAAGATAGTTCATTTGACCAATCACACCACGAGATCCCAAATAGATATAGCAAAATCAGTATGAGGTATGCTTTGGTATGTGTTTTCAAACGATGACTTTTTGTTTTTCAAACATAATCTCAGGGAATCATGATAGAGAAAACAAAAGAAATAAAAAAGAAGTGGTTTTGTCAAGAAAGGAATTTGCCAAACAAAACACGTAGGATAAGAATCCTAACAAGACGGTTTGATTAATTAATATGTGTGTGTGTGTGTGTGTGTGTGTGTGTGTGTGAGAGAGAGAGAGAGAGAATTCTGTATGCTCTGGGATGTGCATAAGGTGTTATGTTCCCCTTATCATGTTTGTAGAATTTTAAGGATCAGTGGATTGCATGCCCAACCTATGATTATCAAGTGATTTTTAACAGAAAGTATACTACAATGAACACTGTTGGAAATTTTACATTTAGCAGCGTTTAAAAATTGTCGATATAGGTATAAAAACGCCGCTAATTCTATTTGTCACGTTTAGTACCAAACGTCGAAGATGCAGCCTCCGCTATAACGTTATGACGCTTTAAAAACATCGTTAGATTAGTATAGGCGGCGTTTTAAAAAACGCCTCTAAATGTGATAAATAAAGATAAAATGACGTCATCCAATATTTAGCGATGCTTTAAAAACGCCGTGACAGATTTTTTCCTGTTTCAAAAATATGACTTGGCACTGCAGTGGCGTTTGGAAAAACGCCATTATAGCCTCTTTTTTTAATTTTTTTATTTTGAGATTGTGCTAATTCTGTTAGATTTCAAAACTAAAATCAACCAAAAAATAAAAAGAAAAAATATTCTAAACCAAAATCAAGCAACAAACACAACCAAAAAATAAAAAAAATATATATTGTATCACACAGTCCAAAAATCGATTTTTAAACATTTTAGGCTTGGACTGCAAGGTTTCAAAGATGAGATAATGAAATGGTACAGCTGCACACATTAAGGAACAGGAGAAGATCATCAGAATTCAGTTGAAGATAAGGAAGCCTTGATTAAACAGAATTCTTTAAAAATGTACCGTTTCCATCCACTTCACATCATCTTAAGAATCGCCATTTACTATCCCATTGTCAGGACTTTATCTGTTGAGATCTCCATTTTGTCAGAACTGGCTAACATTCCGAATATCTGTGACAAGTTCAGATGCACGTTCTGTTAAAAACTGATCCCAACTTCTCTCTTCAATTTTGAAATCGTCACCACCATCGGAATGATGATCACTGAAGGATGTATGAAGCCGAATGTTTGAGCACAACACAGAAAGGGTAACACCAATCGCTTCCCTCACCTATCCAAACAAAACTTGCATCAAGTTCTGACAATAAGAGCAACTTCTCAACTCTTTCTGTGGTCATAAACTGCATAGTTATTAACTTAAGGATGCTCGGTTAAAGTTTCAGGAAGCAGTTTACATGAAATCTAGAACTTCATAACCCTTTCCTTATTAAGCACTTTATGAAAAATATGCATGGGTTCTGATCCAGAATTGAGGCCAAACAAATAAAAGATAATTAAAATCTACTTCTAGTTGTTCTTTTATATGTTAAAACCATTATTCACACAAGTTTTGATGATTCTTCCACAATTGATGATTTCTTCCATACTAAGAAATCACTTGATCAAGCTAATTTAAGGCATAGAAGACTTCCTAATTGGGACGCTTCTAATGGTGTGTCCAGCAAACATCCAATGTCCAGAGCGTACTGTAGTTCTCCCCTATCCATATCTTAAAACAGAGAATTCACATCAGCAAAAATCCCAGCAGCACGCAAATACAATTCTGTACTGCAGGAATTAGAAAGAATCCATAAACTATTTGTGAGAAAACAATTTTTATTTTTATTTTTAACAGAAGGTATGCAAAGAATATTTTTGGATGATTGAAAGAGGAAAGAAAAGCATAAACTAAATATATTTTGGCAAGTTATTCCCCACAATCAAGCTTGGAACTAGTATATAATGAGAACTAGTAACAGAATATCTAGAAATATGTTATAAGATTGGAATTCTGTAGAAAATTGTGTTACTCAAAGAACCATAAGCATGTATCAAATGAGCTGAAGGGAAAAAAATATAAGGAAAAAGGAAAAGGATTAAGAAGGTTTTTAATTAAAATAACAAAACTAAATAAGGTTTGACATTGCTAATAAAAATTAAAATATACCAAATAAATGAGTCAACAAAGAAGCTTCAAGTCAATTGATAATAAAAACAAGGAAATTCTAGTCAAAAATTTATTCGTCATAAAGTGTACATGAAAAATTTATATGTTTACATATATATATATATATGAATAAAGGGTACAAGAATTAGAGTCATCCAAACATTCCAAAGAGCTAAATTGTACAATTTTATATGTTTTCATTGAATCTGGATCTCCATGCCTTCATAGTGTAACAATCATGGAGTAAACATCAAACCTATGACTGATTGGAAAACTTAAAACCCACTGAACTATAACAGAGTGGTACTATTTATTTGCGGTCTATTAGGAATGCATTCAAAGTAACAAAGAATGTGTAGAATACTAAAATCCTATTTTGAAAAGGAAAAAATATATATATATAGTACCTAATCTTGCAGAACATAGTATTATGATCAAAGTTCACAAATAATAATTCAAATGGAAATGGCAACAAAACATAGTATTATGAACAAAGTTCACAATTAAGAACTTCTATGTGTATGTACAGCTAAACCATTTTAATACCTGTCTTCTTGAGATCCAACAGTGCCCAAGTGAATTTGTTTCTTGTCAACTTTTATGACTGCCTGCCATTTCATATTCTTAAAATAGACACCGCTCATCAGACATGGTTCTTGGTTCTCAAAATGCTTTCTCCGATGTCGCTTTCTGCGTTTGACCTCTGGCACTGCAAAAAAAAAGCATCAGTTTAAAGGCTAAAGGCATTGCTGACACAAGAAACCAGGTCCGCCCAGGAGGGGATATTTATGAGGATTGGCAATAGATAAATTTTGAGTTCAGTAAATATAATAAAGTAACAAAATTTTGTAAAATGTGTATATAAAAGGAAAAACCTGGATATTGTTGATTATGCTGCTCTTTTGATGAGCTAGAACCAGATGCATTTGATGACCCAGGACTTACTTTTGAAATGGTTTTCTGGGAAGCAAAAGCAACCCGTACAATATGAATATAAAGCTTGAAGTACAGGATAGAACATGTAAACAATCGCTAACTATCTATTTAGATAAAATAAATAAAAAAAGTAATCAATTTGTGCTACTAATTTTATATCTCAAATGAACAGAGTATATACACTTATCAGCATGACATCAAAATATTGAAAAGCACAATATAATGGTTTAGGAATTTTGAATTCATCTCTCTCTCTATCTCTCATCCAGTTTCATCACTTGAGGTTTCTATTTAGAACACCCTCCACAAATTCGATTCTCTCAAGGATTCCTTGAAGATGTTCTACACAATACTTGGCCAATTAAAAATCTGAATGGCATATAACAAAATTTGTGTGTGTGTGTGTGTGTGTGTGTGTGTGTGAGAGAGAGAGAGAGAGAGAGAGAGAGAGAGAAATTTTATACAAATTTTCAAAAGGAGAAAGAACTTACCCCCAATTGTACAATACATGGGGTGACATTTATGCATGTTCTTGGATCCACCATGCAATCAATAAAACTCATCATAGTCAAATTTTTTAAAAGAAAAAAAATAATATGCCCACCAATTTTATTCAGCTCAGAAAGCAGAGATGCAGGGGAGAATTCCTTTCCATTGACTGAAACAGGAAGCCCTGAAACCATCCCAATTTGTACATATCTACATGGGGGGGGGGGGAAAAAAACAAAGAAGCAAACGCATAAATCAAGATTTGACTAAATTAAAGGAATTGAAATGCACATCAAACAAGCAAACTTACTCAGGTTGGTTGGGTGCATCTTCTGGCTCAATAGTCATCATGTACATATCCTTGTTTGGCTCCTTTGCTGGATCTTCCAGGATGTCTCCCTTCATTGCCACACCACGGCATGCACACACATGCGAGAGAGAAATTAATTTATAACAATATGTAGGATCTTAAATTCATCTTCTAAGGGAACAATTCTAAAAAGCTCAAATTAACTAGTCCCAGAAGTTTGACTGGGAAACACATAGTAGACATCAAGCACTTGTATTACAAAACCCAAGCAAGAAGTTGAAAATTAAGCATTTAATTCCAGATTATAAAAGATGCCGTTGATCATACTGATACATCAATTTGAATACCTTTTTATATTTTTAATTTAAAATAAGACTAGATAGACTCCAATTTGTTTCCCTTCATTTACAATTCCAAATGAAGCCGTTTTAAAGGTTATAAACTGCACACTATTGACAATAGAAAATTAAGAGATTCATAGTGACAATCAAGAAGCATAAAGCCACAATCAGTCTTAGCACATGTCCTTATAAAGCAACTTGCAGACTTTACTCCAAATAATCATGAGTCACAAAACTATGTGCCTAAATGCAAGATAAACTGTAACTGAATACAACAAAAACAAAAAATGAGAAGTTTGAATCTGTAGCATCCATCAAATTATAGGAAAAACTACCAAACATTTTTTTTTTTTAGTTTCAGTCCTTCAAAATGAGAAGTTGCAAAAAGGTCAATTTATAGTATTAGCTAAATCATAATAATGAGAAGGTCAACTTCCAAGACTACTAGTACTGACCAATATCTAATTGCCATTTTTGTTGGATAGCAAAAGAACAGCTTTTGTCTATTGCAGTCAAGTCGAGTGCAAGTGCTTCTCGTAACATGATGTCTCTACGTATATCATATGTTCCACTTAGTTATATATATATATATAATACAGTGTAATGCCTTACTTTGATTTGCTTGTGTCACTAAAAAAAGGTCTAGTAAAATGCCAAGGGGAAATTAATGGGATTGACTATATTTTTGATGCACTCGATTAACTATACAGAGTAATGAAACCCATCTCCTTCAGTAATGCGTCTCTGTTCTCCAAATAATATTAGGACTGGAAACAAAGTACAAAATATAAAGATCAATTTAACTATGTGGCAACAATCACTATAGCAGCCATCAAAATATGTTCTCAATTGACCCGGTGCAAACACAAGCTTCTGGAAATTGTAATGGAAGTTGGAGAAGCATACCAGATCGGCAACATTGCCAACACATTCTCCCTTCGCAGTAACATCCCCAATGTTTTCACCTTTGGCAAAGGCTTTGTATATTGGAGTGCGAGTCGAGGTTGATGTGACAACACCAACATTCTGCAAGTGAAACAATATGAAAGTAAAGCAATAAAGCTAATTCATCACATAGATTAGCCGGAATTTATAAAATGAGAAGAAAATGAGAGACAGAGAAGGGTTGAACCTTGGCCACATTGGTAGCACAAGCTAAAGGTAGAAAAAGGTGTGGCACAGCTGTAGTTGCCAACTCTACCCCAGCACCCAACTCCATTAGAAGATCACCCGCAAAACGAAGCTGAAGGGAATCATGATTTTGAGCAAAGATTACTTGTTAGAAATCAGAACGAAGTTTAGTGAAAATCAACCACAAGAATAACTATGATCTATATCTCTTCATCGTTGAGCTCCTAGTCACTGTTTCCAACGATCCACATCCAATGCCAATTGCTTTTCCCGTACATGATCAGAGACACTAACACTACACTCGAAACCCTAGATAAATCGATTCGCCATTGCTGCTACTCAATCTGATGAAAGAGAAGAGTTTTCCATACAAGGACTAGAAAGAGTAAAGGAGCAAAAACGAAAAGAGAAACACAAAACAAAAGCAAAAAAAAAAAGCTGGAAATCAACTAAATCGAGAGAAACAATTCCAAATCGTTAGTTTTAGCCATGGAATTTTATAGATCTTGTGTGAATGTAGCAAATCCATATTAGGAAACCCTAACCTTGAGCCCTAGACCGATTTAGATCATATGGATTTGAACAATCTGTAAGATATACGCTCCTGAAAACACTAACCTTGAGGCCTTGATTGATTTAGATCATAGGGATTCGAACAATCTGGAAGATATACGCTCAAATCAAGAGCAGAACAAGATTTTTCAGATCAAACAACTGAAGAACTGATGGAGATCAAAGGTCTGATGCCTCAAAGATCCAAGACTCGATTTCTCTCTCTTCCTAAAGTCGCGCATCTGTTGATCAGAGTAGAAATTTTTTTGTTTTTAATTTATTTGAATTCCCTACAAGTACAACTACAATTAAAAGAAATAACAAATAATTTAATAATCTTATTTTAACGGCACAGTGTTAACTCACTGTTTTCTTATAACTGGCACACAAAACAAGATGGTTTAGTTTACCTTTTTTGGAATTTGAAAAATCGGGGCAGATTTCACAACATTTTTGAAAAACGCCGTTAAGAAAAAAACGTCACTATACTCTGTTTTTCTTGTAGTGGAAGACCAAAACCAACAGTCAGAACTCTATAACATTTGATAATAATGATGAAGAAAACGACTTATCATACCAATATCTAAGAAGGTGAAGCATCATCAAGTCAATTATGTACTAAATGCCATGCCAACATCAAGCCAAAGTCTCAAACAGAAGAATACAAAATGCTTACTTTGATTTCATGGTTGATAATCCAACAGAGCCTAAGTTCGAATGCCAAGTTCTATCAATTCTTCTTCCCTTCGGACAAGATAATGTGGTATCCATGTCTGTACCATCAATAGCATAACAGAGTTAGCTGGTCTGAGCAACATGAACAGCATAAGATAGAGCTTAACACATGGTTAGCAGGTTTGCAGAGCAAAAATCAGGAATTAAAATAGCATACGTTGATTTAAATGGTGCACTGGTAGCTCCAACAGGTGTACTAAAGGCAACATCCTAAAATGGACCAGCCATCTTGCCTCGCGGAAACCATCCCAAGTCTCCACCCTTCTTCCCTGATGGACACTCTGAATATTCTGCTGCTAGCTGGAAGAAAAAGACAGAAAAGGAGCACAGAGATGTCAGTGTTATTACTCCTTCAAATGTTCCTGAGACAATATCTTGGCCAAAAACTCTCTTTGGAAGAATGTACACAGAACACTCGAACCATTTTCTTATGCTCCATTTGTTTCAGCGGAAAACATTTTCTATTTTTGGTAGCTTCCCTGAAACTAGTGTACTAAAAGGTTGTACTCGTGATGGTGGGGTGGTGGTGGCAGGGTGTGGGGGAGGTGGGGGTGTGATGGAGGTTGTGGCAGTGGCAGTGGCAGTGATGGTGGCGGTGGTAGTGGTAGTGTAGTGGTGGTGGTGGTAGTGCTAGTGCGGTGGCATTGGTAAGACTTCAATCTAGAAAATGTTTTGCACCTTTTAAAAGTGCCAACATTTTCCGCCCAATTAGATTTATTTTTGCCACATAAAACATTTTCGGTTGATTTTCATTTTTGCATTGTAACAAATGCCAGAAAATGAAGAAAACAATTTCCCGCCTAAACAAATGGACCAATAGTTAACTTATGAGCATATTGTGTTCATGCAGATAATCAGGCCCAATTTGTTTCCAATGACCAAGGTTTTGTAATGTAGTACTTCAAACACTGTTATAAAAATCATTAAGTTGAAGAGATCATGATTAATTAGCACATTTTAGAAAGCAAGTAGCTAAGTGAAAATGACATACCCCTTGAATACCTAAATAAAAACCAACTAAATACAACTGAATCAGGTTCACCATCAAGATCATAAATTATTCCAAAAATATGGAAGAGTAAACAATGATCCCCTCAAAGGTCAAAACCAGAAATTGCTACTGACACAACCTTGACCAACAAGTGTAAAAGTATTAAATAAAAGAAGAAAATGGACAATGTAATAGGGAAATCACCTTTGCAAACTCAGCAGGTGGAACCTTATCTCCATTACTTTTCCAGCAATCTTGTAGCTTCTTGTATGCTTCATTAATCTTCCCTTGCTGCTCACATACGATATGCCTTGCTAGAAACAAAATCCAAAACCCAAAATCAAATCAGGAGACTCAACATACTAGATAAATTGCAATTAAAATAACATAGAAGCTCCTGAAAAACAGCATTAAGGGGAAGAAACAACCTTTGACATATGGGCATGTGCCAAGCCCATTTGTCTTCGCACTTTTTCCTTTACTTTTTGAGGCACTGTCATCACTTCCTCCCACTGCCTGTTTTTTCTTTCCCTTTCCCTTTCGTCCTGACTCCTTCACCTTTGAGACCTTACCCGTGACTGTTTCACCTTCTACATAAAACCACAATATGAAGACCTTAATGAACAGGGAATGAGTACTGGAAGAGCGTAAAATCACACTCCACAAAACAACAATTGCTTAAAAGCAAGCCAATTAAGAGGACCATTATCACATACAAAACATATATTTTTAAAATAAAGTAAGATTTGCTTGAGCTCAATCCTAAGAAATATATTACCTTTGGGCTATGTTCGGATTTTATATTCCATTTATGTGGATTTATAATTCTGGGCCAAAACCTTGCATGCTGTTTGGATTGCTGAAAGCCACATGGATTGGAAATTCAAACAAATCTCTCTCTCCCTCCCTCCCTCCCTCTCTCTATATATGTATGATTTTCTACAAATCCACAACCCTAGCTCAAACATTATATACCTATATGTATGTACATATTGTGTGTGTATGTTCCCAAATTCATCTACTAATTCTTAGCATTGAAAGAAAGAATTTGAAATCTAAGAATTTTCACTGTTTAGATTTTAAATCCTTAGAATTGAATCCACATCCAAACTCAAATCCATGTTTCTAGTGCAATCTTAGGAAAATGGATAACAAACTACAAGAAAGAATAGGGTAGGAAATATGGAAGTGCCTGAGCCAGCAAGGTAACAAAAATAAGTATAAGAACAATCTATGCAAAACAAAAAATAAAAATAAAAATGAGTGCATTTTACTACAAACAATAGAACAATGAAAAACTTTGCAGTTGAGCTGGCCAAGAAATTAACACTTCTGAGGTAATTTATGATCTTTGATTACTAATAATGAGGAGAAGTGAAGATTGAAAATCAAGAGACACTTAAAGAGTAAACAATTCCGTTATCCAGATTCGATTATTAATAAGGATGGAGAGATTGGAGATGATGTGGCCCATAAAACTAAAGTAGGTTGGTTAAAGTGGAGGAATGCTTTTAGCATTGACATATACTAACATAATCGAAAGAAAATTTTATAGAACAGTTATAAGGTCAGCAATGCATAAAGAGACAAATGTTAAGAAACTAAGAAACAACAAGAATGTAAAATGAATGTAAATGAGATGAGATGAGATGGGGATGTTGAGGTGGATGTGTGGTAAGACCATGAAAGGTAGAATCATAAATAAATTCATTTGTGAAATGTAAAAGTAGCACCAATTGAAAATAAGTTGAGAAAGAACAGATTATAATGATTTTGTCATGTATAACAAGACTGATACAGGCAACAGTGAGGATGTTAGACAGGATCATGATTAATGGAAATGCTAGGGAGAGGGGAAGACCTATGTTGACAAGGGATAGTGTAGTAAATAAGGATACGAATGTACTTAATTTAAGTGAGCATATGGCCCTTGATAGAGGGTAACAAAGAAAAAAGATTCATGTAGGTCACCCAATCTCATTGTCATGACATTGAAGTCCAATCACTATCAAAATTTCCAATACATTATCTGAATTTTCAGCAATCAAATAATACCCAATTTCAAGTCCTGTAATGTAATCATAAGTAAATGCCAGATGAAAATAACCCAGTTATTAAGAAACATTACTAACAATTATAGCAATATGAGGAATTCTACATTCATAACAACACCTCTGTGTGAACATTGTCATTTTTTTTTTTTTTTATATTCAAGAATGCATTCACATCTAGTAATTGTCACATTCAATAACTACTAAACGGTTTTTTCATTCATCAAACTGCCCAAAATTGCAAAACAATTTCCCTCATTCATCTGTCCAAAAAACTTACATGTCAAATTACAATCACATTGCGTTTATAGATACATGTTTTTCCTGCTGTCTTCGCAACTAGCCCCCAAATTACAAGTTATTCCAGTATGGAGAAATGTCTGAATCCCAAACATTTGGTCACTTTGGACAGTTCACTTCACTCCATGAATTCTACACTAAGTTAGCATAGGATAAACACGGCCAACAAGTAAGCCAATTTAACAAAATATAGAAACAATGACAAGTTTTCTCATAGAAGCATTTTATGCAAATCAAATCACACCGAGAAGGTACATATCACTGTGTTCAAACATAGCCAAACAAAGAACCCAGAATTAAAATCGAACAGAGAATTGTTCAGCCATATCATGCATACACCCATGTGTCTATACATTATACATACACACACAAGGCTTAGAGAAGCGAAACCCAGAAGAAGAATTTAATCACAGTTACTAATTCAATAATCGTAACTCTGCCTTTTGTATTGGGTAGGTACATTCCCCGTCTGCCTGGTGGTCAGTCCCTTCCTTCGGCCTTCGGTTGAGCTAAACCTGATGAATAACTGGCTACGGGAATCGCCGATCAAAAAAAAACTGGTTACGGGAATCAGGCAGCGTCTTTTTGGTGTAAAATATTTTTGCCCTCCTCTCTTATTCTGTCCTTCGTTCGCGCCTCAGTATGGTTTACCAACGTATGTATTTTTGGGGATCTATTTATAGGTGTAGATTATTGTTGAATAAATTGGATCTATTTATAGGTGTAGATTATTGTTGAATAAATTTTATGATAATTAATGATTTTTTTATTAAATTTATTAATTGTTAATTTTCACTAAAAGTTTAAAAATTTTGTCATAGAGATGTGATTAATTATAAGTTTTAGCGACAGTTTAAAAAATTTATACCAAAAAAATGTAAACTTCCAGTGATAGTTTGAAAAATTTATCATAGAAAAATATTACTGATTGTAAGTTTTTATATAATTTATAAAAATCATAACAAAAAAAAGTCATTAATTATCAATTTTTAACGACATACGTAAAAAATTGCCATAAAAAATTATTTTTAATAACAATTTTATTAGAACTTATTTTGAATAAGATTTTATAAAAATTAAGTCAACTATTCGGACCTATTAGTAACATATCTTATAAATTATGGGTAAGAAGTACATTAGTATTGATTTTTTTTTTTTTTTTTACCAAGATAAGGATATAATTAATGAAGTTAATTGGTAAAAAATCTACTATTATCATAGTATGTTATTTGGTTTAAAAAAAAAAAAAGTTTAGTACCCTTTTTACTCTTAAATTATTGTTAAATTATTTATTTAGTTCTTAAATTATCAATTGAATCTAAAGTACATAAATTAAAGTCTATTTAGTCCTAAAACTATCGATTGAATCTTTTAAATCCCTAATATATTTAATTCAAATCTATTTACTCCCTAAAAGAATTACAAAAATAAAATATATACACATACGTATTATAAATTAATAAAAGACCCTCCCCAATTAAGATTTTGTTATAGAAAAATCTTTTAAATTTTTATTTTGTCTTTAAAACCTATATTGTTTCGTTGTGTGTTTAAATTAATATTATAGTCTAATTTTTTAGTCTTGCTAATTAAATTATATGAATGTTAAATATATTGAAGAAGTTGAATTAAATAATTTAAATAACAACACTTCTCTACAAATAGTAATAGAACAAAATAATACATTAATTAAGTAATAAAAAGAAGAGTTAATTACCTAAAAGTCCTATCTATATATTTGGTGGTAGCTTAGGTCCTATCAAAAAGTTTTTGAACCAATAAGTCACATTTAGAGGTAAAAAGACATTTTTGCCCTTTAACATAAACAACTGTATATAAAATTCCATTCACGTTATTTACTAGAACGAAAAAAGGAATCTGTTAACAGATCAGTTATGGAAGTAGCTGAAGATTCGAATCGTGAACGATCTTGAAGGATTTATTGCTTTGGTTCGCTATTATACGTAATTGATTTCTCGATTTTGATTCGAATAGGAAAGGATTTTGAAGGATTTCTTAGTTTGGTTCGCATTTTGAGTTGAAATCTGTGGGAGTTTGTTATGTGCGATTTCGATTTGTAAATTGAAGAATTGATTTGCTGGATATTTGATCTTCGATCTGTTGATAGGTATGTATTGTTTCGATTTTGTATATTATGTTTTTGCTGGATATTTGATCTTCCATTCACGTTATGTTTTGTAAATTGAAGACGTGTTTTGCTGGATGATTTCTCGGTTTGGTTATTTATTTTTATGAATTGGAAACGTGATTTGTGAAGTATTTGTATTGTTATGAAGTTTTTTGTTCTGGTGTTTATTGTTATGAAGTATTTGTGAAAACTGAGAAAGTTCTTAGTATTGTTCTGGTTTGATTGATGCGATCTTTTTTTCTTGTTTAGATTGAAAGATGAGTGAAGGTTGTACAAGTGCGCCTATTTTTTTGTTGTGCAAGTATAATGGTTGCACATTTGCAATTAAGATTGATCAAAATGTTACATATGATCAGTTGGTTGAGAAGCTATGTTTGAAATGGGATAATTTGCAATCTGATAATATTTGTCTATTTTACTCATTGCCTGGACATCCTAATTGTACGTTGGACAACAATGAGGAGTTAGATTTGTTGTTGGCATTAGTTGTGCATTTTGATTCAAAGTGTATTGATGTTGTTGTGCGAGTAAAAGACTCAACCATTGACTGTGGTTATCTGAACAACAGATTGGATTATGGAGAAAGAGAGTCAATGTTGGATCTTGAAGTTTGTGATATTGCATTGTCTCATGACAGCAGTAAGTCTGTGAACTTGTCAAACAGAGCATCTACATCTTCCAAAAGGAATTCGAGGTTGGAGGCTGAAGAAGAGGTTGATATGTTATCATCATTTTGTCGACACAAGGGAAAAGTACTGTTGTCTGCTGGTTGGGCAGCTAGTATTACACATGTAGGACGGAAATTTGAAGGTGGAATTGTTGAATTTCATAATGCATTGTCGAAGTTTTCTATTGAGTGTGGATTTGAGTTCATATTTGTTAAGAATGATAAAGTTCGTGTTACTGCACAATGTTTGTTTAGAGAGACCAAAGGTTGTATGTAGAATGTTCATGGTAGAGTGTGGAATGCTAATGGGTTCTTTTATATAAGGAAGTTGAACAATGTCCACACATGTGGCGCTGAAGTACGCACGATGACTCATTCTCGTATGAGTTCTGATTTAGTTGCTGATTTGATTGTTGAAGGTGTTCGTGATAATCCATTGACACGTCCAGTTCATGTTGTTCGGGATTTTAAGTTGGGGTATGGGCTGAGAGTTAGTTATCGTCAAGCTTGGTTGGGGGTAGAAAAAGCAAAAAGTGAGATTTTTGGAGACTACTTAATGTCATTTGACCAGTTAAGATGGTATGTGGATGTTGCAAAGAGTTGCAATCCAGGGAGTTACATTGAGTTTGAGTGTGATGATGATACTAAACGGTTTAAGAGATTATTTGTTTCTTTTCATGGTTCCATTAGTGGATTTGATTATTGTCGACCTCTCTTATTCCTTGATGGCACATTTTTGAAGGGAAGATTTAGAGGAAATTTACTTGCTGCTACAGGAAAAGATGGAAATCAAGGTACATAAGAAATTTGTTTTCTCTGTTCTGAAATTGAGAAAGTTCTCAGTTTAGAAATATGATTGAATGTTTTAAATTTTATATAATATTGTTGTTGTATATGCATTTTTTATTTTTTCAGTTATTCATTTTAGTGTTTGATATTTTGAATGTTAGAGTGTTACCATTTTCTAAGAATAATATAATATTTTCATTTTTTCTGTTTTGTACATGCAGGGTTCTTTCCTGTTTGTTTTGCAGTTGTTGGCTCAGAGAATCAAGATAATTGGCGCTGGTTTTTGGAGCATTTGAGTAGAATTGTTTCACCAGAACGAAATGTTACATTTGTGTCAGATCGTAACCTTGGATTAGTTGAAGTGTTGCCAAAGGTTTTCCCAATGGCTTTCCATGCTTATTGTTTATATCATTTGAAGATGAACTTGAGGCATCATTTGCGTGGTATGTTTCATGGATTGAAAGAAAAGTTGATCACTTTGTTTAGGAAATGTGCATATGCTCCAACTGAAGAAACATTTCATCAATGTTTGGTTGAGTTAAAGACTGAAGGTGGGTTAAGAGTTGAGAAGTTTTTAGATGACATACCATATGATCATTGGAGTAATGCATACTTTCGAGGGCAACGCTTTGGAGAGATGTGGTCAAATGTAGCTGAATCTTTCAATTCGTGGACACGAGAGGAACGCCACTTGCCTATCACAAAGTTGATTGATAGTGTAAGAATTAAGTTGATGAGGAAAATTGCTAAGATGAGGGAACTTGTTAATAAATGGAATGGTTTGATTTGCCCTAAAATGGAGTCCAAGTTGCATGATGGTTTTAATACTTCGAGGCCATGGATTGTTAGTTCATCTGGAAATGATGTCTATGAGGTGCATGCACATCCATCTGTTTCAGTTGACATTAGTAGACGAATATGTTCTTGTGGCGAGTGGCAGTTGAAAGGGTTTCCCTGTGCATATGCAGTTGGTGCTATACAAAAGAGTGGACATGATTTGAGTTTATTTGTTGATCAATACTTCTATGTTCAAAGTTATCGAGAGTCCTATTCTTTTTCCATATATCATGTTCCTTTAATTTGGAAACCAGATTGTAATGTTGATGGTGATAGTGAAGTTGTTCTTCCTCTTTTGTCTAAGAAGCAACCAGGACGGCCAAATAAGAAGCGGATTCGTTCAAATGGTGAGAAAGTGAGGCAAATTACTTGTAGTAGATGTGGGAAGGTTGGCAATCACATTAAGAAATCGTGTAAGGAGGCTTTGTGATTTTTTGTAGTTGCTTTGTGATTGTAAAAATTTCGTATTCATAAATTTCTTGAAGTAGCAGTTTGTGCTGTTGAGCGCTGAGTAATAATCTTCTATGTTTTTGAATAAAGTGACATTGAATTGAAAGTGAAAATATTCTTAGTTTCAGATTTTAATTTTGAAATTGTTTGTGATAATATTGTTTGGTTGGCTTTTGGAAATAAACTTGACTATTGAATGTTTGTTTTGCAGATTGTGTGAATACTGTATAAAAGTGAACATATTCTCAGTTTAAGTTTTTAGTTCAAAATAGCTGATTTTGTGATAATAGTGTGAGGCTCTTGTTATGAATTGGAACTAGATATAAATGTGATAAATTGAATGAGTGTGAATTAATATTCTAAATAAATGTGGTCAATACTTTATGTTTTGATTAAAGTAACAGTAGACTGTAAGTGAAAATATTCTTTGTTTCGAATTTTAGTTTTTCATATTGTGATATTATTGTGAGGCAGCAAATAAATTGTTGTGATAATGTTGTTTGGTTGGCTTTCGGAAATAAACTTGACTGTTAAATGTTTGTTTTGCAGATTATGTGAATACTGTATAAAAAGTGAACATATTCTCAGTTTAAGTTTTTAGTTCAAAATAGCTGTTTTTGTGATAATAATGTGAGGCTCTTGTTATAAATTGGAACTAATTATAAATGTGATGAATTAAATGAATGTGAATTAATATTCTAAATAGATGTGGTCAATACTTTATGTTTTGATTAAAGTAACAGTGGACTGTAAGTGAAAATATTCTTTGTTTGGAATTTTAGTTTTTCAAATTGTCATAATATTGTGAGGCAGCAAATAAATTGTTGTGGTAATATTGTTGTTTGAAAATTGAGTGATTTGTATAAAACTGAAAATATTATCAGTTTTAAAGTTTCTAAGTTTTGAAAATAAATGATTGAAACAACAGTAAAGTTTTGTGTCCACTATTTTCACATGTAATACTATTTTCGCTTTTGCCATATAGTAGTGTGAGGAACAGGATAATAGAAATTGAGAATATGGACAAAAATATCAACAAAGCTCGGGTGCATATATCTTTGAGAGTATGACAAAATATTCCATTACACATCATAGAAATTGTAATATGTTTGTTAGGTAATATGCTTGGAACTATTAACAAAAACATTAGTCATTGTATCAGAGTGTTACAAAAAAGAGTTCATTGAGTTACACATCAAAAAAAATTTCATTGAAGGTTGCAATCTTGACTCTACTTGACTTTGATTGATCTTTGTGGATCACTGAGGAACTCATGTACCATGTCTGCTCTGAGTCTTGTGGATGTGACTGGTGGTAATGTGTTTGGAATTGGTTGATGCCTCATGTATTGTCTTATAATGTATCAAACAATAATTCCACAGTCATTCCTGCAAATATCATTTTTGACACAGTTAGGGAAAAAAGAATTTTTTTTGAAAAAGATATTAAAATTTGTTAGTTAGAATAAATTAACATACGTCATTGCTTCTTGTTGAGGGCTGTCTTTGACTGATTCAATCTTGACATCAGGATTCCAGGCTTTTT
Organism: Camellia japonica; assembly: GCA_030407325.1. Lineage (NCBI taxonomy): Eukaryota > Viridiplantae > Streptophyta > Magnoliopsida > Ericales > Theaceae > Camellia > Camellia japonica. The sequence continues at coordinate 30,043,259 of JAPPVO010000010.1, read as the reverse complement.
CTGCTTGACAAGGTGTATCCTTCATGTATTGATGGATGATTTTTTGCTATAAAAAACATCAACATAAAGTATGTAATGATTTACATCTGATTATTGTAATGCTAATCTGAAATTGTTCTTATCAGTTGATTTGCAACATTGTAGTGCTTGTCCTTTCCTTTTCTTGGTCTCAAAGAGTCGAAATGTTTCCAAGTCCCCAAGTGTTTGTCGATAACAAGTAATGTCCAATGATTGAAATTGTGGATGGGGATATGGATGTATCGACATGGGAGGGATTCTTGCAAAGTATTTTTCAAAATCTTTTTCCTTTGTTCTGAAGTTTTCTTCTTCAACATTGGCTGTTTTTTACAAAACATATGTGAATATTCACAGTAATGGTAAGAACTCAATATTCATGTCGATTAACTACGATTAACATATGGATGTATCGACATATGTGAATATTCACAGTAATGGTTCGAACTCAATATGTGAAAAGCAACAAAACATGATTAACTACGATTTGTCACTCAAATTGTTTTGAAATCTGAGTATATTCCCAGCAATGGCACCAAAATCAAAATTTGAGAACATTCACAAGAATGATAACAAACACAAAAAATCTACTTTGAAACCAAAATTGAATGGAAGATAAAGTATAGAATTGACACATGCACATTGATTCCTTACCCAATATAGACTTGACAGTATGAAACAATTGCCATTGTGCTCTGCTCCATCACCAGAATTCTGTGCTTGTGGTTCTCTTTGAAGAATCTCAGCATATGCATCAATTGTCTATCAAATTGAAACACAAAAGTGATGTTAACAAATTAATAAGAAGTTTTTCAGTGTTAAAATATTATAAATATTATACGTACACAGCTGGATATGTCTGTCCCTTTTACCAAGTTCTTGATATCATTAATAAACACACAATTTTCATATCTTGCGCCAAACCATATACAAGCACTACAAAACAATAAAAAATGTGTTAATAAGTAAGTCAGAATATTTTTAGAAAATAGAGCTATTTCTCAGTTTCATTTCATATATTTGTACTACATGAAAAATTGAAAGATTTATGTAAGATTATACCTTGATTCTGTTTGCTTTTCTTTCCAAAGAATTTGTAGTTTATATTTATCTTCAGGAGGTAGGAATTGAGCCACAGCATACTTGTTTGAAATTGTCTCATCTTTGTGTTCCTTCTCTGTCTCAACTTTAACTTTCTTGCCTCTATACTCATAATCTGACACCTCAGTAGTCTTCCTTGCTTTAGCTTTGATATTTTTAATCATGGAATTCTGCAGATTTGTTTGTCTTGATTCTGTCAGATCATCGGCTTTTATTGCACAAACTTGTTGGGTTAAGTCATGGACTTCTTCCTCCAGTAACTGATTCTGGAACTGAGAATTTTGACAATCTTTCACATTTGTATTTGTCTCACAATGTTTTGTTGCAAAAGGCTGTTGCGTTATCTCATGGACCTCTTTCTGATGGAGCTCTTTGTCCATAATTTCAGAATTTTCATGGACCTCTTTCTGATGGAGCTCTTTGTCTACCACTTCAGAATTTTCATGGTCCTCTTTCTGCAGCACTTGAGAATTTTCATCATTTATTGTATGACCTTCATTCTTTCCATCTGTTCCAGAATGTTTTACTGCACAAACTTCTTGGGTTATCTCGTGGACCTCTTTTTCAACCAATTGGTTATGCAATCGAGAATTTTCATCTTTCAATTGTTTTATTTGTGCTGTGAGTAGCCTGTTATCCTCTTCAAGTTTATTTATGTAGATGGTTTTTACTGTGTTGTCTAGTTGCAAATTGTTGTTCTCAGTTTGAAGTTTCTCAAGTGTTTGTTGACGAATTTGTTCTTCTCCCTCAGGTGCATCATTGAGTATAATGTTGCAGAAGTCATTAAAGTCTTCATTTGCTGGCTTTGTTCTTAGTGGCAGTCTTCACCATATTGACCATCTTCTTCTTCTTCTTCAGAATCTTCAGAATCTTCTTCAGTATTTTCAGCATCTTGTTTTTGTTGTTCTTGTTCTTGTACTTCTTCTTCAGCATCTTCTTCTTCAGCATCTTCAGCATTTTCAGCATCTTCTTTTTCTTTTTCTTCAGTGTCATCAAGTTCTTCATCAGTTTCCTCATTCAATTGAGCAGTAGTTACCTGTAGGTCAACATACAATAGATATTAGTTTTTGAAATAATTGAAGTTTAGGAAACTAAAAAGTTTCTCAGTATTAATTCAATGTATAAAAATAGGGATTTTTCCCAACTTGAATTGAAATTCAAATAAGATGAGGATGTGACCTGTCTTGTTGTCAGCTAATGTAGTGATATGACTTTCATACGTTTATGTAATTTGATAAGATTCCACTTGATCACCCTTGGGCATGCTTTGCTAAGTTCAGGGTGGATATAAGTGTGTGCTCACACAACCAATACTACAAAGCAAATGTAAAGAATTTTTGTCATTTGAATAAGAAGTAATACTATCTGTTATTAACAACAAACTAATAGAATAGAGTAAAGATGTGACTTACTAAGAGAGCCATAACACATCCTGTGACTTTAGCTGGATTTTTGTGGTATTTTTCAATTGAAGACATCAGTGTGTTCCTTATTGCTTCAGCCCAATTGTATTTTCTCATTGAGTTTATGTCTTCCATGTAATTAAGAAATACCCAACCAACTGTTGTTCCTGATGTAGAGAAAAAAAGCTTCAAACAAGTATACATACACAGCATCCTTATCACATCTTCAGTGTCTTCTTTCTTCTTGCCTTTCAATGCTTTTTGCAACAAGTTGGTGATGGTTGTGCTCGATAGCGTTTCAGTTTGTATGTATTTTCTTGTCAGAAATGATGATCTGCTTTTATTTCCATAACCAAGATGTATCGGCTCATCTCCACAAGATATACCAAAGATGGACTTGATGTCTTCTGTTGTTAGCTTTACAGTTTCTGGTCCTAACTGGAAAGAACCACTGCTGCCTGGCTGGTATGTTTGAATTATTTTCAGTGAAATGTCATCATATTTGCTGCATTCTTTACAATTCATCTTGTTTTTCAATATTGCATCAAACAATGCCCAAAATGGGGTTTTCTTCAAGCCATTAATATGCTCATTCCTGAGTTTGATGCGTGTAATAGCTTCACTATTGCCACCATGTTTGATCTGAAAGTTTGTTCTTGTACTTTTTGTTCTTCTTCTTCTTCTTCAGCATCTTCTTGTTCTTCGTCTTCAGTATTTTCAGCATCTTCTTTTTGTTCTTCTTCAGTGTCATCAACTTCTTCATCACTTTCCTCACTGAATTGAGCAGTAGTTACCTGTAGGTCAACATACAATAGATATTAGTTTTTGAAATAATTGAAGTTTAGGAAACTAAAAAGTTTCTCAGTAATAATTCAGTGTATAAAAATAGGGATTTTTCCCAACTTGAATTGAAATTCAAATGAGATGAGGATGTGACCTGTCTTGTTGTCAGCTGATGTAGTGATATGACTTTCATACGTTTATGTAATTTGATAAGATTCCACTTGATCACCCTTGGGCATGCTTCGCTAACTTCAGGGTGGATGATCAGTGTGTGCTCACACAACCAATACTACAAAGCAAATGTAAATAATTTTTGTCATTTGACTAAGAAATAATACTATGTGTTATTAACAACAAACTAATAGAATAGAGTAAAGATGTACTTACTAAGAGAGCCATAACACATCCTGTGACTTTTGCTGGATTTTTGTGGTATTTTTCAATTGAAGACATCAGTGTGTTCCTTATTACTTCAGCCCAATTGTATTTTCTCATTGAGTTTATGTCTTCCATGTAATTAAGAAATACCCATCCAACTGTTGTTCCTGATGTAGAGAAAAAAAGCTCCAAACAAGTATACATACACAGCATCCTTATCACATCTTCAATGTCTTCTTTCTTCTTGCCTTTCAATGCTTTTTGCAACAAGTCTATGATGGTTGTGCTCGATAGCCTTTCAGTTTGTATGGATCTTCTTGTCAGAAATGATGATCTGCTTTTATTTCCATAACCAAGATGTATTGGTTCATCTCCACAAGATATACCGAAGATGGACTTGATGTCTTCTGTTGTTAGCTTTACAGTTTCTGGTCCTAACTGGAAAGAACCACTGCTGCCTGGCTGGTATGTTTGAATTATTTTCAATGCAATGTCATCATATTTTCTGCATTGTTTATAATTCAGCTTGTTTTGCAATATTGCATCAAACAATGCCCAAAATGGGGTTTTCTTCAAGCCATTAATATGCTCATTCCTGAGTTTGATGTGCTGTAATAGCTTCACTATTGTCCCCATGTTTGATCTGAAAGTTAATCTCCATTCTCTACACTTTCCCTTTTGCTTTTTATCCGTTGAAGTTGATTTTGTATGCTTTCTTATCATTTTCTTTGCATTACTTTTTAGTCTTGGGGTTTTCATGAGTTGCTTTCCTGTACGAAAATCAACATAGACAAGATATAAATACTGAGAATGTTCCCTAAAAGAATCAATCCAATGTCATTCTCATGAAGTCTAAGTTTGATGACATTCATGGCTATAAAAACAAAATCAACATTGAAAGTTAAATTGAAAGCAAGAGAAGATTATTAACTAGGGTTTTTCACTCAAATTGATTCAGAATATGAGAACATTCACAACAATCGCAGCAAAAATCAACATTGAAACTTAAATTGGAAGCAAGAGAACATGATTAACTAGGGTTTTCAGTCTAATTGATTGAAAACTTGAGAAAATTGACAACAATCATGTCAAACTCAATATTGAAACCTAAATTGAAATAGAGAGAATATGATTAAGTCCGGGTTTTCACTCAAATTGACTAAGAATCTGAGAACATTAACACAATCGAATGAAAATCAACATTGAAACCTAAATTGAAGGCAATAGGATATGATTAACTAGGGTTTTTTATTCAAATTGATTCAGATTGAAACCCAATTGAAACCAAGAGAATATGATTCACTAAGGTTTTTTTACTCATTTTTCTAAGAATATGAGAACATTCACAGCAATCACAGCAAAATCAACAATGAAAGCTAAATTGAAACCAAGAGAATATGATTAACTAAGGTTTTTCACTGAAATTAATTGAAAATATGAGAACATTGACAGCAATGGCACCACACTCAACATTGAAACTTAAATTTAAAGGAATGGGATATGATTAAGTAGGGTTTTTCACTCAAATTCATTCAGAATATGAGAACATTCACAGCAATAGCAGCAAAATCAATATTCAAACTTAGATTGGGGAGCAAGAGAACATGATTCACTAAGGTTTTTTACTCAAATCGTCTAAGAATCTGAGAACATTCATAGGAATCATACCAAAATCAACATTGAAAGCTAAATTTAAACCATAGAATAAGATTCACTAAGGTTTTTTACTCAAATTGTCTAAGAATTTGAGAACATTCACAGGAATCGTGCCAAAATGAACATTGAAAGCTAAATTGAAACCAGAGAATAAGTTTCACTAAGGTTTTTTACTCAAATTGTGAAAGAATCTGAGAACACTCACAGGAATCATACCAAAATCAACATTGAAAGCTAAATTGAAACCAAAGAATAAGATTCACTAAGGTTTTTTACTCAAATTGTCTAAGAATTTGAGAACATTCACAGGAATCATGCCAAAATCAACAATGAAAGCTAAATTGAAGCCAATATAATATGATTAAGGTTTTTGACTAAAATTGATTGGAAATGTGAGAACATTGACAGCAATGGTACCACACTCAACATTGAAACCTAAATTAAAAGGAATAGGATATGATTAAGTAGGGTTTTTCACATAATTTTAGTAAGAATCTGAGAACATTAACAGCAATGGTACCCAAATCAACATTGAATCCTAAATTGGAAGTAACAGAAGTTGATTAATTAGGGTTTTTCACCCATATTCAATATGAATCTGAAAACATTAACAGCAATGGTACTAGAATCAACATTGAAACCTAAATTGAAAGTAAGAGAACATGATTAACTAGGGTTTTTAACTCAAATTCACTAAGAATCTGAGAATATTAACAGTAATTGCACCAAAACCAACATTGAAACCTAAATAGAAAGCAAGGCAACACGATTAAGTAGGGTTTTTCACTCAAATTCACTAAGAATCTGAGAATATTCACAGCAATTGCACCAAAATCAACAATGAAACCTAAACAGAAAGCAAGGCAACATGATTAACTAGGGTTTTTCACTCAAATGCACTAAGAATCTGAGAATATTTACAGCAATGGCACCAAAATCAACAATGAAACCTAAACAGAAAGCAAGGCAACATGATTAAGTAGGATTTTTCACTCAAATTCACTAAGAATCTGAGAATATTCACAGCAATTGCACCAAAATCAACAATGAAACCTAAACAGAAAGCAAGGCAACATGATTAACTAGGGTTTTTCACTCAAATGCACTAAGAATCTGAGAATATTTACAGCAATGGCACCAAAATCAACAATGAAACCTAAACAGAAAGCAAGGCAACATGATTAACTAGGGTTTTTCACTCAAATTCACTAAGAATCTGAGAATATTCACAGCAATCGCACCAAAATCAACAATGAAACCTAAACAGAAAGCAAGGGAATATGATTAACTAGGGTTTTTCACTCAAATTCACTAAGAATCTGAGAATATTCACAACAATCGCACCAAAATCAACATTGAAACCTAAATAGATAGCAAGTGAACATGATTAACTAAGGTTTTTCACTCAAATTGACTAAGAATCTGAGAATATTCACAGCAATCGCACCAAAATCAACAATGAAACCTTAGCAGAAAGCAAGGCAACATGATTAACTAGGGTTTTTCACTCAAATTCACTAAGAATCTGAGAATATTCACAGCAATCGCACCAAAATCAACAATGAAACTTAAACAGAAAGCAAGGGAACATGATTAACTTGGGTTTTTCACTCAAATTCACTAAGAATGTGAGAATATTCACAGCAGTCGCACTAAAATCAACATTGAAACCTACATAGAAAGCAAGAGAACATGATTTTTGTGGCATTACAATGAATATTCTCAGATTCACAAACAAAAACAAAAATAAAAGTTTCGAACTCAACATTATAAAAAACAAAAGGTTCAAAAATGAAAGTTTCGAGCTCAACATTCAAGGTGAAATGGAAATGAAAAACAAAAGTTTCGAAAAAGAAAGATTTCGCAAAAACTAGGGTTTAAGATACTTGAATCTTACTTGTTTTCACCATTTTTGGTTGTTCGGATGTTTGAATGTTTGATGATCTGGTTTGTTTTTGGGAAATCTGAGACGAGATTGATGAAGGAAGACGAAATGTGAGGCGAAATTGATGAAGGTGAGAATGAAATCTGCGAGAGTGAGAAATGGCGGGATGAACTGTCAATGAAATCGTGAATCAGCGATTTTTGTTTTGTGTTTTGATTTGGTAAGGGTAGTTTCGTCATATTAATGGATTATGGGACTTACTGGTGAAAAGTTTTTGAACTAGGACTTAATGGACCATTATTTGCTAAAACGGAACTTACCTGTAAATCACCCTAAAAAGAATTTAGCGGAAAATGTAAAAACAATCAATTAAAAATTATAAACAAAATCTGACATATAATACTAGATAAAAGCAAGCACGTATTTATTGTAGAAGATAAGTAAGAAAATATTATAGATAATTATCCTTATTCTTGTAAAAAAAAAATTCAATATATGCATTGATGCGCACTTTTGAAAAACAGAATCAAAATTTAGTTTTTTTGAATACTAATTTATCATATTTATTGGTTTATATTTTATTTTTGTAATCGTTTTAGGGACTAAATAAGTTTGAATTAAATATTTTAGGGACTTAATGGATTCAATCGATAGTTTAGGAATTAATAATTTTGATTTGTATACTTTAAGGACATAATAGACACAATCGATAGTTTAAGGATTAAATAGACAATTTGACGATAGTTTAGAAGTACAAAGCAAATGAACCCTAAAAAAAATTGGTGGTAAATGACATGAGTTTGAAAAATAACTAAAAAAGTTGTGACACTTGAAAGGTTATTGAAAAATTGATTGAAAAATTGTCGAAAAGTCACTAGTGGCCGGCATATGACAATTGGCAATGGGTGGAGATGAAGTGAACAGAAAGATGAATAGATAGGTGATAGGACTACAAAGAAGTGACATTTGGATAGATAGTTGAACAAACAGGTAACACATATGCAAATAAGTAATATTTAAATAGATAAGTAAGTTTTAAACAAATAGATATCCTTTTAGACAAATCAATGTTCTTTTAACTCAAAAATATTTAAATTTGAACCTACTTATCTACAAGTTTAAAAAATGGAGCTCTAGTGTGCTTCCAATAATAAATTGTATATAAAAAAAAATTAAGCACTAATAAAAATTCAAATTTTAATAATAGCGTATTATAATAATATACAGTGTGTTTGGTTTCAATTTTCTGAAAATTAAGTTTCTTATTTTTCATATTTTTTTTTATTTTTAGTGAATATTTTTAAAATTTAAGTAATTTTTTACTTTTTTAGATGCACCTTATTTAGATGTATTTAAAAAGTAAAATATTTGTAAAAAATCAATAAATATACAAAAATACGAAAAACGTGCTGAATTCCCTTCTTTTTTTTTTTGTATTTTTGATATTTAGTGAATTTTCTAGAGATTTTATTCACAAATATTATACTTTTTAAGTGTATTTATGTTAGGTGTATTTAAAAATTTAAAAAAAACATTGCTTAGAATATTAAAAAAATTCAATGAAAACAAAAAAAAAACACGAAAAATAAAAAAATTTAATTTGCTAAAAAGTGAATCTTGAAAATCCAAACCAGATAAGCTAACTTACATATGTTGGTAACGTTTATATTAACAATTTTTTATTTATTTTTTAAAAAAAATTTAAAATTATAAACAAAACTTTTTTTTGTTTTTGTTTTAAAAAATTGTAAATAGTTTACAAAATTCACTAAACACAAAAAAAAATAGTTTCACTTATTTAATTTTCATTTATTTATTTAAAATTTTTTTTCTCTTTCTCTTATTTATTTTTTTTTTTCAACCACAAACCATTGCTCATCTCGACAGGCTACATTACTAATAAACTCCACCACCAACCACTTCTAGCCATTACCTCCACCACTAGTAATCACATTTGGCCACCACCTCTTATTAAAAATCACCTTTAGCTACCACTTTAGGCAACCAACCAGTTACCATTTCCGACAATCGACAATCACTTTCATCCACTACTTTTGTGCCCAATAACCACCTCCGGTTACCACCAACTGTCACGACCCGCTGTAGACACCCCATTTTTGACCGCCCTTAAGACTTGGACGCGACTGATGGTTTACATGGTGGAAAAAGGTGTGCAGGGGAAAGGTTCAGTTTCTTCGGCAAGGAGAGAGTTAAATCTCAACTTCATATCCCTTTTTGGACCAAAACAATCTTAATCAAAAGATTTTAGACCTTAAAAACCCTCTCTTTTAAAACGTTTTTGAAATAAAGTTTTTACGATGTTCCGAGGCTCGCATTTTGTCAAATGTTGCGCTTTTCGGTAAACCAAGCAAGGACAAAGTGGAAATGAATGAAAGAGAGATGAAATCTTTGAAAAATCTTTCAAAACACCTTGTCTAGGGGTTTGGAGTTGAAGAAAAGAGGAGAAGAGAGACGAAAAACTAGTTTGGGAGAGGTTCGGCATGAATCCGGGTAGGACCGAAACTGCGCGACTCCACCGAAACGGGCATAACTATTTACTCAAGAAGAATTTTGATGCAAGGTTGGCGCCATTGGAAAGCTAACTTCTGGGGCTTCAATGTGGCCACATGTCAAACCAGAAAATCAGATGGCCAACCAGCTTTTTTGGTCAAAAGTGGTTTAGCATGAATCCAGGAATGAGAGAAAACATCTACGTGGCTTCACCGAAATGGGCATAACTCTTTGCACAGGAGGAATTAAGATATGAGGCCACCACCGTTAGAAAGCTTACTTCCAGGGCTTCATTTTGCACTCAAGAATCTCCTAAATCCAAGTCCGGTTGGGGAAGATATGGTTGGTTGAAGTCTGGTTGGACCGAATCTGCGCGGCTTCACCAAAACTGGCATAACTTTTTGTATAGGATGAATTTTAATGCAAGGTTTGCGGCATTGGAAAGCTAACTTCAAGGGCTTCATGGACGACCAGCTTTGGGGCTTGAACCTTTTGACCCCTGGTCGGCCGACCATGCCAAGTGGTCGGCCGACCACCTTGGACCTTTTTAACTGGTCGGCCAGCTTTGTCTCAGTAAGTGTATTCCAGCTGTGCCAGCTGTTTGTCATTTGCTGCATCCTCCATACACGTGTATGGAGGATGTTTAACCTAGATTTAAAGCTTCTTTGAGAAGATTTAGCCCCTCTCTTCTATAAATGGAGGCCTCTTCTTCCATTGCAAGGGTTCAACATTTTTTGGTTAAGAGATATATATAGAACCCTCCATCCCTCTACTTCAAGCCTCCAAACACCCTTGTTCTTGGCCATTTTACACTACAACTCCTAGCCTACCACCTCCACCATCCATTCCAGCCCCTTGAAGCTGATTTTCAAAGGTTGAGAGCTCACAATCTTGGACCAAAAGTTGCTGTATTGTTGTGTTACAAGGGTAAGTCCTCATTTCCCCTTTTCTTGCATTCTTTTGCTTCATACTTTAGCCCCTTTTGCTAGCACTTCTGGGCTTCGACCTAAACTGTGAAGTATCTTATTTTGAGCCCCTCTTCAACTTTGTTTAAGAACACTTTGCTGTTTGAGGCCATCTACTTCCTTGTTTTCCCAATCTCTCTTTTAGGGCTATTTTTTCATCCTATTTTAGCCTTACTTGTGAACATTTTCGAGATTTGTTATAAACTGGAAAAAGATTTTTTTTGACCTCCTCTTTAAGTTTGTTTAGGTCACTTTTCTGTTTGGAGTCATCTCCTTCCTTTCATGCTTCATTTCCACATGCTTTGAGCCATGCATTTGAGTATTTGCATTGGCCTTGTTTTGGCCTCTTAGCCACTGAAATCCAATGGATTTTCAGTGGCTTTAATGAGGTTTTGAGCTTTGAAATCATAGAGGGGTGACCCTCTCACCCCTCATTCTCTTTACTAGAATGATTGGCCTTCCAAAGGAGCTCCATTTTGCATGTTGTGAAGTCACATTCCAGGGCTTATTTTGTGAGTTTTATGGTCTGCATTAGCTCTGTCCAGAGCCCATTTTGCTATATTTTATGTCTATGATGCATGTGTAGAGCAATCCTATTCAAGGCCTTTCAAAGGGACCTTTCATTGCATGCTTCCTAGACCAATTACAGGGCCTATTTGGTAAGTTTTAAGGTTGTCATAACTCATTTCCAGAGGTGGTTTTGACCTTTTATGTGTCCATCATATAGGTGTAGAGTAACCCCTTGCATGGCCTTCCAAAGGAGCTCATCATTTTTGCATGCATTGACTGAGTTTCAGTGGTTATTTGGGCATATTTTGGCATGAAATGCTTCTTTTTTTTGGTTGGTTGGGTGAGCCTTCATATGCTTCATAAAGTTGTAGAACAACTAATGGTTCACTAGCTTTCTTTGCATGCTTTGTGGACCCTTGATGTTAGCACTTTTTGGCCATATCTTAAACTGATAATGTGCTTATTTTGGACTACCCTAGCTCTGTTTTTAGGCTTCATGGTCGAATGATGTTTGTTTTGCATGCTTGTAGTTCAATACCCATGCTTAACTTTGAGTTTTAAGGTCCATTGCATGCATGTGCTGAGGTGTGTTCATGTTTTGAGGTCATTTTCATCATATTTCAGGGCTGGTTTGAATGCCATATTGCCATATTTTCATCTCTTTAAGTGTGCTTGAGAGTTGTGCGTGAATGCCTTGTTTACCGACCAATGAATAAGCTTCATTTTCATGCATGTTGAGCCATCATTTTAGGCCTATTTCCCACTGTTTCAAACCTGCCTAAGGTCTATTTGGAGTTGGTTTTGCCTTTGGTGCATTGCTTTGGGTACCTCTAGTGTAACGCACTTCACTAGTTTCGGTACCCGGGCCCCCTAGCTTGCATAGTGTGCCATGTTTGCATGATTCGGGACCATTGTTTATCATGTTTCAGAGCTGTATCATATGTGTTTGTATGCCATATTGCATCCCTTGCCATGCTTTGGTAGAGTGGCATGTTATGCCTTAGGATCGGTCCTTGGCATTCGTGCATGTGTGCACGCATTTCGGTTGTCTCATTTTCATCTAATGGCCACTAATGTGAGTGTGGCTGAGGTCCACTCATGTTGGTGTAAGTCCATCGTGCATTGTGTATGCCATTTTGGTCCATAGCATTGTGTATGCCATGTTACATTGAGCATTGTGTATGCCATCTCATTTGCATCATGTTTGGGATTGGAGTTAGCCCAAGCACGGAAAACGAGGGACGTTTCGTACTCCGAGTGACGAAACGTGTCTCAATTCCTGGTCGCCGACACTCCGGATTACCCATGATGGAGTCTAGGTCTTGTTGTGTTTTCATGTGCATTCATTTTACATCGAGTCGTGCAATTCGACCCCTCGGCCATCATGCATCGAGATGCGTAATTAGTGGCACGAGAATCGAGACATGCATACATATGTGAAAATACTTTGCTATGCCCCTTTCTTGCTCTCTGTTGCAGCAAATCAGAAACCGGCAGTCTTTTGGAGCTTCGCGCAATATTCCGGGCTTAATTGTAAACAGAGGCTAATTGGGGCATCGCAATGGATTTCCGCGCAAGGCAACTCAAACATGCATCATTCATCATTTGGAACAGAGCTGAGGCAGTCCATGGATTTGCGTGTTATTTATTTCATTCCTTAGTTAATTTGTTAATTAATTAGGGATTTTGTATTTATTCGAACTGTACTATTTATTCGAACTGTATATTATTTATTCGGACCCTCCGAACAAGGGCAATGTTGTAATAAGTGTGTGTGTGTGTGTGATGTATGTCTTCCAACCCCACGTTTTTCTCCCTTTTATTTACCAGCTTATGATGGTTAGATTAGGGCATGTTTCAATTAGCATACTTATGCTCGCATGTTTGCATTCATTCATCCGTATTGCATGCACTGGGCTGGGCGCATCATACCAACTGCATTTGTATTTCAATTCCAAATTGAATACGTGTTAGCTATAGCATCATCATATGCCATGTTTAGAATAGCCGAGCCTATTGTAGTTGCATTTTTGCATGTGTTGCATTAGGCATTTCTGTATAGTTAAGATCATGCATGGATTTCTAACATAGCTTCTGTTTTGGCTTGGAGTACTCGGTAAGTTTTTATGTTTTAGCATCCTTGCATGCGTGTGAGTGACTGTCATGATAGCATGCTTACCATGAGGCTAATTGCTTATGTGATATAACTGTCTGAATGCCTGTGGGTGAAGGTTGGGTTATTTGGATTGGAACAAATCATCAACTGTGAGTTTTAAGCCCGCTAGATAGTGGCAAAACCATCTTTTTCTAAGCCCACCCAAGGGTGGCAAAATCTGCATTTTTAAGCCTATTTGCGAGTAGCAAACCGCTTTAAAAAACAAACATAAAATGTTTCGTTCCAATTCAGGCAATCCAGTCTATACTTGTATGATGTGCGCATCACATAGTAAATCTAGGCTAATAACCGGAATAAGAACGCATAATGTTTTCAAAACTAGATATCATGGTTAGTAGAGGCCGATCTTTGATTGGGCAAGCGGGGGTGCTCACGAAGTGACCTTCCCCAATCGTACCCAAGTTCTCGAGCCGAGGCAACTTTGGTGATGACGGACACGTGGCCTTAAGCAACGAGTCAGGGTTTCCTAAATTTCCTAAAATAAAACATTTAAGTGGCGACTTTGTATCTTGCAAAGCAGTCCATATTTGGCACTTCTTTCAAAAAAATCTGTTTTCAAAAACGATTTGTCGGATTTGGACTCTTTAATGATTCATCGGTCTTGCATTGCACTCCGCGAGATTAGATACAGGACCGTGACCCAAATTGAGTCCGAACTGTAGTGAGGCCCGAGGGCGCGTCTACACCGCTCCCCGTATTCAAGGGTTAAGCATCGCGATGGCCAGTAACTGAAGTTACATCCGGCCACTTTTTAAACAAATTACTAAACGTGAGCGGAAAAATATTTAAGTGAGAGTACCAAAATAATCATTGGAGCTTTTATTTAATTAAATTGTCAGAGCTGAACTATGTCTACAAAGTGCTTTGTGCCTACCTGGCGCGCTAGCCCTGACATGTCACCTGAAAATGGTAAGCAACTATAAGCACATGGCAGAGTGAAAAATATTATACTAAGCGCATAAGGGCATAAAATTCACCATGGATAATTATAGGGCTAAACAGAGCTTGATATTAAAATAGAGAATATATAATACGGAAATCATTTGACATATAATACAGAAATCATATAAACAGAATAATGATAACCACGGTACAGAACAAAAACAGATGTATGGACTCAAGAGGTGGCTTATACGAACTCTAGAGGTGACTCCCACAATAGTGTAGCATTTAGCTCCATACAGCACTTTGCTCCACACCAAAATAGGATTTAAGAGGTGACTCGTATAAACTCTAGATGTGCCTCCCACAATAGTGTAGCACTTAACTCCGTACAACACTTTACTCCATACCAAAAATCAAAGTGTCAGTGGATCCATGACAGACAAAAGGTCATAAAGTGACTAATCAGAGGGCCCATGGTTATTTAAGTCCCCCAAGGCATGAGACCTCTGTGGTGGTATTTATAAAATAATTACTCAAAACACATTTTAATAAACAGTTATATCCATGGGTTTTTCTTATTATATAAAATAAGATTCATAAATTAGAAATGCTAATATAATTTATAAAACACAATTTGCACACAAAAAATTATAGTAACTCAAAATGGTAACTCAAAATATATATAAAATATATGATGGTGACTCAAGGTATAATATAACTCATCTTAATGTTATTTTTAACTTTTACCTTTCGTTTACTGCGACCCTACAAAATACTCCAAATTAAACCCAAAGTTTTATATATAAAAAAGGCCAAAGAACAGAGAGAGAGAGAGAGAGAATAAGTGAATGGGTGATAAGGATGCCTTTTTCATTTGATGATGGATGACTTTATATATTAGTGTATTTTGGTCTAAGAAAAATATAGAAAAAAATATAATAAAAATATCATAATACTCAGAAAATAATTTTGAATAATAATATAAAGTTAAAATTATTTTTTTGAACTCATTTGTAATTAAATAATACTATTATAAAATTTAATGGACAACTTAAATTTTTGAGTTGTTACACCAACCACCTCCTATGGCTGAAAACTACCTCTTGCCACCATTTTTAATTGTCGACAACCACCTCTCATAATGATCTATTTTTACTTGTTTTCAAAATATATATTTTTAAAAAACTTGTGTGTCAAATATGTTTTTATTTTCATTTTACTCAAAATTAATATAAATATGTTTAATATTTTTTATAAACTAAAAACAAGAAATTATAAATGTCCTCATACAGCACCATAACATTACTCAAATAAAAATTTTCAATTGGGTCTATAATTTTGACATGTCCATTCAATTACACACTCATGTAATTATTTTAGAGAAATATTATAAATCTAATCACAATGACGTGACAAGGAAGTTCAACATTATATAGTTAGACATGTAACAAATCAAAAATTGGCATTTATCGTGTCCTTTCATTGTAGATCAAATTAAAAAAACTTTTTTAAAAGTCTTAAACATTTTTTATTATTTTTTATTTATTTACTATATTCATTAATAAATAGACAGATAACATTTGATGTTTATAAAAAAACTCACATTAGGCAATCTTTAGCTTTTCCTCAAAATTTTATTCAAATTTATAAATTTGAGTCACAAAACAGTTATGAAAATTTTAGTTATACATTTGTGTGTCTTTGATTTAAAGCAAAAATTCGAGAAAAATTTTATTTGCTATAAATTGAGTCCATGAAATATTTAAATTTAAATTTAAGTTTAATATAAACTTAAGTAAGTGAAAATGCTCCTTTTCTGCATAATAAAAAATAAAAATAAAAAATTGGCAAATTAAAAATATGCCTTTTGAGGTTTATCAAAAATATAGATTATTCCATCACACTCGGGAAATTATATCCAATCTCTTGAGATTTTTAATCATATAACAAATGACATTTTTCTTTAATCAATCTTTAACTAACAGAATCTATAATATAATGAACAATTTTTTATTTTAAATGTTTACATTAACTTTTATGAAGTTAAAAATCTTATTTTATTTTTTATTGGTCCTACTCTGACTTCATTATTCCTCATTTTTTTTCAACTAGTAACACTATTCTCTCCCACTCTCAATCAACACCATTACAATTATTGCCTATAAGTATTTGGTGTGTCGCCAAGCAGAATTGGAAAATATTATAATTGCATGAAGAGAATGATCTAGTGAATTATGGATTGAAATGAAAGTCGTATCATAATTTTCATTTTGTTACTAGAGGATATTTGGGTAATGAGAAATATTAAAGATTCACAATGATATAGTAATGGAGTTGGTTCAATGTAGTTAAGTGTGTGATAAATAAAAAATTGACACTTATCATACCATATCTGTCACGCCCTCAAAATTAAACCCATTAAATATAAAACAAGGCATGCATTATTAAAAGCAAAACATTATATTATTTAAATCATCAGAGTATTACGAAATAAAACATCAAAATAAATGCCCTACGGGCTTACATCTTGCCAAGCCAACACTTGGACACAATTTCATGAGTTCTAACTCAAAACAAATAAAGCCCTGGGCTTGAATGTTTACATAATTCAAATAAAACAACTAAAATAAATAAAACAGGTCTTCAAGTCCAAATCCTCACAAGCTAAGTCTTTGGAGGTAGTGAACCACCTGAACCTGAAAATGGAGTTCCCATATAGGGTGAGCCACAGCCCAGTAGAAAAATACTAAACCAAGCATAAGAATTAACTAAAGCATTAGCATTCGATACATGGTTAACACAAGATAATCAATTTCCAATTTCATGACACGAATGTCTACATTGTCTATGACATATTGTCTATGACACCTTTCACTTTCCAATATTTATTCAACTTTCCAATTATATCATTATGGCTCAGAACCTGGCCAACTATAATAGTGATCCAGATGTCACAAAAATAAATGAGACTAAAGCTCAAACCACAACACTTCCATACTTCCAACTGATACACATTATAATGATGTATCATATCAACAACAAATAGCAATAAGCACACATATGAGTGGTGCTACTGGAGTCCATCCCCTATCTCCTCCCAACAAATCCGGTTTAGAGGTACATCTCCTATCTTCCCCTAAACCGTGGAGTTCATCCCCTATCTTCTCCAAACAACATGCATATGCAATGAAACACACAATTGCCATATACAACACATAATCAATACAAGTAATGTTCTGTATTAATTCAACAGTCAACATAAGTGACTTAATTCCAGTTATACCTAAGCCACATGCAAGGTCTACAACAATCACGACTATCCTCCACCGATAGCCCAAAACAGTTATTTCTAAACAAGAAATAAATACAACAATGAATGTAAAATCAATATTCTCATAGGTAAGTATTTAAACTACCCAACTATATCATTAATCTCATAATTTCCCCAACTTCATGAATTAAACCCAATTCCACATTTTTCCCTTAAATTAATTATACAAATTAATCTAAGCCAAAACCCTAAGGTTTCTCCCAAAATTACCAAACTACCCCCACATACCAAAATACCAACACTTAGGATTAAAGCGTATAAATGGAGTAGGAAATCCCTACCTCGAAGAAATAACTCAAAAAGAGAAGACGAAGATGAAGCCCCAAATTCCAAAGTGCTCCAAACCAACAATTGCTCAGATTAAATGAAAGCCCTCACTCTCCTCTATCTTATTTGTAAAGCAACTAGGGTAAAAACA
Organism: Camellia japonica; assembly: GCA_030407325.1. Taxonomy (NCBI): domain Eukaryota; kingdom Viridiplantae; phylum Streptophyta; class Magnoliopsida; order Ericales; family Theaceae; genus Camellia; species Camellia japonica. Next base: position 30,025,242 of record JAPPVO010000010.1, on the reverse strand, counting down.
CACCCTAACTAGATCAAACCTAGGAGAGAAGGTGAGTTTGGAGAGAGAATGGTCGTAACTAGGGTTTCTGGATCAAAAAGTTATAAAAAAAACGTTTTAAAACTGTTGCTGCGTATTTAAACTGGACAGGCTCGCTCGAGCGAAGACATGGTCGCTCGAGCGACCAGACACATAAATCCACGCTCGAGCGAAGAAAAGCTCGCTCGAGCCAAAAACTCGATGCTTCAGGTCTGCAACCCAGAAGCTCGCTCGAGCGACGAGATACTCGCTCGAGCGACGAACTCGAAAACATACACCTCGCTCGCTCGAGCCAAGAAACACATCTCTCAGGTCTAAGTACTAGACTCAATCGCTCGCTCGAGCCAAGGAAAGCTCGCTCGAGCGAAGAACCAAAAATGAAGACCTCGCTCGAGCGAAGAGAAGCTCGCTTGAGCGACCAAGCCAAAAACTGAACATGCAGACTTGGTTTCTAAACCCAACCAATCTGCAACCAACCTGCTAAACACATCCTATAACCCAAGAATAAGGAATGAAAGGACAACAACAACAAATATAACAGCGGAATCCACGGAACGTAAGTCCGGATACAATAATCAAATGGGAAAAAGACCGGGGTCGCTATAATATCATTGTGACTTAAATTAAAGGACTTTTTAAGGGTCACAAATATTTTCTTTTGAATAATTTTTTTTTCTTTCTGGTAGGTGAGTTGAGGTGAATGATAAATTCTCACAATGAGGCATTTGTAATTTCTAGAATATAAGGAGAGAATCTATATTTTTGACAAACCTCTGAAGACATTTATAATTTATCTGAGGGAGCTCAGGTCATAAGTCAAATTTTAAAAATTTTGGAATAATAGCTCCAAATTCTATATTTTTGGTGACAAAAAAATAAGGGTAAATTACAAACACCCCTCTGATGTTTACTTAAATTACAAATGATCTCTTATGGTTTTAGAAATTACATTATGCCCCCTAAGGTTTCTAATTTCATGACAAATAGGTTTTTTTTATTAATAAATCATCAAGTTAATTAACAGTTTTTAATAATGTTAAAATTGTATTTCAATTAATAATTCAGATAATTTTATTATTGTATAGGTGAATAGTTATAAATTTCACTTTTTCAATTAATTCTGTTAAATAAAAAAATTCTGACAGAGAGGTATTTGTAATTTTTCAAACCACAAGGGGCAATTTGTATTTTAAGCAAACCTCAGGGGAGTGTATTTGTAGTTTTTCCAAAAAACAATAATTTGAAAGTTCATATTATTCTTATCTTTCTGTCTATCTGTATAAGGTCCTGGTGTCCCACATCAGGAATGAAGGGGGAGTTCCTAAGCTATAAAAGTAAACCTAGACCCTTATATCGCATCGAACCCTTTTCCAGGGTGGTGAAATCTCTAGCAGAACTCCCTAGTGAAGCGTGCTTAGGCTGGAGTAGTTCTGGGATGAGTGACCCACTAGAAAGAACAAATCCGCGTGGGCATAGCCCAAAGCGGACAACATCGATGACATGTGAAGGATTGAGGTGTTATAATCTGTTACTGTAAACATTCTTATTTATCCAAATATTTTATCTGTCAACCTATTTGTCCATGTATCATTATCATATTTATTCATATATCACCGAGTGCCTCTATTCAGGGACGAAACCAGGATTTTGTTACCGGAGGGGCTGGAAAAAAAAAAATCACCAAATACACAAACACACATGTATATACAATATGATATATATATTATATATACATAGAAAAAAATTAAATACCATAGAAGCAATTTCTTATAGGATGAAGAAATTTTTTTTAGTGCAAAATAGAAAAAGAAGGCAAGATGGAAGAATAATAAAATATGAATTTTCTTATACTAGGGTGCCATTTTATGTATAAAATGATATATATATTTTTAAAGTATTATGACAAACAGTATTTTTCACAGAAACAGGGGGGCCATGGCCCCCCATAGTCTTCTCCTAGTTCCATTCCTGCCTCTATTTACACCCCACATTTCATCTCAAAAAACACCATTTTCTAAAAAAATATAATTACAATTATGTCCCTCAATTAAATATCCAAATTACCTTCATCTTCTTTCCTGAAACCCTAACAGCCACCCCTCACCTCACCAGAAAATGTGTTGTTGCCGCCATCACTCCTAGCACAACGCCAGCCATCTCTTAACTCCCCACTTTCGTGATCCCTCTCCACAACCACTCCACGATTGATATCACTCATTTTTCCATCGCCCTTTTTTACTCTACCATTCTTCCTCTTCTTAGAACCACCGCAACCCCTCATTCTCCAACCAGAACCATTGTCTTCTCCTCTACCTTGTGCACAACCATCACCTCTCCCATTTTCTTCTTCTAAAACTGTAGCCCTCTTTCGCTGCCCACCACTACTAGATCGCAAACCATGGTCAGTTTGTAACATCTGAACTTGCGACTGAAGTTCGTTCTGCAACTTCCGAACATCGTAAACCAATTTGGAAGACAATATCAGAACATTGATAATTTGTTCAACGCTGGTTTTTCGCCACTATCTCTTCACTTCTTCGTTGAATCTCTTTCTTTCTTTTGCTTGAGATTTGTAGGGTTGGGGGTTGTGTCATTGACAGAAGTGGGTTAGGGAAGGGGTAGTGGGGAACATGAAGGAGTTGAGGAAAATTGATGAGAAAAAGAGATGGCTAAATAGGGGAAGAGACAGTGCCAGCGATGGAGAAATGAGGGGATCAGAGAGTGACGGTACCGATGGTGAAGAAGAGAGAGGAAGGGAGAGAGGCTACACCGGCGCCGGCGCCGGCGAGAGAGTTGGGTTACAGGTGGTGTTGGTGGTGGGGTATGTGACTAAGGGTAAAAATGGAACATTGTAGTGTGCATTGAGCAAATTTCTTATTTTTTAAATTATTAAAGGGGTGCCTTGAGTAGTGGTGTGTCTTAAGATGAAAAGTGATGTGTAAATAGAGACACCCTATATCACCTATCTATTCAATTGATTTGTCTATTTTGTCCATCTAATCTATCTATTTGTCCAAATCACCAACACCAACAGTTGTGTCAGCAACTTTATGGCGACTTTTCCAACCATTTTCCAGCAGTAGTATGATGATCTAGCAGCAATAAGATACAAATAGAAAAAAATATTTTTTAAAACAATAATTTTTCACTAAATAATTTCATTATCAGTATTCTTTATATTAGAGATGTTTGAAAAGAGAATTGAACTAAAATAACTCAGTAAAAGATAAAAATAAGGGATTGTTTGGAATGACCTAAATAAGTGCACATTTTATTTTTTTACGAAAAAATGTATAAAAAAATAAAAAAGTGATATGATAAAAAAAAGATAAAAATATAAATTATTTTGATGTTACCAAACTTAACTTAAATTAAAATAATTAATAAAATAAAATATCACATATAATCAACAATCATTTGACTTTTTCACGGTCATCAAATTAACCATCCAAATAAGGACAATATTTATTCGGGGGCTGAAATTTGGGTTACGGATTTTTCTATGATACATGAAGGTGGTTTTCATGTGTCATACATAAATAAATTTGGACCATTAGATCTAAAAGTAAAATAAATCTAACCATTGATTGGTAATAATTAAAACAAGGTAGTTTTTCAATGGTTTTGAAACCAAAAAGTGGTTTTCAACTTACCACAATAACTAAGTATACTTACTATTTTTAATAACTATACTTACCATTCAATTATTGATAAAATACACTTAACCTGCTATTCAGGTAACAGGTAAACTTAAAAAATTAAGTTATAATAAATTTTCAAAATCTCTAAAATAAATATAAACTTTATAAAATAGAATTTAAGAAAAAAATATACAAAATAAATTTGAATTCTAAACATTTTATTATAATTTATTACATTTTATGAAATATGATTTTTTATTTATTTATCTACTTAATAGCAATAAATGAAACCTAATTTCCTTTTCATTTATCACACTTGAAAATAATAAATGCAATTAATGAAGAAATATAATTAATAAAATATAGAAAAATTTATAATTTATTTGAGGATTCCATGAACAAAATTTTATGTTTATTTTTAAAAATTTTGAATATTTGAAGATTTAAAGATAAGATTGTTGTTAATTTGGAACTCCATAGGTAAGAATCTATGTCTCTGTAGTCTCTATCTCTTTTTTTACATTAACTTTCCATGATATTTTGAATTTATAAATTTTAATATTCTATTGGAACAACATTTCACTAGTTAAAAGAAAAATTATGAGATTTAAGTGGTAAAAAAAAAATCAAGTTTGATGAAATAGTAAGTGCAGTCTTAAGTTTAGTTTAAATGATTGATTAATCAAATCTACTAAAATAGTAAGTAGAGTCCCATTGAGTAGTAAATATTGTTTAAGTGATGAGTTAAGTTTGATAAAGTAGTAAATAGAGTCTAATTGAGTAATAAGTGTTGGTTAAGTGATGAGTCAAGTTTGATAAAGTAGTAAGCAGAGTCTCATTGAGTAGTAAGTGTTATTTAAATGTGTAGTAAGTCAAATCTGATAAAGTAATAAGTAGAGTCTCATTGAGTAGTAAATGTGGTTTAAATGAGTGGTAAGTAAGTTTGATAAAATAGTAAGTATGGTTTAAATGAGTGATTTCCAACTTACTACAGCAACTAAACACACTTACTCCTTGATATTGTTGTACTTACTATTCCACATAACTACACTTACCATCCAAACATTAATAAAATGCACCTAACCTCTAAAATAAATATAAAATTTATAAAATAGAATGTAAACAAAAAAATATATATATACAAAATAAATATGAAATTTATAAATTTTATTATAATTTTTTACATTTTATGGAATATGATTTTTTTATTTATGCAATGAATGGCAATAAATGAAACCTAGTATCTTTTTCATCTACCACAATAAATGCAATTAATGACAAATATGATTAACAAAATATAGAAAAATTTCAAATTCATTTGAGGATTCCATAAACAAAATTTGATGTTCATTTCTAGCACATTCGAAGATTTTAAGATAAAATTGTTGTTGATTTGGAACTCCTTAGGTAAGTCTCTCTCTTTTTACTTTCACTTCCATTATATTTTGAATTTATAAATTTTTATGTTTTGTTGGAACAACATTTCACCTAATTAAAAGAAAAATTATGAGATTCAAGTAGTAAGGGAAAAAAAAAATCAAGTTTGATGAAATAGTAAATGTAGTCTTAAGTTTAGTTTAAATGATTGATAAGTCAAGGATGTTCATTTCTAAAACTTTCGGAGATTTTAAGATAGAATTGTTGTTGATTTGGAACTCCTTAGGTAAGTCTCTCTCTTTTTACTTTCACTTCCATTATATTTTGAATTTATAAATTTTTATGTTTTGTTGGAATAATATTTCATTTAGTTAAAAGAAAAATTATGAGATTCAAGTGGTAAGAAAAAAAAAATAAAGTTTGATGAAATAGTAAATGTAGTCTTAAATTTAGTTTAAATGATTGATAAGTCAAATCTAATAAAGCAGTAAGTAGAGTCTCATTGAGTAAGTATTGTTTAAATGAGTGATAAGTCAAGTTTGATAAAGTAGTAAGTATAATCTCATTGAGTAGTAAGTGTGGCTTAAATGAGTAGTAAGTCAAGTCTGATAAAATAGTAAGGATAGTCTCATTGAGTAGTAAGTGTGATTCAAATGAGTTGTAAGTCAAGTGTGATGAAATAGTAAATCCAGTCTCATTGACTAGTAAGTGTGGTTTAAATGGCTGATAAGTCAAGTTTGATAAAGTAGTAAGTAGAATTTCATTGAGTAGTAAGTGTGATTCTGATAAAGTAGTAAGTATAGTCTCATTGAGTAGTAAGTGTGGTTTAAATGAGTTAAGTCTGATAAAATAATAAGTAGAGTCTTATTAAGTAGTAAGTGTTGTTTAAATGACTGATAAGTCAAGTTTGATAAAGTAGTAAGTAGAGTCTCATTGAGTAGTAAGTGTAATTCAAATGAGTGGTAAGTTAAGTCTGATAAAGTAGTAAGTACAATCTTATTGAGTAGTAAGTATGGTTTAAATGAGTGGTAAGTCAAGTATTGAGTAGTAGGTATGGTTTAAATGAGTGGTAGGTCAAGTCTGATAAAATAGTAAGTGCAGTCTCATTGACTAGTAAGTGCGGTTTAAATGGCTGATAAGTCAAATTTGATAAAGTAGTAAATAGAGTCTCATTTTATGAAATATGATTTTTTATTTATTTATTTATCTACTTAATGGCAATACATGAAACTTAGTTTCCTTTTCATTTACCACACTTGAAAATAATAAATGCAATTAATGAAGAAATATAATTAACAAAATATAGGAAAATTTAAAATTTATTTGAGGATTCCATGAACAAAATTTTATGTTTATTTTTAAAAATTTTGAATATTTGAAGATAAGATTGTTGTTGATTTGGAACTCCTTAGTCTATATCTCTTTTTTTTACTTTAACTTTCCATGATATTTTGAATTTATAAATTTTAATATTCTATTGGAACAACATTGCACCTAGTTAAAAGAAAAATTATGAGATTTAAGTGGTAAAAAAAAAAAAAAATCAAGTTTGATGAAATAGTAAGTGCAGTCTTAAGTTTAGTTTAAATGATTGATTAATCAAATCTACTAAAATAGTAAGTAGAGTCCCATTGAGTAGTAAATATTATTTAAGGGATGAGTTAAGTTTGATAAAGTAGTAAGTAGAGTCTAATTGAGTAATAAGTGTTGGTTAAGTGATGAGTCAAGTTTGATAAAGTAGTAAGCAGAGTCTCATTGAGTAGTAAGTGTTATTTAAATGAATGGTAAGTCAAGTCTGATAAAGTAATAAGCAGAGTCTCATTGAGTAATAAGTGTGATTTAAATGAGTGGTAAGTAAGTCTGATAAAATAGTAAGTATGGTTCAAATGAGTGATTTCCAACTTACTACAGCAACTAAACACACTTACTCCTTAATATGGTTGTACTTACTATTCCACATAACTACACTTACCATTCAAACATTAATAAAATGCACCTAACCTCTAAAATAAATATAAAATTTATAAAATAGAATGTAAACAACAAAAAAAAATGTACAAAATAAATATGAAATTTATAAATTTTATTATAATTTTTTACATTTTATGGAATATGATTTTTTTATTTATCTACTTAATGGCAATGAATGGCAATAAATGAAATCTAGTATCTTTATCATCTGCCATAATAAATGCAATTAATGAGAAATATGATTAAGAAAATATAGGAAAATTTCAAAATCATTTGAGGATTCCATAAACAAAATTTGATGTTCATTTCTAAAACTTTTGAAAATTTTAAGATAGAATTGTTGTTGATCTGGAACTCCTTAGGTAAGTCTCTCTCTTTTTACTTTAACTTCTATCATATTTTGAATTTATAAATTTTTATGTTTTGTTGGAACAACATTTTACCTAGTTAAAAGAAAAATTATGAGATTCAAGTGGTAAGGAAAAAAATCAAGTTTGATGAAATAGTAAATGTAATCTTAAGTTTAGTTTAAATGATTGATAAGTCAAATCTAATAAAATAATATGTAGAGTCTCATTGAGTAATAAGTATTGTTTAAATGAGTGATAAGTCAAGTTTGATAAAACAGTAAGTATAGTCTCATTGAGCAGTAAGTGTGGCTTAAATGAGTGGTACGTCAAGTCTAATAAAGTAGTAAGGAGAGTCTCATTGAGTAGTAAGTGTGATTCAAATGAGTAGTAAGTCAAGTCTGATGAAATAATAAGTATAGTCCCATTGACTAGTAAGTGTGGTTTAAATGGCTAATAAGTCAAATTTGATAAAGTAGTAAGTAGAGTCTCATTGAGTAGTAAGCGTGATTATGATAAAATAGTAAGTACAGTTTCATTGAGTAGTAAGTATGGTTTAAATGAGTATTAAGTCAAGTCTGATAAAATAGTAAGTAGAGTCTTATTGAGTAATAAGTGTTGTTTAAATGAAGGGTAACTCAAGTTTGATAAAATAGTTAGTAAAGTCTCATTGAGTAGTAAATGTGATTCAAATGAGTGGTAAGTCAAGTCTGATAAAGTAGTAAGTACAGTCTTATTGAGCAGTAAGTATAGCGACCCTGGTTTTCCCTCCATTGATTAGTGTAATCCAGACTTGGTTCCGTGGATGTTGGTTGTTGTATATATCTTGTTTCCGTCCTTCAATACTTTGTATTTGAGTTATAGGATGTGTTGGGCAGGTTTGTTACAAGTTGGGTGTGATTGGGAACAAATGGTTACTGCCCAGAATTTTAGTCCTTCGCTCGAGCGAGACTTTCGTCACTCGAGCGAGATCTTTGTTTTTGATCCTTCGCTCGAGCCAGAGTTTCTTTACTCGAGCGAGAGTTGAGTTTTGTGTCTAGTGGCTCGAGCCAGGGTGTCTTCGCTCGAGCCTGCGTCTGCATCTGGTTCTGGACCTGAGAGTTGCATTTCTTGGCTCGAGCGAGATTTTCTTCGCTCGAGCGAGCGAGGTGTATGTTTTGAGTTTCTTCGCTCGAGCGAGCATTCTGTCGCTCGAGCGTGCATTCTGTCGCTCGAGCGTGCTTCTGGGTTGCAGACCTGAAGCTTCGAATTGTTGGCTCAAGCGAGACTTTTTTCGCTCGAGCGAGGGTTCTTTGTGTCTGGTCGCTCGAGCGACCAATCCTTCGCTCAAGTGAGCCTATGTTATATCAGTAGACAGCAGCGAGATTACACTTCACTTTTTCATCTCCTCTTTTGTATAAACCCTAGATCCGGCTGCTCCTCTCTCTACACTTACCTTCTCTCTAGGGTTTCATCTCCTTTTAGTGTGTTTCTACCTTAAGTTCTTTGTAAGAAAGATAGAGGGTGTTGAGGGCTTCCTTTTAATCTGAAAAATCTTGGATTTGGAGCACTTTGGTTTTTCATCATCTTCTCCTTTGGTCTCTTCATTTCGAGGTAGGGATACCCTACTCCTTCTTATGAGCTTTGTCTTTAATTTTGGTCATTTTGAGTAGTTAGTGATGTTGGGCAATTTTTGGAAAAGTTGGGGTTATTGTGTAATTTATAAAGGAGAGGTTTTTAAATACTAAAACCCATATGTATGTAAGACATTGAGAAACGGAATTATTGTTGTGTTATCAATGAAATTGTACCATAGGGTTGATATGGTTGAGTAGGGAAAAATGCCCTAATTATTGTGATAAATTAATTGGTATAATTAATTTGGGAAATATGAAATTAAATTGGAAATTGTGAAATTGGGAAGTTATGGGATTGAATGGTGTAGTTGGATTAATCTATCACTCACCCATGTAAATGATGATATTATATATGTTGGTACAATCATCTTCTGTTTAGAAATAATTGCTTTGGGCTATCGGTGGAGAATAGTCTTGATTGTTGTAGATACTACATGTTGATTAGGGAAAACCGAAACTAATCGCATTGAATACATCATTGAATATGACGGTTGGAATGATACATCAAATATGTGTATTGATTGATCCTTGTATATGATAATTGTTTATATACTTGGAATATGTATAATGTGTGGGAGGAGATAGGGGATGTACTCCATGGTTTGAGGGAAGATAGGGAATGGACTCTCAAACCTGTTTTGGAGGAGATAGGGGATGGACTCTATTGATACAGCAAATATGTGTATCAGATTGAAGTATTAATACAGCGAATATGTGTATTATTTGAAGTATGGAAGTGTTTTTATTGTGAGTTGTAAACTCATTTGAATTGTGAACCAAGGAAGTGATTTAAGGTGAGATGTAGTCTCATTAAAATGTTTGGCCAGGTCCTGAGCCATATTTATGAAATGATTTGATAAGTAAAGGAAAAATGGATTGTATCATGAACACGAATGTCATGGAACTGTATTGTGATTTAAATTGGTTTTTAAGTGTTAACCATCTATCAAATGCTATTACTATAGTCATTGCTTATAATTGGTTTAAAATATCTCTGCTGGGCTGTGGCTCACCCTATATGGGACATCATTTTCAGGTCCAGGTGATATGCCACCTCCAAGGACATAGCTTGGGAGGTTCTGGGAGTTGAAGACTCTTTTTGTTGTTTTGTTATCTTTCAATGTATTAAATGTAAATTCAAGCCACGTGCTTAATATGTATTTGAGTTAGTACTCTCTTCTTGTAACCAAGTGTTGGCTTGGAAAGTTGTAAGCCCGTAGGGCATTTACTTTTGTTGTCAACATGTAATACTTTTGTAATGAATACTCTGATTAATGGAAAGATATTTATTTCTCTTATGTCTATGCATGTCAAGATTGTTGGGTTTTATGTATATTTTTGAGGGCGTTACAGTAAGTGTGGTTTAAGTGAGTTTAATTATCATTCAAAAACACAACACTTACCATTCATTCTCATTCTACTTGCAACTCTTTGGGTCTCAACTTACCACTTACCATCTATTTTACCTCATAGTATTGTACTTACCATTTTTTACTTGCTTTTTATTAATTAATTTATTTACACGTATTGCAGATGGAAGACAACACTGAGCAAAACAAGAATAACATTATATATGAACTAGATAATGATGACGGTAATGATAGTGAGTATAATATTCATAATGAAGATGATATTGTCAATTCTAATGATATTCCAACTGAAAGAGATATTAAGCGTCTAGATGAAAAACTTTTTGGCTTTTTTATGAGAGAAAAAGTGAAATGATTATGGTTTGAATGTGACATTTTGTCTTATTAGCTTATTTAGTCTTATTAGCTTATTTAGTCTGTTTTTTCTTTGTATTTTTTAAGTCCCAACCTTAACCCAATTGCCAAACGGCAACTAATAGTAAGTGAGATTTAATTAAATAGTAAGTTAAGTCCAATTAAGTGGTGTCATATTGAGTAGTAAGTCATATTTGATTGAGTAATAAATGAAGTTTGATTGAGTAGTAGTGGTGATATGATGGTGGTGGTGGTGGTGGTGGTGGTGGTAGTGATAGTGGTAGTGGTGGTAGCGGTATGGTGATGGCAGTAGTGGCATGGTAGCGTTGATGGTGGTGGTATTGGCGGTGATGGTGGTAGAGGTAGCAATGGTAGTGGTAGTTTATGGAAGCAATGACAGTGTTGATGAAGGTGGTGGTAGTAGTAGTAGCATGGTGGTGGTGGTGATAGTGGTGGTGGTGATGGTGGTAGTAGCGGTTGAGTAGTTAAGTCATGTAAATTATTTTTATTTGTAAAATGATATCACATTGCTTAATGTTTGAGTAAGTTGTGAGTAATATTATTTTGTGATTATGTTTCAAAATTACTTCTTTAGTTTGATTTGATTTTAAGATTTTTATAATTTCATTCTAAATTTTATAACAATACTTACAACTAATTAAGAGGTCTCATTAAATAGTAAGTAACGTTTGATTTAATAGTAAGTGGATTCTCATTAAGTAGTAAATTCGGTATGATGGAGTAGTAAGTAGAGTCTCATTGAAGAATATGTGGTTTTACTGTATAATAAATGAAATTTGATGGAGTAGTAAGTGAAATCTCATTGAGTAGTAAACCAGATTTGATGATATAGTAAGTAAACATGTAAACTTAATTACAATTAATTGTGACAATACTTAGGCCTTGTTTGGGGAGTGGCTATTTTAGCTAAAAAGTCAAAAAGTTACTAAAGTTGTCACATCACCTCTCTACTTTTCTGTATATATTTTCGTAAAAAGCCAAAAAGTTACTAAAATAGCCTGTTCCCAAACGAGGCCTATTTATTATAACAATACTTACAACTAATTGAAAAGTCTCATTGAGTTGTAAGTGGGGTTTGATTTAATAGTAAGTGGAGTCTCATTGAGTAGCAAGTGAAGTATGATGCAGTAGAAAGTAGAATCTCATTGAGAAATGTGGGGTTTGATTGTGTAGTAAGTAGAGTTTGATGGAATAGTAAGTAGAGTCTCAATGAATACTAGTCAGATTTGATGAAATAGTAAGTGAACATGTAAACATAGTTACAACTAATTTTAACAATACTTGCTACTTATTATAACAAAACTTACAACTAATTGATGTGTTATTGAGTAGTAAGTGGGATTTGATTTAATTGAGTAATAAGTGAAGTATGATGGAGTAGTAAGTAAAGTCTCAATAAGGAATGTGGCATCTGACAATGTAGTAAGTGAAGTTTGATGGAGTAGTAAGTCAAATTTGATAAAATAATAAGTGAACATGCAAACTTAGTTATAACTAATTGTGACAATACTTACTACTTATTATAACAATATTTACAACTAATTAAGAGGCGTTATTGAGTAGTAAGTAAGGTTTGATTTAACAGTAAGTGAGGTTTCATTAAGTAGTAAGTGTGGAATAATAAGTCAAGTCTAATAAAATAGTAAGTGTGGTTTAAATAATTAATAAGTTAAACATAATAGAATAGTAAGTGTAGTTTTATTGAGTAGTAAATAGAATGTTATTAAATACTTACCATTAATGAGCACAATACTTACCATTCATTGTACTTACACTTATCACTTAATGTGACTCTATTTACCACCACCTACCACCTCCACCGTTACCCTACCACCACGTCCACCACCACCACCACTACCATGATAAGATGACTTTACTTTTTTTTAAAAAAAATTATTTATCAGCAAAGAGAAAAAAGAGTTTATTGATGTAAAAGCCAAACAGGTACTTCACTAAAAGAAAGAACAACGAAATTGCCTCAGTGCTGGACAAGAATAACAATTCTACCACTGTCAAGCAAAACCAGGCCACAAAAGAAAAATGGAAAAAAGATCTTCGAGTTGGAAAAAAGAGATTTAACTCTTTCTTTTTCTTTTTCTTTTCTTTTTTTCAAAAATCTAAACAAAAACAACTACAACAGAAAAAGACGAAACAAATTCAGGTGAAAACAAAGCCAGAAATTACAATGACAATCAACTTAAAGAGATAAAATAAAGAAAAAAATATAACATGGTGATTTCTTCATTCCTTTTCTCCTATATTCATCATCAACCAAATTAAGAAAATAAAAAATTAAATTACAGGTGAGAAACAAAGTCAGAACTACAATGATGAATGAAAGCAAATCTTTTGCTGCCGGCGAGACTAATTTGGAAAATCCTTTCCGGAAACTTCAGATTTACCTGAAATAAGGCCTGAATCGCCGTAAAAAGAAGGGGAAAAATAATATAAAAAAAAAAACACTCAAGTGAAAAAAGCACCAAACCAAGAGAGAGAAACACAAATTTGAGAAGACTATAACCCTATCACTTTGCCAATCTCTTACCACATGTAAATCCATACGTGTACTCATCTATGTTTACAAATGTGTGTAAATATATATTATATATATTTATGATTTTAATGGTGAATAGGCATTAAGCCCCAAATCAAAGCTTCAGTATATATATATTATATGTATAATTTTAGTGGTGATTAGGTTCTCAGATTTATTCACCTTCTCTTCGTCGTTCGTCCTCTCTCTCGCCGAGTGCGGTGGAGAACTCCCGTCCGACGAGGTGCTCTCTGTCTCTTGGTTCGGTGCTTTTGCGGTCTTCTCTCTGTTCACTTCGTCCTCTCTCTCTCTCTCTCTCTCTCTCTCTCTCTCTCTGTTTCATTGCTTTGATTTAGGCTTGTGACCGGTTGTGACCGGTTGGATCTATGTGATTTTGGATGGTCAAAATTTAAGATTCTGATCTAAAAGCTGAAAATCTTTTTCATGTATGGTACCCAAATACCACTTTCGGGTACCATAGTCGGACCCTTGGGTTACAGGTAGAGAGACTAGAGAGACGGAAAACGAAAGCACCAAACTGTCTCACTACACAGTTCAGAAAAAACAAAAAAAAAACTCTCACTACTAGATCGATTAGAATTGAGAGAGAGGTATTTAGAGAGAGTGGCAACAGCTTCGTGGAGTTCGTCAACTCTTGTCCAGTCCCAGATTAGCGGGTTTGGTGGAGGTCTTAGACAATCTCGTTCTCATCCCAATTCTCTCACCTTTACAAGGTACTATATTGGGTTTTTCACATTTTGATGATATCTTGATGCTCCTTGGATTTCGATTCCTAGTTTTTTTTATATATGCATATATGTATTCATATGGATACTAGTCCTATGGAGTTTTGAAGATTGAAACACCGTATTGATTATGTTCTGATTTTCAAAACCCCAGTAGAGAAACCAAATGGATTCTTTTGACCTTGCGTCGAAGTGCTTGGATTATTCAGCTGATTAATTGCAGTATGTAATAGTATTAGGTAACAATCAATGAAGGTACTCTGCATTTTCGGGGATTTATGGGTTTGTTCTTAATGAATTGTAATTTATCATTGAGTAAATTCCGCTCTACCCCCTTGTGGTTTTACCTTAAAGCATTTTACTTGTAAATAAATTGAACTAAAATAACAATATGTTTTCGGAAATTGCAAAAAGAATTGAACACCCTCAATACTATAACACTGTCTTACTCCCTAGTCCCCATTGTAACACCCAGCAAAAATCATGGTTTTAAGATCCAGCAATCCCACTGCATCACATGATACACATTTGATTTTGGGTTTGAATTTCAACCACTGTAACAACCAGCCTAAATCATGGTTTTAAGATCCAATAATCCCATTATATCACATGATACACATTTGTTTTTGATTTTGAATTTCCAATTTAAATTTGAAATTCAAACCCAAAGAAATTATGTATATATATGTGTAATGTATATATAGCGTGATCTGTATGTAGATATGCATGTGTGTTGTTTATATGTATATTGTTTACTTCAAATCCAAATAACCTAAGGGATTAGTTGAAAAAAGAAAAAAGGAAAATGAAGATGATTCAGGTGCAGCAATCTACACTTTGTTTTGTTTTGTTGATTCTTTTCCTTAAAAAAAATTAAAGAAAAAAAGAAGAAGAAAATATTTCTTTGCTTCAAGCTCACCTCCATTTCATCAAAACTTGCTTACGTTTCTATAATTAGTGATTTTGAGACAATTTTTGCAATGAATGTTGTAAATAAATGAAAGTTATTTTGTGAAAGAAATTTGTGAAACCCGAGTAGTGCTGAAGAGGAGGTGGCGGGCATGGTAGAGAGGCGGGGGATGGTGGGAGAGGTGGGGGGGATAGTGGTGAGAGAGAGTGGGTGAGTTAGGGTTAGGGTTTTCAAATGGGGAAGAAGAAAATGAAATGGAAAATTTGTCTTTTTACACTAAAATTTGACTTTTGACTCTTTGTTTTTCATGCCAACTCTTAAAATAGGCTCGTGTGACACAAAATCTGTCAAATTGGACAAAATTGGTAACAGTAGAAAGGTAAAGTGCAAAATGGGTCAAAATCACGTGAGGGCACTTTGCATATATTTAAATGTCAGAGGATAAAAATGCCCTAAGCCAATGCCGTAAATAACATTTAACTCTTATAATTTTTACTTAGCTAAAACCCAAAAATAGAATTGATGTACTGAATTTAGGAAATTTCAAGTGGAAAGCTTTGTGCTTGAAAGAGTCAAGTTCGTGGAGTGTGTTAGCCTCTTACTCATTTAACATGTTTGTGTCAAATTGATGAATGGTATTTTTTGAGTTTTGCTCATTAAGGCCAAGTTTGGGAAGACTAAATAAGTGCACTTTTTGACTTTTTATGAAATATGGGTTGGATTTGAGTTGGGTTTGAAGTGATGTGTTAGAGAGGTGATGTGACTTAAATAAGATGATGTGACTTAAATAAGATAGTGACTTTTTGACTTTTTGAATTTTTTTTAGGATGCCAAACTTGGCCTAAATGTTTGTTAATATACTATACTAAACTGTACTTCAGTGTAATAGCTGGTTTGGCCATGATTCTCCTCAAGAGCTAGACAAACATTGCCACAAGGCTTGATCCACGTAATAGAGCTGCATAACCCAATACCATCATACTTGCATTGCCTGCATTATTAACCACTTAGATTGAATTTTACTTGAAGTCATCAACAAATTCTTAGGGCTCTATAACCATTTTACAGTTTTTTTATAAACATATTAAAAAAAAAAATTAGGGGTGTATTGAACTTACTTCCCAAACTAATTGAAAATGTAGTTTCTAAACATGTTTTCTTGAAAGCATGTTTAGTAACCATGCGTTTTAGTTTCCTATTTATATTCAAACTCTGGGGGAAACATGATTACTAATCACGTTTCTAATAAAAAGTGTGGCCAGCAACCACGCTTTCTCTACACTTCAATTATTAGCACACTTCTCCAAATCTAATTTCAAAATGAGGAAATTTAAAAGCATGTTTAGTAATGGTGCTTTCACGTAGTTTGGGACTTTATAGCAGAAAACTCCTATGGGGGCCTTGCTCATCACTTGGAACCTTGCTCCCACCCCCGTCCCGGCCCCCCTCCTGCCCCGCTTTTGCTCCCAACAAAAAAATCTTCTATAGGGCCTTTGCTCCCCCACTCGCATTCCTTTCCCCACCCAAGTCCTTGCTTTGGCTTTGTGCAACTATGGTTTGGGAATAAAATGCAAAAGATCCCTAGTTTTTTAAACAAAGTTTTGTAAAAACATAGAATGGTTAAAAAGCCAATTCTTAGCTGCATGATGAAGTAAAAAAATAATGTTGCTCCCTTGAATTTACCTTATATTTCCATTATTTTGGTGGTTGAAAGCGCTATGCAAAACAATATTTTAAAATTTTCATTGAACATTTGCCCAACTTTTGTTGGCTGTTAAATAGTTTCTTTGTAATGAATTCCTAAAATCCGTAAAATTACACTTAGATATTATCAGATTCAAATATCCATTGATTCTGATAATATCATAACCTTAAAATGTAGATTGGTGGTTTAACCAAAGTTATACCTTGAAAGAGTGGGGTTAAGTAGAACTTACATACCCATCCAACACAAATGGCACAAGGCTTTGTTGAGTTGGATAAGTTGAATTGAGTTGTGTTTGAGAGGGGGGTGGGGGGAAACCTGAGGTGGTACTTGAAATAGTATCTCACATATCAACCAAGGAGTTGAATGCTACTAAAGTAGTGCGCTTTTATATGGATGTCCTTTTCCCCATTTGTCCATGGTTCTTGGATGACATCATATCAATTATCAATGTTCAATCCAACATCCATACACAGTTTTGCTAACTATTCTACAACATAAAAGAGAGAAGATATGAAAGAATTCCTTGGCAAGTTGGCATCATTCGGCTTTTTCCTTTAATTGGGAAAGAATAAACAAGTCACTCTCTTTCAATCCTAATACTATAATTTGATTTTCTAGAAGGATATAACTTGAGGATGGGAGATTATTTCATGTTATGGTGTTTGGCACAACAAACATAACATGAAATAAGGCAAGTAAAATTCTTAATACAACTCAATGCATATTATATAATTGGTCCACTTTGAAATTAGGAATTTTGAAATTTTTTAAGGTTCATGCAGAAGTTGATTGCTATGGAAAACCAACCTGAATTGGCCGGTCATAGTGTCTCATTCTGTGTTTATGAAAATGGCCTAGAAGGGGGTGATAGGACTGTTCTTTTGTTTTTTCTTCACTAGTCCTCAATGACCAATCTCAATTTTTCTAACTATTCGGTATGTTTAAACCTAGAAAGTGATTGAATGTGTCTTACACCCCATGAGTTTATAACTTACGCTTATGATATCTAATTGAATTATAGAAATATATCTATCAAAGGTTCAAGTTGTGCTTACTTTTCTAGTTAATTTATCTCAATTATCTTTAATTTTCTTAGTTGATTAATTAGAGCTAGCTTTTATTGTTAAGTCTAATGTAAAAGTGCTTATGTGAAATCAAGTTCAATGGAAGGATACTGACTCAATTCTCAATTGATCACAATTGAACATACGCATGATCTTTCGAAATATATGATCATTCACATAAACAATTATAGAGGTTTAAATGATGGCTCAAATGCATACATTCATCTCATACATTTAACATATTAAAAATAAAGAGCAAGATTGTAAAGACAGGAACAAATAATATATAGTGGTTTGGCCACTCTTCTCCAACCTTCTTGGGTGAAGCATCCATGATTCATCCAAACGACTAGTGACTTATAATGGACACGTCAGTACCCACCTAATTTCTCCTCACAAAGACAATCTCTTGGATTTGAAGAATGTTTCTCCTAGCGTAACCTAAAACCCACTAATCTACCTATTGTCTCCTATTCAAGTACTACACTAGGATTTGATGAAGGTTTCTCCTAGGCTAACCTACAACCTACTAATCTCCCTAATATTTGGTCCTGAAGAGCAACACTACGATTTTTTCTAGGTTTTCACACAAAGGGCTCACCTAAAACCCACTACTTCAAGTCTATACCTAGAACCCACTGTTAAGCATATATATATTTTGGATATTATTATTTATTATTAGGGTAGTTTAGTCTTTGGTATTTTTAGGGTTTGTTTAGCTTAGATATATATATATATATATATATTTCACTTTGTAACCTTTATTAGTTATGCTTAATATACTATCGTTATTTTTCTCTTTACTGAATTATCATGGTATCAGAGCTAGGTTTTAAGCCCAACCTTAGACGTTGATGTTGCAAGCGTCAAGCGACTGCCACAGTGTCCAGTGACTGCCACAGTGTCCCACGACTGCTGGATCGCTTCTGGGTGTGTTCGGAATTAGCCTCAGGTTGCAGATATTCCCATTCGAGTTGTTAAACTCGTCTGGTGCTGCCCTCTCTTCTTCGTGATCGTTTGGCTGTTCCTTCCTCTTCGTGACTCCATTGATGCTCTCTCTCTCTCTCTCTCTCTCTTCGTGGTTTCATTGTGGACTGGTTTGGTGGGCTTGATTGCTGTTTTTGTTGCAACAGAAATTCAATTCCGTAGTTTTGTTTTGCTGGTTTCGTTGTCTTCCCTGCTTTGCTGGAGATATTTTGATTGCTTCGTTTTGAGTTTGTTGCCCTGCTGCTGTCTCTCTGTTCTGGTTCTGGTCTGTTTTTTTGGCTGGTGAGTTTCTCTTTTGTGTTTTCTTCATCATGACTGGTGGTACTTCTGATTCTCTCCGAGACATTGGTGTTAAGTTAGTAGGTGATAATTATACCTATTGGGCATATGCTATGAAGAATTTTCTTCTTGGTAAAAATGTTTGGACCTATGTTACTGGTGAATCCTCCATGCCCTCTGATGTTAAACTTGAAAACTTTAATGTGCTTCTCTCTACATGGCAAGTCACTAATGCCAAGATTGTTACTTGGATCAACAATTCTGTGGATCAATCGATTGGTATTCATTTTGCAAAGTTTACTACTGCCAAAGAAATTTGGGATCATCTCTCTCATCTCTATGTTCAGTCCAATTTTGCAAAACGGTATCAGTTAGAACATGAGATTCGGGCTACTTCTCAAGGTGAGAAGAGTATTTAAGAGTTTTATTCTGTTATGACTGGGTTATGGGATCAATTGGCCTTTACGGAGCCTAAGGCATTGAGTACTCATACAGAGTATTGTACTTATCGTGAGGAGTAGCGTTTGGTTCAGTTTCCTATGGCACCTAGACCTGATTTTGAGGGACTGCGTGGTACCATTCTTCATCGTAGTCCTCTTCCCACTTTTGACTTTGTTGTGAATGAATTGTTAGTTGAAGAAACTTGTTTCAAGGGCATTCCAAGCAAAGGTTTACTTCCCTTGTCGAGTCAGACTGTTCTAGCCGTCCCTTCTAGTAATCAGAGTCACTCATTCGTTCGCACACCGCTGGATGAATGTAGTTTTTGTCATCAGAAAGGTCATTGGAAGGCTTAATGTCCCGACTTACTGGACGCTCTCATTCTGGTTCATCCTTATCTTGGAAGAAAGGTAATGATCGCTCCTCTGTGTCGCCGATGCCTTGGAAAAAGGGTTGGAACTCCTATATTGCAGCCACTGTTCCCTTCGTAGAGGATACAGGCCCTTCATTGACTTCTCTTGCTGAGTAGGTTCATGCCATGCAAAAACTACTCTCTACCACTACGCCTAATGCCCTCTCGGTCTTTTCCTCTTTAGGTTTGCCTCCCTCTTCTTCTTCAGGTATGTCTCGGTCCACTTGGGTCTTTGACTATGGTGCTACTCACCATATGGCCAATGATGTTTCCTTATTTACTTCTATTTTTTTCTCCTTCTTCCACTACTACTGTTATGACTGCTAATGGCATTCCCATGCCTTTAGCAGGAGTTGGTTCTATTTTGATTGATTCTCTCTCTCTCTCTAATATCTATTGCATTCCTCAACTGACTTTAAATCTCATTTCTGTTAGTCAACTTTGTGAGCTTGGTTATCATGTTCACTTCTCTTCTTTTGGTTGTGTTGTGCAGGATCCTCATTCCAGACAATAGATTGGGATCGGCTGTAAGTTGGGAGGGCTATATGTTCTTGAGCAACTTCATGTTCCATCGCTTGCTGCAACTTCTATTGATTTGTCCTCTTTTCGTCTTAGTTCTTAGTCCTCTGAGTTTTATTTATGGCATTCTCGCCTTGGTCACATTTCTCGCTTTCGTTTACAATATTTAGTTTCGATTGGTGTTTTGGGAAATTGTAGTACTCATAATATTTCAGATTGTAGTGGTTGCAAACTTGCAAAATTTACAGCTTTACCTTTTAATAAAAGTACTACTATTTCTTCTGCTCCTTTTGATCTTGTCTATTCTGATGTGTGGGCTCTTGCACCTATTCCTACTTAAAGGAGTTCTAAATATTATGTGTCCTTTATTGATGATTATACTCATCATTGTTGGATTTATCTTAGGAAACATCAGTTTGAATTTTCCTCTATTTTTTCTACTTTTCGTGCCATGATTCATACACAATACACTACTGTTATTAAATGTTTTCGTTGTGACTTAGGTGGGGAATATCGGGATACTAGCTTTCTTCAATTATTACAATCTGATGGTACTCTTCAGCAGTCTTCTTGTATTGAAACACCTGAACAAAATGGTATGGCTGAACGTAAGCATCGTCATATCACGGAGACTGCACGTTCTTTATTACTTTCCTCCTGCTCCTAGTTCCTTTTGGGGTGAGGCTATTCTTACCGCTGTCCATTTTCTTAATCGCATCCCCTCCCAAGTAACCTCTCGTATCTCTCCATTGGAACAATTACATGGCAAACTGCCCAATTACTTTTCTTTTTGTGTGTTTGGTTGTACTTGTTTTGTCCTTCTTTCTCGTGTTGAACGCACTAAGTTGTCTGCTCGTTCTTTTATGTGTGTTTTTCTTGGGTATGGTGAAGGTCAAAAGGGTTACCGCTGCTATGATCCTTCTTCTAGACGTCTCTATGTTTCTCGTCATGTTGTCTTTCTCGAACATATTCCCTTCTTTTCCATCCCATCTGCCTCGGCTTCTGTCTCTCGGTTTGATCTTATTTGTCTCGATCCCTTTCTTGATAATATTCCTTCTGATTCGTATGTTCGTAACCTCTCTTCTTCCGATCTTCCTGCTCTGTGTTCCTTTCCTCCTCAGCTGTCTTCTGATGTTCCTTCTCCTCTTCCTCCTCCTATAGTTCATACTTATGTTCATCGGAACAAGCGTGACTTATCTACAGGTACTACTATGCTCCCTCTTTCGGTTGAGGACCCATTGGCTATTGATGATGACGCTCTTGCTTCTCGCTATCCTCAAGGAAATCGTAAGTCTCCAAATTGGTTTGGTTTCTCTAACTCCTATTATTCTTCTGCATTTTATTCTTTTTTGGCTTCTATTCACTCTATTTTTGAACCTACCTCCTATAAGGAGGCTGTTTTTAATCCTCGTTGGCAGTAGGCTATGAATGAGGAGCTTTTTGCATTGCATGCTACCGGCACTTGGGCCCTTGTTCCCCTTCCTTCTGGTCACCATGTCGTGGGTTGTCGTTGGGTTTATAAAATTAAAACCAAGGCTGATGGTTCGATTGAGCGGTATAAGGCTTGTTTGGTTGCTAAAGGGTTTTCTCAGGAATATGGCATCGATTATGAGGAGACTTTTGCTCTTGTTGCCAAAATGACCACTGTTCGTACTTTGATTGCTGTTGCGGTTGTTCGCTATTGGACCCTTTCCCAAATGGATGTCAAGAATGCCTTATTGAATGGTGATTTGAGTGGAGAGATCTATATGGCTCCTCCTCCTGGGCTTTCTCATCCTTCTAGCTTTGTGTGTAAACTGCGCAAAGCATTATATAGTCTCAAACAAGCGCCTCGTGCTTGGTTTGAGAAATTTTCTACTGTTGTATCTGCTTTGGGTTTTCACACTAGTGACCATGATTCAGCTCTCTTTCTTCGCTCTACTTTTGCTGGTCGGGTTATTCTTCTCTTGTATATTGATGACATGATCATCACTGATGATGATCTTGATGGCATTTCTGCTCTCAAAGGTCACCTCAATCGTCATTTTCAGATGAAGGATCTTGGTCCTCTTCAGTATTTCTTAGGGATTGAGGTGGCTTCTTCTCCTAAAGGCTATCTTCTCTCTCAGTCCAAATATGCCTTAGAGGTCATTCAGCGTGCTCGTTTGACTGATACTTGCATTGTTGACACTCCACTTGAGCTTAATGTGCATTATACTTCCACTGATGGGGTTCCTCTGTCTGATCCTACTTTGTATCGTGTTCTTGTTGGCAGCCTTGTCTATCTTACTGTCACCCGTCTTGATCTTGCCTATGCTAGCCATGTTGTTAGTCAGTTTGTTGCCTCTCCTACTACGGTTCATTGGGCTACGGTTCTTCGTATTTTACGGTATCTTCGTGGGTCTCTACATCAGAGTTTGCTTTTCTCTGCTACCTCATCATTGGATCTTTGTGCCTATTCTAATCTTGATTGAGTTAGTGATGCTATGGATCGTAAGTCCACTACTGGTGTTTGTGTGTTTTTGGGTATTTCCCTTATTTCTTGGAAGAGTAAGAAACAAATAGTTGTTTCTCGTTCTTCTGCTGAGGTTGAGTACCGTGCTATGGCTACTACTACTGCTGAAATTGTTTGATTGCGATGGTTGCTTGCTGATTTTGGTATTTCGCTTTCTGCTCCTACTCCTATGTATTGTGGTAATCGGAGTGCCATTCAGATTGCTCATAACTTTGTCTTCCATGAGCGGACTAAGCATATTGAGATTGATTGTTATTTTGTGCGTCATCATCTTCAGCTTCGTACTTTGTCCTTGCCGTTTGTGCCATCTACTATGCAGTTGGCTGATATTTTCACCAAGTCTCATACGACTTTGCGTTTTTGTTTTCTGCTCGACAAACTTTCGATGCTTCCTACCGTCGCATCATAAGTTTGAGGGGGCGTGTTAAGCATATATATTTTGGATATTATTATTTATTGTTAGGGTAGTTTAGTCTTTGGTATTTTTAGGGTTTGTTTAGCTTAGATATATATATTTCACTTTGTAACCTTTATTAGTTATGCTTAATATACTATCGTTATTTTTCTATTTTCTGAATTATCACCCACCACATTGGGTTTTACAGGGTCACCCTCAGCCTCTTCCTCAATTTAGAATTCAACAAGTTTCTAGGATCATCTACAACCTCAACCATAATCCTTAACTCACAATGGGCTCCCCCACAACCTCTTTCATAATGCACAACTCACAATGGGTAGCCTACTACCACAAACTATAAGAGTCAAACAAGCATTCCAAGTCTTACCCCCAACCTTTGCAATTTACAAAATAATTATCAATGTGTGGTAAACTTGTCTCAACAATACACTAATAGGAAGAATTTATATAACCCTAAGGGGTTGGCCTAGTGACAAGGCCTTGGGTCTTGGGGGTGTGCTCCTTCCAAGGTTCAGGGATTGAAACCTCTTAGATGCTAACAATTCCTTGGGACCATGAAAACCCTTGAATTAACAGTGGTGCACTGGCGAGAAACTCCTTGCCGAGGGCTTGTGCACTCCTGGGGATTAATCGGGCTTTGATCTAGACACTCCGGTGCCAATCAAAAAAAACAAAAAAGAAGGAAGATTTTATACCTTAAATTGAAGCCCAAAAGTTGTCCAAAGTTTGGTTTTCAAGATTCTCAAGCTTGCCAGTTGTTGATAGTTAGTGTATGATGAACACTCTTTCTAAGCTCTCCCAAATCTCTCAAGATATGTTCTAATGTATATACATAATATTAGGTCTCAAATCATCAAGTTTTGTGTTTAAAATGAGGTCTCAAATCATCAAGTTCTGTGTTTAAAATGAAAGAAACTTATGTATAATGCGTGTGTTCCAATGGCTAGATAATGACTAGTTTATTTTTTTCAAACTGCACCCAGTTTGGCTGGCCAAAATAGTTCATCATTCAAGTCTGTTGGATTTCTACCACCAGCAACACAGGGCCAACTTCAAAAGACTATTAACTCGCTCATTTTATCAATGTTTTGGGCGAAAATTATGCTCAAATTGAAACTCTGTAAATGTAGTTTCATTTGAAATTGGTCTTACTCAAGGATTTTAAACTAGAACCTAAGTAATTGCGGCGCCCCCCCCCCCCCCCCCCCAAAAAAAAAAAAAAAAAAAAAAAAAAAAAAACTAGACTGAGTTATGGTTTTTGGAAGGCTAGGAGGTCATACTTCATTTACCAAAATGGTCACCAATCTTGACCAAGACCAGCATAAATGTCTTCTAAAGTCTTGACCCTAGGTGGTTCTATTTGATACATTTTGGTCTTCTTGTCACTTGGACATCCTTCTTGTTGATGACTTGAGTTCATCCTTCCTTGACTCTTTGATCCCTCTTTGAAATTGTCAAGTTCTTGAGGCTTGTATGTGTTTTGCCTTTCCAAACCCCTCTATGGATATTGGATTACACTTCATCCTTGCTACAATATAAGTCATGAAATTGCCAAACCCTATGGTTCTAGACTTAACTGTTTCTCCATGTTATAGATTGAAAGTTAGCGTTGTGATTGGAAAGCATAAAACGAGATCAACATATTTAAAAAAAAATAAATTATGGTCATTGATTTAAAAGAATGCCAGCACAGTTCTTGACTCTTTTTTTTTTTTTTTTTTTGATGCAAGTTTGGAAGCAAAAGAATATGCATTTCATCTTTTGTACTTGTGAACATTGAGAAAGGAGTTGTTCTGCTATAAGAATCTAAGTAACAAATTACTTACCTTGGTTATTCTGCTATAAGAATCTAAGTAGCAAATTGCTTACCTTTGTTAAATGTTTGTTTTCTTGTATCATTCTTTATTCTTCTCTCTCTCTCTCCTTTTTTTTTTTTTTTTCATTCATGTTTGGACTGATCAAGTTGGTTCTATTTCATTTTCTCTACGATTTTTTATGTTTCTAGATATCTTGTTGATAAAAGTGGTTTTTGTTTCTTTGTTCAGCTTCTCTGTTGGATGCGATGGCAAATACTGGAATGGTTGAACTTGGAGAAGTTCATCTTGCTACTTACCTTTTCGAGAAGACATTTACAGGGCAGCCTTCCTTTCAAAATGGTAAATATTTTATCAGATATTTTTAATTTCAATTTCAGAATAATTGCCAAGAAACCAAAAAAAAAAAATAACTAGGACTCTTTGCCTCTATACACCTCCAAAATCATGCATTGAGCAATCTTTGGGATTTTAAGCGCAAAATCTCACCCAACAGATATTGATCTCCTAAGCTACGGATCAAATATTTGCTCTCTTCCATATAATTTACACGAGTTATATGCAATATGAAGATGATTAAGCACTGCAAACTAAATTTCAAAATACTGCAAACGAAACCGCAAAAAGATGGGACTACATCTTGACATAAATGAGTTGCACAAAAATATACCGAGTTAATTGTGTGGGCTTGGGATGTAGAAGTATTTTTATGGCCGAATTTGGGATGGTTAAATTAGGCCTGAGGTTGGGCGGGCCTTGGGATAATACATATATTCTTACTATAAAGTGCAAGCCCATCCCAACCTAGTCGATGCCCATCCCTACTAGAAGGCAAATCTGGATATATGATTGAAATGATTGTCACGTGATTTTCTCCCTAGTAAGAACTTTCTATGACTTTCTGAAATTTAGTCATGCTTTCAATTGAATGAAGTCAGTAAATTTCTCAGATACATTATGTTATCAGTTTTGTCAGTATCTTACGATTCGATACCTTTCAGAAGGAAATTGATACTATCATCAATATGTATCTTAAATTAAAGGGGTACTTACCAATCAGTCCTATTAACTAGACTTATTTACCTACAGGTCCTAACAAATAAATTTAACACTATAAAAATAAGAGATTGATAAATTTATCATTATAAATTTATTCATAAAAACAAAGAAACTGATAAATTTATCACTATAAATTTATTCATAAAAATAAAAGACTGATAAATTTATCTTTATCACTTAATAAATTTATCAATAGGACTTAATGAGTAATAAGTCTCAAAAGTAGGACCTATTGGTAGTTTACCCTAAATTAAATGTATCTTACGATACATATATGATACGTGATGCGATATACGATATGCGATACATAATGCGATATGTATGTTACATAAATACTTAAATTTCTTTAGTAAATTAGGGGAAAAAAAATTCAAATTATTTTAGGTAAATTAATATTATCAAAAATTTTCATTAACTTATTAAAAAAAAAGCTATTTTTGAGATGAGAATAGTACTTTTTAGTTTATTTCTCGACCTTTTTGACATATCTATTGTATGGTTTAAGAATCTTGCATTATTAATTTATGCCTTGTGAAGATAATATGTATTGCTGCATATATATATTTAATTTAAGGAACTTTGCTTTTGCAATTGATGAATTATACATTATTTAGTGTTTTATTCTCATAAGATATTTGTTTTTTATAACTATATTTATTTTTCTACTTATTTCTAAAGGTATTAAAGTATCTTACGTTGCACAATATGATACAATACGCGATTCAAAAAAATTAAAAAATGATACATGATTCGTATCCCGATTTGACAACAATGTATGTTATAATTTCTTGTTTGCCATTTATATTGTTTGATTATGCTTGTTAAAGAGTAGGGAGAACAACTATTATTGTTATAAGCACTTGACTTCTTCCCATATTTTAACTTCATTTGATATGCTTACAGGCTTGCGTTCACTCATTGCATTTCCCTCTGGATGTAACACTGCAAATTGTCTAATTAGGTGAGTTTCCGCTTGAGGTTTAAATTTTGAAGCTGCGCTCATGCTGCATTGTGAGTTTTAAAGTCAACACACAAGCTTTATAAGCTTTGCACATTTCTATTATGCCCAATGCAATCTATATATATTATATATTTTATGGGATTTGTCTTCTAATTTGCTACTAGATGGATTCTAAAGGAAATTTTGACATGGTGTTGATTGTTTGATGCTGGTATGAGGGAGAGCTTCATGTTGATGCTGTTACTAATTGGTTTGCAACCATAAGTTTGTCTCGCATTCTATACTAAAAGGATTCATTGGTAACAAATACACTCTTTCCGGGGTCCATATACACATTTTGTTATGACTAAATTGTGACGTAGGATAGTTTGGGAAACGTGGATGATGCTGTCCACACTTGATTTTTTACTAGTTTTGGGGCCAAGAAAGGTCGTGGATTTAGAGTTCAATAAGGTTGGATGGTTCTAGTGTTTGTGACCGTAACGGATTATGATTGTCTTGCATTTTGAAGTTAATTTGTGGAGAATAAGGAAGAAGGAATGAACTTTTGTTGGGAACAATTGACTAGGCTTGCTTTACATTGTAATGCTGGAGTGGAATTTCATAGATTGATGCATTGAAAAAGCAACATGAAAAGAAATCATTATTTAATTAGGAGTCTTTTCTAGTAGACCAATTATTTATGTTCATTTTGCTTTTCTAGCATTGGACCAATATCATGCAATATTCTCTTGAATTTATTATTTGTATAATCATGACTAAGTTTGCTCTTTCATTGGTAGGGGACTCCATTTTTTTTCCTTTTCTAAACCCTTCTTTTTGTCTCACTTATGCTCTCTATTAAACTGTTATAGGTTTGGGCAAGATGGGTAACAATTTGACCATGTCCTTTTCACTTAAAAAGAAAAGGTAAAATAGTTTTTTTTATGGCTAAAATTACATTGACCACTCCTGAGGTTTGGCTATAACACTCTCATTGACCCTATCATATAAAAAATTACATTGACCACCCTTGTCAGACTTTGCCGGAAACATTATTAACAGGTGATGTCAATTTATTTTTTAATCCTTATAAATTAAAGCCCTTACTATTTCTGCCAATTTATCACTCAAAACCTTTTTTTTCTCAACATAACCATCACGACCCTGTCTTGCAGTGCCCACCCCTTCAAATGAAACCTGGACAAAATCGTCTTTGACGACTCACTTCCACCATCAGGTCTAAGACCCATATTTCTCTAGCCTCTTTCGCTCCATCTTCTATCTCTCTTTCTGATAGATCCACAATAATATGAGCCATAATGAATGCCAAGCCCTCCACCTTTGGTCTAAACTACCAATCAACAAAGCACGCAATGGGCACACATTCTAACTCCCTAATCAACTTCAACATCTCTGGTGAGCTGAACTTTGCAATCTCTAACTTTTATGCCCATCTGTAAGCTCTTAAACCCATTCAACCTGCATATTGTCTGACAATAGCTAAATGATTGTTATATTTGAATCAATGGAGAAATAGGCAAAAGAATATAAAATATATGGGTCATGGGCGCAGTGGTTTTTTAAAGGCCATGCTTTATTGGTGGACCTGGTGGCTGATTCATGTTGCTTATCTGGAGTAGATGTAGATGGAAATGGTGTTGATTTGTAACATCAACAAACCCTGTCTTGCATTAGTGGCATTTTGATCAGTTTACAACTACTATAACAATACCCTTGTTGAAAAGTTTTTTCATTGCTAAGCCTTTTTCTTACTTTTGGTCAATAATCCTTCTCACAGCATATCTTTTATCAAGCTAGGCTTTGGGTTGTGTATGGTATCTGATAAATGATGGATGAGAGGGGTTTGATTTTGGTGGAGGCGGAGGCGTCGGCAATGTTTGTGGTAGTTGTGGTCTTTTTGGCTAGCAAAGTGTGTGTGTGCCCACCATTATGGCCATTAGCAAGTTGGGCATTGATGGCGAAGATTAGTGGAACTGAAATTCTGCATATTGTGATCCATTGCATTGGGTCTGTCATTGCAAAGTTGCTCTAAATCGAAGAGAAATGCCTCTCGTGTTTGGGTGTTTGGAAACTTTTTGGTGATTCATGGATGATTGTGTTGTTGTGGATGTTTAAGGTTGAGTGTGGTGGTAAAGTAGGTAGTGATTGGAGTTTGTGAAACATGGGGTTGGAATTGGGTTACATGATGGTGGTGGTGTTGGTGATGAAATAGGGGTTCAATGGTTGTGGTGGTTGATGATGGTGCTAAATCGACAGACTAGTGTTGGTTGTTTGGTGATGGTAATGGTAGAGTTGTTTGGTGACAATGGTAATGGAAGAGTTGTTGTGTCCAATTAATGTATATATATAGAGAGAGAAGTGGTGGTGATAGATGATCTGGCTTAGAGTGACGCATGTCACCATTTGGCTAGTTATATCAAGGGTGAAGTAGGCATTTCAAAATTTCAAAATAAGATGTCGTCATATTTCATTTTTCTCACCGATGGTCAGTTAGCGACAGGAGGAAATTTGTTACATGATTTCCCAAATAGAGGAATTATTAATACCATAAGGTAGCAAGTGTATTAAAGCCAAACCCTTGGGGTGGTCAGCATAATTTATCTTTAACCACTGGAGTTTGGCAGTGGTGAGAGCCAGTTTACATCATTAGGAGGTTATGTGTCCGATTCCCCACTTTTCCTCCAATGTTCCAGAAAAAAAGGAGTAATTGATCCTGAAAAATCTAGATTCGTCCTGTGATTTCGTGATTATCGATTTAGGCAACCCAATAAAAAAATATGCAACCATGATCAATATAGAGAAGAGAGAGAGAGAGAGAGAGAGAGAGAGAGAGAGAGAAATAAAACAACCATGACACAACAAAAAAAAATTGTGGAAAAATCACAATTGGAAGCCACACCAACTTGTGATAAAACATCATGGGCCCCAGTCCAGACGAATAATCCGCTATGAAAGAAAAGTAGTACAAGAGATATCTTACAAAAGGCTAATCCAGGAATACGCGTTTGCTCAATCTACAAGTAGCTCCACTTGCTCCTTCATTGGATATCCACTTCCGCTATTGAATCCACGACGCCAATGACTCCGGAATCTATTGAAGCTTACAATCTTGGAATCCACCAAGAAGGTTCACTTTTGAAAGGTGTGAAGAACTTTTACAACTTGATGATTAGCTTTAAAGCACCTATGAGCTAATGAATCATTAAGCAAAATGTGAGAGAGAGTTACAATAAATCCTCACTACAATTTCTCTCAAAAACATTTCTCCCTCATGAAAATAATCTCTCTACAAACATAGATCTCTCAAAATAAGTCTCCCTCAATGTTAGACAATATAATGAGCTCCAGAGAGGTTCAGAGGAGATATGGAAGAGATATAAAAATGATTTGGGAAAGATACCCAAATAATTCAGCAAAGGGTCCTTTAAATAGACTTGAGGCCCATCTAACAAAAAAATAAAAAATAAAAAAATAGACTTGAGGCAGAGCACCATAGTGGGCGAGGTCATGGACAACGCAGCGCGACTGTGACATGAGCGGGCGTGGAGGGAAAGAATGCGGGTGCTATTGTGTCATGCGCGGGCACGGGCGCGGGTCTTCATCGCGGGTTGCAGACAAAAGTATTAGGAGCTCATTTTGGTCGCATCTTGGACGTAGGCGCCATTCATGTTCATCGCGGGTGCGATGATCTTGTTCGCGGGCGCGATGGTCATAATGACCAATAACCAGCTGTTGTTGCAGCCTTTTTGCTCTGTTTTTGTCAACTATTTCAGCCCATGCTTTAGCCACCCTATAGCTCTGACAAACAGCCATCTTTTGCCTCAAAAAAGTCTTGCCTTTACAATGTATGATTTTTCAAAAAGATTCAATCAAGATCTTCCATAATCTGACTTAATGAATCAAGGCAAATCATATCCAAATGTTGCCAAACTTTAAGATAGAATTGTAAGATTTCTGAATGATTTTTGTATATTCAATTGTAAAAGTAATACAAGAATACATCCTAATTATATAGTAATCCTAACTCTAAGACTAAAAAGGAAAGAGAATATTTACAATTTCAACATATATACAAAATATATACTACCATATATAGAGATACTCTAATTTTCTCACACCCCACTCAAACTCACAGTGTTTTAGTAGAAAACACTAAGAGTTTGCCAAGAAGAAATTGAAACCGAGTAGTGGTGTGAGTCTTGGTAAAGAAGTTAGCAAGTTGCATAGTCAAAGAGACGAAAGGAAACGAGATAGAGTCAGATTGCAGATGCCGGCAGACAAAGTGACAATCAATCCAATGTGTTTCGTCCGCTGATAGAAGATAGTTTTATGGGTAATCTGAATAGAACCTCGGTTGTCACAATATAGAGGTGTCGGAGAGGAGAGGACTGAGGGACACTCAAATCAGACAGGAGACAACGAAACCAGACAATCTCAGCAGTAGCATGAGCCATAAAACGGTACTCAGTTTCGGCAGTAGAGCAAGTTATAATAGTTTGTTTCTTGCTTTTCCAAGAGATCAAGGAATTGTCGAGAAACATATAGAAACCAGAAGTGGACTTGCGATCAATAACATCACCAGCCCAATTAGAATCAACATAGGCCACTAAGTCCAAAGAAGAAGTAGAAGACAACAGTAAGCCCTGAAATATAGTACCCCAAAGATAGCAAAGAATCCGAACCGAAGCAGCCCAATGTGTAGAGTGAAGAGCAGAGATGAACTGGCTAACCACATGAACAACATAGGCAAAATCATGATGAGTAACCGTCGATATAAAGTAGGATCATCCATAGGGACTCCATCAGTAGTGTTAAGTTTCACATTAAGCTCAATTGGGGTATCATAACTCTTAGTGTCAGTAAGGCCGGCACAGTGAATAATCTCATTGGCATATTTGGCCTGAGATAGAAAGTAGCTTTTGGAAAAAGAAGTTACCTCAATACCAATAAAATAGCGTAGCCCAGATCCTTCATTTTGAAGGTGCAGAAAAGATGTTGCTTGATCTCAGAGAAAGCAGAAGAGTCAGAGCTAGTGATGATCATATCATCTACATACAGTAACAGGGCAACAAAACTAGCAGAGGTGTGGAGGAGAAACAAAGCAAAACCTTGGTCACAATGATGAAACCCCAATTGAGCAACAACTGTCTGAAAACGATCATACCAAACACGAAGAGATTGGTTTAGATCATACAAAGCATGCCGAAGATGACAAACCTGTCCAAGGGAATGGGGAAGGCCAGGGGGAGGATGCATGTAAATCTCCTCAGTGAGATGACCATTAAGAAAAACATTCTTAACATCCATCTAATAGAGAGGCCAATGACGAACAACAACGGCATATATTAAAGTATGGACAGTAGTCATCTTGGCAATAGGGACAAAGGTCTCTTCATAATCAATACCATACTCCTGTAAGAAACCTTTCGTAGCCAGGCGAGCTTTGTAGCGCTCAAGAGAACCATCAGACTTTATAGACCCATTTGCAAACTGCCAAATTGTTGCCAGCAGGCAAAGGAACCAGCTCCCAAGTAGTAGTCTTCTGCAAAGTAGACAACTCATCCTCTATAGCTCAAACCCAATTAGGATCCTGACATGCCTTCCTGTAAGATTGAGGTTCTGAAAAAGAGTGAATAGCAAACAAAAAGGTGCAATATGAAGGGGAAAAAAACATGTTTTAGCAAAACTAAGTTTGATTACCTGTTTATAGATGCGAAGGGGATACTTATGGTTATCAAGATCAGAGTCGTCAGGAGCAAGGGGGTCAATAGCAGAGGCAGAGACAACTGGTGGAGGGAGAGCCTTGTGACAAGAATTGACAAACAACGGAGGAGGAGAAGAAGCAGGAGAGAGAGGAGAGAGAGAAGAGGGAACAGACTCATGGGGGATTGGGGAGAGGGATTTAGCTGGAAGGGTGGTAGAAGGAGAAGAGGGAACAAGCTCATAGGGAATAGTAGAGATGTACTCATCAGGAGGGATCTCAGAAGGACATGGATCAATGTGAACCAAATCCTCTTTGGAAACCGGAGCAGTGATAGAAGAAAGCTGAAAGTAAGACAGACGTTCGAGAAAGGAAACATGGCAGGATACATAAAGGCGATGGGAAATAGGGTCGTAACAGCGATATCCTTTTTAAGTAAGACTATAACCTAAAAAGACACACAGGACAGACCAGACACTAAGTTTGGTCCTATCTTACGGGAAAGAAGAACGAAACAAGCAGACCCAAACACACGAAGGGGAGAGTAATTGGGAAGTCGAGAAAACAGAGCCTCATAAGGAGACCGATCAGAGAGAAGGGGGACTAGGCATATGGTTGAGAAAAAATGCAGCAGCAAGAATTGTCTTATCCCGAAATAGAGTTGGAACAGAGGCGGAAAGAAGAAGAGACCTACCTATCTTAAGGAGATGATGGTGTTTACGCTCGGCTCGACCATTTTGGGCAGGTGTATCAGTACAAGAAGTTTGGTGAATGGTACCTAAATTGGCCAAATACTCACAGAAATCGGTTTTAAAATATTCCCCACCCAAGTCAGACCGTAACAATTTAATTGTAGACCCAAACTGTGTGATGATCATAGACTTAAAAGTACGGTATATTTGGTAGAAATCAAACTTATGAGTCATAGGATAAACCCGAGTGTAATGATTGCAATCATCAACAAATACACATAGTAAGCAGAACCTCCTTTGGTGAGGACAAGAGGACTTTAGACATTAGTATGAACTAAAGAAAACGGTGCATCAGAAATAGAAGTACTTTTACAAAAAGGTTAGACTATCATTTTGGCAAGTTTACAGCCATGACACTCAGTAAATTGATTTGGAGAAACTTTTCCCAATAAACTTGATTGAGCTACAGACTGTAAGTGGTAAGCAGACAAATGTCCTAATCTAGAATGCCACAAATAAAAAGGACTTGACAGAGAATCCAATTGAAAAGAGGAAAAGCAGTCGGAGAAGTAGTCATAGGCAAATGCAAGCTCTCCACCATATAGAGGTCTCCAACTCTACGCCCGGTCCTAATTTGCTGCTTGGACATTTGATCCTGCATAAAACAAAGAGAAGAAGAAAAGAAGAAAAGATGACATCAAAACCAGAGACATCAAAACCAGAGGCATCAAGCGGACTGATAAATAATAAACTGACAGATAACTGAGGAACATAAAGGATAGATGGAATACTAACAACAGACATATCAGACGGTAGGATATACCCAAGATATAAAACAGACATACTAGACCTATTAGTAGCATAAGTAGTAATAGGAAAGGGATGGGGAGTACAATTCTGAAGTAAGGAGAGATGAGAAGTCATATGATGAGAAGCACTAGAGTCAAAAAGCCAGACAAATGAAGAGATACCTGAAGAAGACTCAAGCAAATCTAAATGAAGAGAGGAAACAACGGAGGCAGACTGGGATGGCTGTGAGGTATATAATATACGCTAGAGTTAACCAATCTGAGCACTCAAGGAAGCCAAATCAGGATCAGGAGATGGAGTAGATGCATTATAAGCGGCCGGAGTCTGAAAAGTACTCTGAGTAGGAGCTCGGAAGTGTGGTTGAGACTGCGGAGCAGACAAACGTCCCTTCTTGAAATAGTTGTACTTCCAATGACCCCTTTTGATGGCAGAAGGTACACTCATCAACAGTCAGAGACATCGTAATAACCAGAATGCTGAGGGGTTAAAGTGTGATAAACCCTATATAGAACAAAATAGCCAAACTAGGGGTCGAAGGGTAATACACAGAAATTTGATGGGGTAAAACCAAAAAATCCAAAACAACAATGTAATAACCAGAAGAGTGTTAGGTCTAAATGTAAAATATAATAACCAGTTGGGGTCAAAATATAATAATCATATTTTTTGCCCTAACCCACAAATATTAACTAGAGTTTTGAAGCCGAAAGAACCAGCCTGAAGCCGAGAGAACCAAATTAGAGAAGAAAGAGAGACTGAAGCCAAGAGAACCTGAAGTCGAAGTCAAGAAAGAAGGTCATGTCTGAAGGTCACAAACCAGCGAGAGGTGTTGCGAACAAGATAGGTCGCGATTCTAGCCCTGAATGGTCGTGATTCCGGTGATAATAGATCTAGTACAATGAGAACTTGAACAAAGGTCATGCAAGAGCCAAGAGAACTTCGATCGATCAGAGAACTTCGATCAGAGAGCTTCGAACTTCGTGAACACGACAAGAGAGAGAGAGAGAGAACTTCGTGAATACCAATCGCGATTTTGGTGCTCTACGCCCTGCGACTCAAGTATCACGAACACCCAACAAAACTTCAAGAACCAGATTTGATCGAGGGAGAAAATGACCCACAACTCACACAAAGACTTAAGAGGAAGACAATTTCTAGGGTTCTGGTGGTGGTTCTGATACCATGTAAGATTTCTGAATGATTTCTGTATATTCAATTGTAAAAGTAATACAAGGATACATCTGATTATATAGAAATCCTAACCCTAAGACTAAAAAGGAAAGAGAATATTTACAATCTCTCAACATATATACTAAATCTATATTACCATATATAGCGATACGCTAATATTCTCACAAGAACATCAGCCACCAAACTTTTCTTTTCACTTTGTTTCCCACCTGCATTTTTTCATCAACATGTCTTGCAAAAGATAATGATAAATATGAAGAAAAAAGAAGATATTGAATCAATATACAAAGCAAATGGGACCAAGAAATAAAGATCTTTGGAATGGAATTGCCAAAATGCATTATAATGCACACAATTAG
This sequence comes from Camellia japonica, assembly GCA_030407325.1. Lineage (NCBI taxonomy): Eukaryota > Viridiplantae > Streptophyta > Magnoliopsida > Ericales > Theaceae > Camellia > Camellia japonica. The sequence goes on along the minus strand of JAPPVO010000010.1, from coordinate 29,989,429 downwards.
GATTAAAAATCCTAACAGACCCTTTTCTGTGTATGCTGAATTTACCATGCACATGAAGCCATTATTGGGGCAATTGCAAAAGGTTGGCAGACAAGTTTGAGAACATCTGTTCAGCTTTGAAGGCTGCATCTCTGTGCAAATGATGGCAGAAATTAGAGTTTTACCTAGTTTAGTCCTTCCTACTTCTCAATTGTCAAGATGCATGCTTGCCTGACATAAATCACTAATGACTTTTGGTATTCCTTTATCATTTTGCATTGTACTTTGACAGTTTGCAACTAACCTGCATTGCAGATAATAATGCTTATCTTGCTTTTATTTATCAAATAAAAATAATAATAATGCTTCTCTTGCTTTCATGTTTTTTCGTGGCCTTTTTATTGGAACTGGTATGGAATTATATATTTATTCCAGCTACAAAGTTTTGTGGGAAAAAGCAGTCCTCATATGGTACAAATTATTTTCAGTTCCCATATAGTGCTAATCAGTCTATTTTATTTACTGTGTACTATTTAGTATTATTTTTCACTTTGATTATTTTGATTATTATTCATTGTCACACCAATAAAACTATTTAACAGTTGGTACTTGACCAAGAATTATGATCGTGCAATCTTCTTATAAGAGGAAAGTAAGAAACACTATGTGTAATCATGTCTTTAGTTTTATTTCTTTCTGTGAAATCCAAGTTATGCTACCCGTCCAAATTGATACTTTACAACATGATGATATGTAAGGCATGTGTTCCTTCTTTGATGACACTGCCACATTCATTCTTGCACTGTTTGGCTTCAATACCATGGGTAGGTTCATGTTTTTTTTATATCGATTAACATCCTTATTTGATTTTCAATTCTGGATCACAGGTGAAAGTCATTTTCTTCTCAGAAACAGGGGAGTGTGCAGCTCCATTTGTGCGTCAAGCTAATTTATTGGCCTTATGCTGCTTTGGCATCTGTGCCATGGTGAGAAGAGGAATCTTCCTTTTGGTGGAATGTGTGTGGATTTTCTTTTCTTTTTTGAGAGAACGTATAGGGATGCTTCTTTTTCCTTCCTTTATTTTTTTAAAAAGAAAAAGAAAGATTAACTTCTTAAATGTTCTTACAAGCTTCCTTCAGAATAATTTCCTAGTTTTGTGAATAATATCAGAACTATTTTAAATTATTCCTTTTTTCAGTGGACAGAAGCAGCTATCATTATTCTTTCTTATCTTGGCTTGAAGGATTGATGATAAATGGGGAATTTTTTTTTGCAGCAAAACCACATTCTTTTGCAGTCACAACAATCTACTTTATGTTAACTTCTGCTTTGATCTGAAGTTGTGCTTTTGTCCTATGTGAATTTCAATTTTTCTGGAAGGCTGTTATATCTTGGATAAGTGTAGTTATCAAATTTCTTTATTTATTGCAGTGGTGGGGGGTAGAAAACGTTTGTGGTCATGTTACCCATGACAATAATAAAGTGTTATCTGTGAACAAATAAAATCCTACTTATGTTACGATGGAAGAAGAATAACAAGCTCAAATTTGATAGTGAAATTTTTTGTCTTGCCTCACATGGAAAGACTTATACAAATTTTTTCTTTCAACGACATCCTATTTAAATTTCACTATGTTCAATTATATCCTAAAAGGGGATAACTATTTTCATTTCAGTATTATATGAAATATAAGGCGTTTGACTGTGCAGGATGTTTCCCTGTAGCTTTATCCAGCCCTCGTACATATTTTGAGCCAAGTCCCATCATAAGATCTGGGTTTCTGGAAGATGCTTGACAGTTAGATCCGATATATCTACCCAAGTCCATGCTGCACAGCTTTAAAGCTGTTAGGGTCTGATTATTCATATTTCAAATCCTTTGAAAAATCTTGTGCAAACTTTTAAAATTTGCATTTCATGCTTCTGATTGTAATCTCAATTAGGATCACAATTGTTCTGTATCATTTCATGCTTTTGTTGGCATCTCCTTAAATTTTTATGTGAAGATTATGAAATCGACCTCCAAGCATATTTGTTTCCTCCATTTTGCTTTTGACTATTAAATTACAGCATAAGTTTTTAGATGAAAATCAACTGAGGAAATTTCTTGTCGTCGGTGTTGTTGAATACATATCACATATTGTTATATCACTTTAGTGCATTGTGTATCATGTCTCACGTCTCATGTCTCATGTCTCATGTCATATCATGTATAATAAAATACATTGACATATATATTTTTTTTGATCGGCAAAAAAAGATACTTTATTGATGAAATAAACAAGTACAAGGTACAAGACAAATAACATCAATAAAGCAAAGGGAAGTGCAAAAGCATCACAGTGAACTAAATGATCCCAACTAGGTTGGCACCACCGAGCTCACCCTATCATTTGCTAACACCCCTAAGTTGGTGAGAGACCAACGAAAAAAAAAAAAAAAACCAAACCAAACAAACAAAGCTAGCACCAGATGCTAGCAAAGCCACCATCCATTTCACCATTTCACACTTCCAGCATGATACACAATTTTATTTAGAAACCAACGTCCCAGCAAGACAGATCAAGCCAACAACCCAGAACTCACCTGCTGCTAGTTGGTCAGAAGTAAAACAACATAACTCCTTTTTTGGTACACTACATAGTGTTGATGTTTGTTAAAGGGTTGGCAGAGGAGTTGATTCAGATGTTTTCAGAGCAAAGGGTTGTGGTTCTGAAACAAAGCTAGCACCAGTTGCATCCTTCCAAGGCCAACCCAAAACAGATTCAGAGCAACCACACAAATGCAGCCCCACTAAATTCATGACAAAACAACTGCAGCAACTTGACAGTTTAACATTCAGCAAAAAAACAGAATCAAACCACAGAGCTTCAGCCTTAACAGCTGCAGCCTTCAACCCAAAGCATATTCAAGATAGCAATTAACAGTTGCATCCTTCCAAGGCCAACCCAAAACAGATTCAGAGCAACCACACAAATGCAGCCCCACTAAATTCATGACAAAACAACTGCAGCAACTTGACAGTTTAACATTCAGCAAAAAAATAGAATCAAACCACAGCTTTAGCAAGACATCAAGTAACTACACACAGAGACAGAGTTGATTCAGGTTATAAATCACATCGTGCACCGAATAATTAAACCCCTTCAAGGATGAGGATACCCACAAAGCTACTCTAGCCTTTATTAGCTCTTCCAAGGCATTCCAATCCGGTTGTACCTTATTAAATACACAATCATTTTTGCTTCTCCACACTGACCACATAACTGCTACCGGTATTGTATTCCAAACAGCTAGCATCTTCTTCTTCATTTTTATGCCTGACCATGACAGAAGAAGCCCCTCCACTGTTCCAGGACTAACCCATTTGTAATTCCACCAGCTCACTAAATTGGCCCACAATTTCCAGATGAAAGGGCAGTGAAGAAAAATATGATTAACAGTCTCCAGCTCAGATAGATAAATAAATAAAATGTATTTTCATATGATACGTAAATGTTGAAAAAATGAAGTACTAAAGCATATGAAAAATTATCTTTAAAAACTTACAAATTGGACACAAAGGTCAATATGCATTCATTAGAAACCCAAATATTCAACTCATAAGAAATTGGAAAGAAAATTCAAAATTTAATATAACAGAAGGATTAATGAGATTTCATTGCAAATATAAAAATAACACAAAAGGTTTTTGTTTTTCAATTGGGCCCAACTTCTTGATCGCTAGTTCGTTTGGTTACCGGTTTGCAATCAATGACATTCTTTAGGACTTGTTTGGACGAGTAGCTTAAACATACTTGTTATGAGGTATATGTTCATAATCTTGGGTCTCAACCTAAATCCAAATGGTCTGTGTGTGTAAGCTCTTTGTTGCTTTCATCTGAATTAGATCCATGGGAGTTCAATTTTTTGTAGCAAAGGGAGTGTGGGAATCATTTTTGCTTGCGGATTTATTTGGATTTGGGTTTGTTCAACAAGTGCGGGCAATGGCAATTGACATTGCGAAATGCTGTTAATAGGGCAAAAGGTCAAAGAGAAAGTATTGATATCTAATCACGAAATACATGTTAAATTGTGATACAATATGAAATTGATACAATACAAAACATATTTCACAATTCAATCTACCAACATATGAATCCACAATACATATATTTTTCATAACGATTCTGACAACACTACTTTTCATATTTAATCTGCATTTCTTTTCTGAAATTTTCTTTTCCTTTTTCTACTTTTTTGTTCCTTTTTTCTGGTAGGCATTAAATAGTTCAGAGAAGAATCAACTGTTCCTTTTTTTCTTTTTTTGTCAATTTTGCATCAGGCTAAGGTGTTGGCTAGAAAGATTGGTTGCTCTAACCAGCATACTGGATTGTACTTTTATTTATTACATGTCATATATAAGGATAAATAATTATTATGTCATATATATGAATATTTAAGTAAAATATTCATTTTTGAAGTATGATGGAGGAGAATAGGTATAAATTTACTTAATTTTTGTTTTATCATTGGATTTCAAGTTATTTTATTCAAACTTGTAATATGTTTCATGTGTGTCTAAGTGTTGGAAAGTGTCCAGTGAGTGTTGTGTCATGTTAGTGTCAGACACAGCACGTTACCTTCTTAGAAGTGTCCGTGCTTCTATTAGATTGATACTCTTTGAACTTTGTGGGGTTTTAAGGATGTATACACTCTGGAGCTTAGAGTTCTCTTTCATACAAGATGTTGTCTGCTTAAACCTTTTTTGTTTATCTCATTGCAGAGAGCAAAAACTCCTGCACTAGTTCCTGAAGATGCAGATCCTATTTGGTCAGTAGGTTCCAAAACCATTCTATCCGAAAAGACATGAATGCAACAGAGAATTGGCAGCATCAGGAATGGAATCCACAATCGCCTGGGAGATCCAAGGATTCACCCAGTCTTGCTCTTGGGAGCATTGATGTCTTTTGGTAGCATCTGGCTGTGAAGGAGCCAATCAATTCATCCAAGTCGATCAAATAATCAAACTCAACTGAGCAAAAAACTAAGTGATGGCATATTGCGCTCCTGGGAGCATTGTTTTTGTTTGTTTTCCATGTATTATTAGCTTTATCTCCAATGTGATTTCATTGAGCAACAAACAATATATGTGCATTTTTCTTTTTCTTTATTCTTATAATGTTATTTTTTTTTTCGAGTTACGTGTGCGGGCCGCTAGTATATATATAATTATTATCATTGTCTTTATTTTTATATATGTGATGTCTTGGCTGCATATCATTTTTCTTGATTAATTTAGTAACTTCTATTAGTATTTCGTTAGGATTAGTCCACTTACGTGATATATGTAGGTCCCATACAGTTGTTAGGTTAGTTTAAACATGTCTTTGGATTAGGATAGTAGAGTTCGGAATCTACTGGGGAACCCAATGTGTAGGTTTTGGTTACCTAATTGTATGGAACTAAGTGTTTTGTGAGTAGGCTATTATAAATAGTCGTGGAGACTGTAGGTTTTGGTGAGATTAAGAGGATGATAAAATAGAGATATAAGGGTGACAAAAAATACCGCGAAGGCACCGGGGTTAACAAGGGCTCAACTACTCTTGAGCATGGGATTCGGGTAGTGATGTGGGTTTTGAGTGTGTTGACCATCTCACATGTATTCTTTATATTTTTATTCATATTGAAATCTCTCTCCTGTGGATGTTGGCAATTGGTGCCAACCACATAAATCTGTTTGATTGTTTTTCTCTTTGGAGTGTGCATTGTGTGCTTTCATTCACATTGGTGGGATGTGGTATAATAAATCTCAACATATTCTTCAAAGTTTCCCTTTATTTAGTTCAAATGCGACATGTACCCTGTGGGAAGCAACCTTTTTTGTTTTTGTTTTTGTTTTTTTTCTTGACGGTCAAGTTATTGCCTATTCATTAGCGTTTTTTTACTGCCCCTAACAGATTATTGTACTGAGTGATAGCTTTGTGCATATCTCTGAATCATCTCATTGAACAATTCACATTTTCCAGCTTTGCAATTTCTAGAGACTCGTCATTCTCATTGAACGGCCCACCTCAAACCCTCAAACCTTAAAAAAGATGGAAAAAAACCCTAAAGAAGAATTTTTCTGTCTCCCTCACCACGAATCATTCTTGTATGATTGTTCCTTCGTTGGGAATCTATTGCTTGCTAGTTGAAATTGTTTCCCTCACCACCAATCATTCTTGTATGATTGTCTTCCTTAATTGATATTCTCTGACAATTTTCTTTCGCATTTATCCCCCACCATTTTTTTTTTGTATGGAATCTTTAAAATGATTTTGTTCAAGGACAATATTGATTCGGTGGCTCCTTTGGAAAAGGAAATTGGGTCTCACTTTGTGTTGAACTACCTAGAGGCTGGTGGTGTTATGTGTTCTATAGTTCCCAACCTCGAAACCCAAATAATTTTTAAAACCACTGCCGACATTTCTCGTTTTGGCACCTCTTACAACTAATAATCAAAGTTTTTAAAGGCAAATGTGTAACGCGATGCATTTTACCTCTTGTGAGGGTAGGCATAAGCCTCAAGAGACATTGAGGCATATGAATTTTGAATTTTGTATTAAAATAGTGAAAAAAATTAAAAATTAAATATGCTATAAGTACTTTTCTCTGTAAGTCATCAAAATATTTCATTGTAGAGATGGAAGTTTGCCCTCATCAAAGGTGAAATTGGCACTTTTAGCTTAAGTTATCGAGCTTTTCAGTCTTAGTGGCAAAAAATTCCTTCTTGGTTGACGTTTCTTGTTCAGAAACACGATTCTCAGCTCCCAAGGAAGAAACCTGTAAGAAACTCGCTTCCATTGAGGAAGAAACTCACACCCAACTGAGATAGAACCTCTCAAACATACAAATTTCAGAGAAATAAGAGAAAAGAAACTCAAACTTATTGTCAACTCTTTATTTATACTTAGCAAAAACAATTTACAGCTGACATCAATCTCCAATATTAATTCATATTTTAACACATAATTACAACTAACAAACATAAACATCAGTGATCTTAAAACGATTTCACTGCAGTGGGACTTGCATAAGTATTTTGTACTCTTTTGTTTTAATGCGTTTTTATTTTCCTCTGCTTTCTATATTTTTGCTCAATCACCGTATGAAAATTTCCAGGATGACGAAGATAGACCAAATCGGAGATGCAAGAAGAGAGCAGTGTCAAATCAAGATCGTCCTCCTTCCATCACTGACAGAGAACCAAAAGATGCTTACCAGATGCCACTGTCAGATTTTGACTACGAGTAATATGGTGTTCAAAGGAATCAAGGTTTGACATTAAGCAAATTAAGCACATGGGGTTCTCGAAGTAAAGATCAAAGCTTTATCTCCATTGTGATTATACTGATTTTTGGTCATAGGTGTATCAAGTAACTAGCAAATGGCTGCCCAACATATATACATAGATCATTTAGAAATTATACCACGAATTTTGGGAACCTGTTTGAATTGATAGTTTGTTTTAGTCTCAATGTGTGACTGAATCATAACTTTGGGATAATTTTTGATTTACTTGTTACCTTCAAGAGCTGCATTACCTTTCTTATTTGGAAAAGGAAGCACATATGTGCTTGTATCACTAAGTTGTAAAATTTTAGTGAAAAATTCTCATGAAGTTGATTGAGGAGATACGTGAAATTTTATAAGGTTAATTCCCATAAAAGAAAATTTTCAACATGTTTAGAATAATATATTGTTCAAATTTAATGGAGTCTTAAGGTTAATTTCATGTGCCTCCCTGAGATTTGGCAAGATAATATCTAGCCCCCAAAGGTTTCTAAGTAGGAAGGGTTGGACATGGTCTTGTTAAAAGATAAAGGTGGGTGAAAGTAAATGAAATGCAACTATATTTTATATGCATGTTATCCAATTTTTTTTTTTTTTTTTTTTTTTTTTTTTTTTTTTTTAATCGCTACTCAAATCTATGATTCAAACACAACTTAAAAATATAAGTATGTTCTTTTCATGATTTGAAATAAGGACCTCTTTAACCATAATGCCCACGCGTAACAAATTGTTTTTACATTTTAAATTTTGATTTACCAATTTCAATTATGTGCTGATTTATCTGTCAGAAGGGTCATATGACACATGCATTGCATGTGCATTGATTGATAATCCAAAAAATATAAAAATTGCTGTTTAGTTCTTCATGGTACTCTCTGTATATAAATATATGTATATGTATATATATAATAACGTGGATATTAGATAAGATATATGTATGTATATAATAACGTGGATATTAGATTTTTATCTAGAGGCTGTGTTGATGACAATGGATAAAAAGTTGAGGAGTGATGTGTTTATTTGCACTTTGTGGAACTATGATTTATCTTTGGTAAAAAGTTGAAGAGTGACATTTATGAAGAATGTTAATAAAAATGAAAGAAAGTGAATTTATCTTATTTTAGTTTCTTTATCAAATCAAGTCCTATCCTTCATGGCTATCCAATATATCTAGATATATATATATATATATTTTAATCCATCACTTGAATTTATTGCTCAGAAAAAACAAATTAATGGGCATAGGAGGAAATAAAATAAAAAAGAAAAACTCTATACATAACAAAAGTTTCTCATTGAGCGTGAAATCTCTTTTTATTGCAATCTTTTTAGCAACCAATTTTAATTTTACATTTTATCCCTCTAATTTAAAATTTTCTACTTCATGTTAGTAGATAGTGAAATTTCTTTGTAATCTACAAACAATATGAAATATGTTTTTTCATTTCGTAGCATTTAATTTTGGATTTTTAGCTTTTAATTTTATCATAGATAATAAAAATTTCATTGTTCAAAAATAAATAACATATTGAAATTGTCATTTTCTTCAAAATTTCATAGTCAATACAAACTCTTATTGAATGGATTAGATAATAAAAATTTCATTGTTCAAAAATAAATAACATATTGAAATTTTGTCATTTTCTTCAAAATTTCAGAGTCAATACAAACTCTTATTGAATGGATTCGGCAAGTGTAGTCCAAAAAATATTATTGAAAAAAAAAAAAAGAAAATTTAAATTAAGAGTTACAATATTTTAAAGTTAAAAAAATGAAATTAGCTGTTTCAGTAATTGGGTTGTGTGGGTTGCACGTGTTGTTCTTCTCACAAAAAAATTATTTTTAGCGACAACTTTATCAAGACTTATTTTCAATAGGATTTAATTAGAATTAAGTCAAACTATTCAGACCTATTGGTAGTTTACCCTATAACTTATGGGCTTGTTTGGGGATTTGCACATCCCTATTCCCCTCTTTACACACACTTAATAATAATTATTTTTATTATAATTTTATTTTCAAGTGAAATTACTATTATAGACATCAAATAAACACATTCGGAAGTTGAATGTCGAAAAAATGAAAAAAATTCGGAATTCTACTTCCGAACAAGTTGTTTATTTTCGGAATGTTACTTCCGAACCAATTGTTTATTTTCGAAATGCTACTTCCGAACCAATTATTTATTGAAAAAGATGTATATATAGTGTAATGAGAGTGTGTAAATAGAAGCTCCCGTTTGTTTGTTTCTTATAAAAAAATCTTATTACAAGGGGTCTATTATAAAAAAAAGGGTGGTGATTCATCCCACTAATTTTTGGACCACTAATAGCACTAATGAACTAAAAAAAAAACAAACTCAAGCCAAAACATCACATCACTTTGGTGGGGCCCCCTGTGCCACATCATTAGTGATGCTCTAGTGCTCCAAATTTAAAGCTCTAAAACATTATTGTAAAAAAAATTCCAACTTTTATTGCTCAGGCCTTGTATTAAAAAAAATCTCCATGGATATGAACCAATATAGGGGTGTGATTGGGGTCAGTTTGGTTTAAGTTGACATTAAATTCAGAACCAACTTAAATGAATCATGCACTTGAACCAAATCAATCCAATCCAAAATATAATCAATCAATAATAAATAATTAAAATAAATAAGTCTTTAATATTTAAACATAATGCAAACATAAGATAAATATTGTTTAATACAAGCCAACAGTTATGAATAATATAGTGAACTCCAACTCAAGCTTAAATACAACCTATACAAATCAAATTCAGTAATAAAATAAAATTAAGTACCGTGAATTCCAACTCTAACTTTTAGTGTTTTCTTCTTCCACTTCCCATTGGCCAATATCCTATCCACCGAAAATCAAAATAAATAGTGAGAAATAATTAGTTTCAATCAAGTACATTAGAATGGACCAATTAGGCAAAAACATGCCAATATAAATTGAATCTTATAACCAAAAATCAACCCAATCCTATTGGATTGAAGAATTGAAAACTCTAAACTAAACCAATGTATTCAAAAAATCAAACCAGTCCAATCTAAAGAGACTGGTTTGGTTTGGTTTAGTTTTTTTGATTCTATGGTAATTTGTCCACCTCTAAACCAATATAAAGGCAAAAAAGCATAGAGAGATATATCAACAAATTTTATGATGAAAATTAATGAGGGGGATGTGAGAGAAATGATAAGAGAACCAACTGTGCTTTCGTCTCTTGGGAAAGGATTATACGAAATTAAGAAATTTACCAAATGTTGACGGAAGACACATGTCGCACTTTGTAAAAATCTTCTCCTTCTTCACCATTGATCCCTAGAAGCTTGTTGTTAAATGTTTCACTCATTTCTGCAATTGTAAATTGTTGGAGAGTAGCAATGAATCTTAGGCCCTCTGGAACCATTTCCAGTCCTTGGCAGTAATGAATGACTAAAACAGAGAGATTGGGCAGGGCTCCTCTTTCCACCTCCCACTCTTTAAAGTGCATCAAACAATAGAGTTGTAGGGTTTTGAGTTGGGGGAAACCATGAGCTGAGCAAACCATTTTGTCCCCTACAAAGGCATCAAAATCTAAATTGAGGAATTGTAGGCAATGTAGCCTCTCCAATGTTGGCATAGGGTCTTCTTGAAGTTTACATGAGCACAACTGTAACTTGATGATGCTGCGAGAGAAATGTTGGTACTCTGGTAACTCGTGAATAAATCCAAATATGGACAATTTGTAAAGATGGTCACACCCTAGCAGTTGTTTGAGAATATTCAACTCTTCATCTTCGAAGGAAAAATAAACTGATAAGGATGTTTGTCGGAGGTGGTGGGCACCGAGGTTTAGGTAGTTGATGGATGCCACGAAGTTCTGACTGTTGTCCGTCTCCAAGAAAGTTGCCTCTAGTTGCCGAAGATTGATTAATTTGTACAGATCATGGACGTCACAATTCCATGTGTTGAACCCTTCAAATGTCTCGAGGTTACGCAACCCATCCAATTTGAGTTTGTTTTTGAAATTCAAGTTCAAAGAAATAAACAAATGTCTCAATCCTTCCATTGAATGTAGGACTATTTCTTCACCTAAGTTGAAGTTGCAACCTCGTAAATCCAAGGTTTGCAAGTATTTCAACTTGCAGATAGACGAATGCCATTTCGGTATGAAACAACTTCTAAAACTCAAGTACCTCAAGCTAATTAGGTTACCTATTGATTTTACTGAATTTTCACCAAACTTAAATCCTTCAAGATCCAAATTCCTAAGCAATTTGAAGTGCCTGAAATTCAACTCTATTGAAGACTCGTTGTCACGTCTCGGATTGCAGAACAATATTGATATTAGCTGTTTAGTTGTCTCCAAGTCAGGGAGGACAACTCTTTTGACATCCCTATTCAAATGAATTGCAAGTTTGCGTATTTTAGGAGTAGTAGTTGTTGACGTGGTGGAAAAGAAACTAGCTAGATCAGTTTCGTGTTGGAGATGAATGATCTCAAGAAAATCATTCATTCTTGCCTCTGATAAACACAGATCCAGCATAATATCATGAAGGCAATAATTGATCCTTTGAGTATACCACTCTACTTGTACTTGAACCATGCACCTCTGTGCAAGCGCACCCAAGTAAGATTTTGCCACATCCATTATTGTTTCATCTCCCACTCTATCATCGTCTACAATTATACCTTCACCTATCCACAAGTGATATAGTCTTTCAGCATCTATCTTAGAATTCTTTAGAAAGTGACCAAAATATAGAAAACATCGTTTCAATTTATCGGACAAATCGTGGTAGCTTAAAGCTAACACCTTTGATACTCCATCGACGTTGCTCCATTTATACGAACAAACATATTGGTATACCCTCTTCCATTCACTTGGTGTATGCTTTGTTGCCAAAAGTCCACCAAGCACATTGATTGCTAACGGTAAACCAGCACACAGCTTTACCATTTCCCTCCCTAATAGCTCCAAATTTGTGTCAAGCACTCCAGAGTCTACAAAAACAACAAAATGCAAAATTTAAAAACAATGAAAAAATAGATTATTCCCTAGAGACTATAAAACAACAAAAATGAAAATTTTAATGAATGCATGCGTGAATAAGCAATAAAAAAGAAAAATTTGCCAATTACCCAAATCAAGTTTTTTAGCATGGACCTTTTATACATGTATAGATAGATAATTCCAAAGCGAGCTTGTAATATGGATTGATTTTTAAACATTTTTTTTTTCTTTTTCTTTTTTTCTTTTTTAAAATTTTTTGCAAAATCAAATCGGTTGGTAATTTAAATTTTATTTAAAAATTTTGAACTTCCGTATTCTCAAGTATACAACTCAAAATATTAGTTATAAAATTACTAATCAAACTTCCATAATTCAATTTAGCAATCAAATCCATTGAATCATTCTTGTGACAAAGTTGACTAATGGTAAATTTCAGTTTTAAAAAGTTTATTTCTTTAGAAACAATTGTAACAAGTATAGTCAATAACATCCTATACACAAACTATATATTTGGAAAATAATCATCCATTAGTTTTAAATAAGGAAAATGAGTGAGAGCACTAATTAGTGCTACCACTAATGATGTGGCAGTGGGCCCCACCATGAATGATTTGATGTTTTGGCCTTGGTGTTGTATTTTTTTTCTTTTTTTATTGAGTGTCATGTTATTAGTGATCTTTTTAGAGTTCCAAAATTAGTGGTCTCTATCATTGTTGTTTAAATTTACTACATCAATAAGCATTTTTGTTTCTATTTAAGGGATAGTTTTTTAAAAACTTTTTTTCAACCAATTTTTGGGATCCAAAACAGCCGCTCTCTCAACTTTGCCATAAACCAGCACTGTTTACATTGATACTTGCATCTTTTCAATGAAAGGTACTATATCAACAAAGAAGAAGAAAAAGGAATTCTCAAATTCATGCATGGATTTGGCGCAGAGAGAGGGATGTTAAGGGGGCAAGAAGTGAATTGTGGCCCTGTTTGGGAATTGGCAATTTTAATTGATTTTAATTTTTTATGAAAAAAATGTATAACAAAAAAATAGAGAGGGTAGTGTATGTACCCCTAACCTTCCTTTTAGATTCCATTCTCCGAGCTAGTATTACAAAGTTGTCATACACAATTTAATTCATTCAAATTTTAATGAATAATTAGTGGCTTGTCTTAGAGTATTATGAGTATATTTGATACAACTTTTAGGGATGATTATAACTTATTTTAATTGGGGAGTTTGTGCCAGACTGATTGGTGTAACTTCTGCTTATAACTTATTAGGAAGAAATAATTTAAATAAGCTAAAAAAATTTGATTATTTAAAAACTGGGAAATGGATGCTTTTAATTTGGGCAAATTACATATACCCCTCGAGGTTTAGCAAAATTACAGATACCCCATGAGGTTTGAGAAATTATAGATACCCCCTCTGAAGGTACTATTTGCATAACAAATTATGAGGCAATTTGTTATGAAAATATAAACCTCAGGGGAGTATCTATAATTTTCGAAACCTTAGGAGGGTATCTGTAATTTAGCTAAACCTCGAGGGAGGTATATGTAATTTGCCCTTTTAATTTTTGCTTTCTGATTATTAACTTTTAACTTAAGAAAAGTTACACCAAATAGGGCCTATATGTGTCACTGTCTATATGATATGTCAAATTAATTACATAGCAAAAACTTTTATGAAGTGAACATGCTAACTCATTTTTGTGGGATAGTTAGGAGACAAATGATGACTACTTAGTGTGTGTTGCGGTTTCTCATTGACAAAGAGTGGATCATGTAGATAACATAGTTGCTCTGGAAGTATCTAATAATTTTTAGCTCTTGAGACTCACTGTATAATTTTTTAAAATTAAAAAGTTTAACTGTGTAATTTTATAGTTTAAGAGGACACTAATATCCGGTTCTAATTCATGAGATGTTATTATAATTAACACTAATCCGTTCGGTTTAGTTTTTAAAAAGAGTTTTGAGTTTTGAGTTATATTTTGAAAGATAACTTTTTGAAAATTAAAAATTTGTTTGGTTATGTGGAATGATTTGTAGTTTTTATTTTTATTTTTATTTTTGTAGTTGACTAGATGGGTATGAGAGAAAATTTAATTGATTAATGTGTACAATATGAGAGAATGAAAGAGGAGAAAGGAGAGAGGAGAGAGAAAAATTAATTGATTTATTAATAAAAAAAGAGAAGGAGAGAGGAGAGAGAAAAAATAATTTAAAAAAGAGTTTTGAAAATTAATAAACCAAACATGTTTTCTGATTTTTTGATCGGAAACTTAATTTAAAAACAAAACCAAACGGTACCTAAATCTTTTAGCATCCAATTATGTTGGGTTTTTTTAGATTAATAAATTACATAAAAGAAGTAGCTTTCTTTCTAAGTGGAATTGGGGTGGAGGGGGGATGGAAAGTGCTATTTTATAATTAATTTATACAAAATACTTAATCAGAATAATATGATAGTTGTATTTTTGAAATAAAGGCCACTTGAAATGAGGGAAAATTCTACTTTTGAGGTTTGTATCATATGCTCCACTTCTAACTTTTATGATATTATCATTTATTGTGTTGTTAGTTATAATTTGATTACGACTTGGTTATAACTCATTATTGTGTTAGGTATGACTAAGGGTGAGCACCGGATATTCTGATTCACCCAAACTGACTGAACCAAACCGATCTGCCACATGTTGGAGGGATGCATGATGACGAGCGGGCTGTTGCGAATTTATTTTTTTCCAATCTGCCTAGTTTTGGACAGATGGTGGATTTGAGGTTCTTTTGGCTGCAACCCATCAAACTGCGAACACCCCTAGTAATTTGTTAGATTTTCTATTTTTAATTTACTTAGATATTCTGTTTGTGTTTTCAATTGAAAAAGAGTTTAGGTATTTTGTTGTGTTGTCAATTTAGAAAGCTTTTTTATCGAATGGCAAGGGTTGATTTTTGGTATTTTTATGTGAAAAGTATAAGATTTAATTTTGTCATTTTTAAAAAAAATCAAATTAAATAGTTTTTAAATATAAAAAAGTAATGAAATAGTTTTGATAATGCATGGTTTTCTTATATGTATTTATTACTGGTATTTGACAATTTACTTGATAATCTTTTAATTATGTTGAGTTGGATTGTTATCCAAAAAAAAAAAATGTTAACAAGTTGTTGTATTATGTTCAAAATTTGTAAAAGTTTAAATAGCCAAACCGATTTGCATCCATTTGCCAATCTGCCAATCCGCTCAATCCACATCCGTCAATTTGGCGGACGGATGCGGATTGATTTTTTCCAATCCGCCCATCCGGTGGACGGATGGCGGATTAGAGGTTTCCCGACTACAACCGAACCGCAAACACCCCTAGTTATGACTCATTGTGACGTTGACTGTGATGTTGATTATGACATTATTTTAGGTATAATTCAAATTGTCTTTGGTTATACCTTATGTGGTATTTAGTTATGACTCTTTTTTATTTTATTTTATTATTATGATTGAAAATAATCTACTTATGACATTTTTTATAACCAAAATTACGATTGTCATAACTTGCATGTAGCATAACCCATCCAATAAGTCTTTTGATTTAAAATAATGGGAAACACTAAAGGGTGTATACCATATGCACCTTATAACTAAAGAAAAAAAATGGTATAACTTCATATTTTCTGAGTCATAACTAAAAAAAAAAAGAAATTTGTCATAACTAAACACAACATGCGACATAACTAAAGAACTCATGAGTCATAACTAAAGAAGAAAATTAATCATAACTAAAGAAGAAAATGACATAATTAGGGGTGCATATGGTGTACTTCTTTAAAGGTGTGTATGTTAGAATTTCTCTAAATTAAGAAGACTTAAATATGTCACATCATATCTATATAAATATATATATTTGTATAAATTTTATGTTTCTATGTGTTTGATAACCATTAAGTTGTTGTTGGAGACTTGGGAATGCTGTTGTGGCCCTTTGTGTGGGGCAATTTTGGGCCTATTTTGATTATTTGAATAATTTGTATTGAAAAGTGGTAGGAATTTACTCTTACGGTTCCCAAATTTACTCTGAATGTGTTTGTGTGGTAGAGATTGAATTGATGAAGTGTGGGGTTCACATATGAAATTAATTTGAGCCATTGATTTCTTTTTCTAGATAAATTCTGGGTTGATAAGGGTGGGTATGTAGTATTGTTGATTTATATTGTAAGATTTGTTGAGTAAAGCAACCATGAAAAAAATCATGGTTAACCATATATTTATAATCATATAATGAGATCACATTTATTTTTTAAAATATAACCGATAAATAGAATTTTGATAATATAGTATCTATTTTTAGAAAACAATTATGGATGATGTGCTTTTTGTTGGGATTTATACCACATCCCACAAACGCTAACGAAAGCACACTTACGCACACACAAAAGAGAAGAATAATCATACTTAGATTTACGTGGTTTGACCTAAATTGCCTACATCCACAGGACAAGATTTTCCACTATGAATAAAATAGAAAATACATGTGAGATGGCCAAAACTCTCAAAACCTACACCACTACCAGAACCCCATGTGCAAGGGTAGTTGAGCCCTTGCTCACCCAGTGTCCTCACGGCATTCTCTCTCACCTTACATCTCTATTTTTTCCCTTACCTTAACCTCTCAATCTCTCTCAAGAAGCTATATATTCCACATGACTATTTATAATAGTTTATCCATGAGAATCTTAGTTCTATACAATTAGGTAATCAAATTCTACATATATTAGGTTTCCTAGTAGATTCTAAATTCTACTATTCTAGCCCAAATACATGTAAAAACTAACTTAATAGCTGTATGGGACCCACCCTTATCACATGGGTGGACCAATCTTAACAATCATCCCCTTCACCTATGTGGGGTAAATGTTATGTGCACCGTCCAACTTAGATGCCCTGATTTGTGTGATATACTTCACCTTCACTTAGAAGACGTTGCACCCCCTTGAAGCGAGTGCCATGTTATTTGCACCTCATGCCAATAGTGTTGAAACGTGTCCTTCATGGCTTCCTTTGTCCTCATACTCGAGCCGATGAGATCCGTTGCACCTCTCAAAGGTGTCTCTATTATCGCGAACCAAAACCTTTATAGAAACAACATCCTCCCTTGGTGTACACCATCTTGTCACGAAACCGTCTCAGATTCTATGCCCGAAGCTTCCTTCTATGAACATCTAACAACCTGTTGTCTTCCTTTTGGTGGCCACCAAATATCTTTATAACTGTTACTCACATTGTTCACCCATGACTCGTACTATTTGTTTGATGTTTGACAACAGCTTCCCTCTTGTCACAACATACTCCACGAACTTGTACAAGTTGCCAATCATGATGTCCAATCAGAAAAACACCGTTTGATTGGCCTTGCAATGATTGGACTCCTTGTTGATTGAATCAAATTACTCTTGGATCACCTAGATCACATGCAATCACCTTTGATCACCTTGAATTTGTCCAATTTCTTTAAACCTGTTCAGAATCTAAAAATTATGACCAAACTGATGAAATTTGTAGAGATCTCGATTTCGATCCTCCTTTTATCTTTTGCCACTTTGATTGGGCCGATCGGGGTCGAGGGGGCAGCGCCCTTCGTGGGGGTCCAGGGAGCAGCGCCTCTTGGCGGGTCCAAGGGCAGCGTCCTGGCGGGGGTCGAGCTACTCGATCAGCTCGCGGGGGTCCAGGGGGCAGCGCCCCTTGGCGGGGTTGAGGGGCAGCGCCCTCAAAACAAAAATGTAAAACGCATTCGATGTTGCTTGTCCGAGGTCGGTCCGGAGCATCGGGAGTTGAACCGAGGAAATTTCAGGTTGACATTCAGGGCTGCACGTACGGGGGCCTTGGGCCGCACGTGTAGGGTGTGAGGCCGCATGTGCGAATTTCAGGGGAAAGCTGGGCAGCACACTGCTAAATAAGTAGGTACGGGGTGAGGTACAGGGGAAGGAGGCCGTATGTGCGGGAGCACGCGCCGTACGTGCGGGAGGTAGGTGGATCCGAATTTTTGTTCTCTTTTCTCCTCTTTTGGGCTGGTTGAGTGTCACTTTTCTGTATCTCTCTCTCTTTAGAAACATTTTCTCTTCATTCTCTCTACATTTCCTACCAAAAACCTCACAAGATCTTTGATTTCTTCAAATCCCTTGGGATTTAGATCTAAGTCCTTCATCAAAGTTGGTTGTCTAAACGAGAGCTACGTTGTGTACGATGGAGATCAAGTTTCATCGTCATTGATTTTGGGATTTCCAACTCCTTTCTTCTTCAAACTTGAGGTAAAGATTTTCTTTGAGTTATATATATGTTTTTGCAAGATCAAGATGATTTTCGAAATCATCCTTCGATTTGTTTTGAAAATTTGTTGTTGATTTAAGAAAGAGAGTGATTTTCAAAGTGGGTTTACTATTTAATCCTTTGAAACACAAATTGGGGGTTTTGAACTATGTTAATTGAAGAAAGAGGATTTTGGTGAGATTTTTCTCAAATGTTTGAAGATGGATGGTTTTGGTGAGAAAAACTACAAATTGGGAAATTTTAAAGGAGAAGTTAAAAACCCATGTTTGTTATTGTTATCTTTATTTTGAATGTCAAAATAAGAGATGTTTGGAAAATTTCTTGTTTATATTGTTTAAATGATAAATTTTGAGAAGCATGAGAAATGAAGTTCACTTTGAAAATTGTTAGTCAAAATGTTAATTTAGTCTTGAAATGACTAGGTTGTTGGAAATGTTTGAAAAGTGGGGATTATGTTATTCCTTGGATGAATTGAAATAAAAGTATTTATTCATCTTGTGAAATTGCATTGAAAAGAGAAATGAGAATTTTGATCACAATGGTAGTATTGTGTGAAGAAAATGGAAATGGAAGAATTGTTGTAATGTATTGATTATTGTTGCATTGGCATATCAATTCATTTGATTACATTGAACTTGAAGGTTGATTTGAAAACTTGTATTGAGAAAAGAATGTTGAGAAATGAGTTTTCATGAAATGGTTTTGGGGTAAATACGATGGTAAGTCTTAACAGGTGGTGTAGATGATAGGTGTCGAGCCTTCCAATTGTTACTGGTAAAAATGACAAATGATAGGTGTCGAGCCTTCCAGATGTTACTGGTAAAAATGACAGAGTATGGGTGTCGAGCCCACCAGATGATACTGGTAAAAATGACAATTTGGTAGTACTTGTATAGTCTACTTGCAGACACCAACCTAGGGATTACCAGAGTTGTATTTACCGCCCCTCGAATAAAATGTGATAAATGTTGAGCAGTTGAAATGGCATGACATCATTGAGTATTGGTTTTCAAAAGATGAAAGTGTGTTTTATTTTCAAAAAGGCATGGCATAGCATAAGCATTCCATTCCTTGAGACTTGTGTAAAATGTATATACTTTGTTAAGAATTCTCTACTGGGCTTTATGCTCACCCTACGGGATTTTTGTGCAGGAAATGATGAGGTGATTCCGCCTAACTGAAGGCGTGGAAGTATGTGCTGAGAGCATAATGTGCTCATTTGCTGTGACTCTGATTGTAAGCTAAGGGTTTTGTATGTGTGGGTTTGAATAACCGTTTTGTGTAACCAGGCTCAGGCCTTGGAACTTGAAAACCCTTGGGGGTATTTGTTGTTTAATTAATGGTTGTTGGGTTAATTGTATTATTACATGAAGACTATTTACATCATGTAATGCAAGTATGAGGATTTGTTATTAGTTTTACTTTAAAGAGCTATGACTATTGTATTACCATTTGGGCATGAAAATAGGGGCGTTACAAAATTACATCCCCTGAAAACCTTGAGATCCACATTCACTGTGAATTTATCTATTTTATATACATCGATATAACAGAAATATTCTAAACCATTGATTGTATGATTTTTGTCACACAAGATCATAGCCCTTTGACAAGACAAATGCACAAAACCAAACCCTTAATTGTGCACTCTACTGTGCACTGCCTTCACTAGATTTTGATTTATTTATTTTATTCCTGTACCACCAGAAGTTCTTTCTTTTTTGTGCAAGACCTCTGCCTACAGTAACTGCAACCAGGATCAACACCACTCGTTGAGATTTGTATCACATCCACCAACGTGAACGGAAGCACACTTATGCACACACCAAAGAGAAAAAATCATACACATATTTATGTGGTTCGGCCCAAATTGCCTATATCCACGGGAGAGAGATTTTTCAATATGAATAAAATAGGGAGTACATGTGAAATGACCAAAACATTCAAAACCAACACCACTACCCAAACCCCATGCTCAAGGGTAGTTGAGCCCTTGTTCACTCGGTATCCTCACAGTATTTTTTCTCTCATCCTTACATCTCTATTTTTTTCTTCACCTTAACCTCTCAATCTCTCTTAGAGAAACCCTATAGTCTACATGACTATTTATAATAGTCTACCCATAAGAATTATAATTCTATACAATTAGGTAACCAAATCTTACACATATTGGGTTTCCCTGTAGATTTCAAATTCGACTATCTTAATCCAAATATATATATAAACCAACCTAATAACTGTATGAGACTCATATTTTATTACATGGGTGGACCAGTCCTAACAATTTTGAATAGCTGATTAATTGATTTTTTTTGTATGAGTCCTTCCCCATTCCAACTATTGAAAGTTGGGGGAATTACAGCTAGTAGTGCAAGTCTCTCTTACACCTCCCATATTTATGTAAAATTGTATTTTTTGTATCATTGAGAAGTAATCCCCCTTGAAAGTTTTCAATTTTATGTAATTTTTGTAAATGAATATTCTAAATTCATATGGTATTACGTGCCTCTCCCTAAACCCTAAATCCCTCTTGCTTTTCTCTTTACATTTTTTTGCAAGGAGAGGGGAAGACGATGGTAGTTCCCTTACCTCTCTAATCTCCCTCTCCTCTCTCTCCCCTCGATCCTCTTCTTAACCTAGATATGATGTTTACCTCACCAGTCCGGCCATCACCACCTTACCCTTTCCACCATTGAGTCCAGAACTTTAAGATCTAGGTTCAAATTTTCTTACATTCCGAAGGTCGACGCTGGATAACGAGCTTGTTTTACACTAGGTGACCACCTTAACCTCGATGTTCTATCTTCACTAGCAAAGGTGGGGTCTTTGGATTCCAAATTGAAGACTATGAAGTAATAGAGTTTTGGATGAGTTTGGTGGCAACTTGGATCTGGTTTTTTTGTTTGGTTTTCTTAATTTTTAATTTGGTCATGTAATAATCCTTCCTATGTGGAGGTTTGTTTCCCTCCCTTGTGAGGGCCTTTTCTCCTCCTCTATGGAGGCTTGGATCCTTTCTTTTATGAAAGTTGTTTATCTCTTTTTAAGATCTTGTGATACCGTTGTACTAAATTGATCTGATCTTTTATCGATTTTGCAATGAAATTTTTCTTCTCGAGCTATAAAAAAAAATGCATATGGTACTGCCCTATGGCTAGTAGAGCTAAATTATTTTTTATTTTTCCCAAATTTCAACCCATAGGTCATTAATCTTTTTGGATGGTAATATCACACAAATTATATGAAAACTAACATTGAAACAATTTAATTATTATCAAAATATATAGCAATGTGGACTGATTGATATTACCTCTACCATCTCTTCTTAGTAATAATTTCTTTTGTAGTAGATTCCAACTTTCCTCGTCATTTAAACACTGGAGTTCATGAAGGATATGGTATGGATCTATCTGTGAAGACAATGCTTTATTACGAGTCGTTAGCAATATTTTGCTTCTTGTCCTTACAGTTGGGAATGCCGGTTTCAAGCTGTTCCAAGCCTCGATTGACCAAATATCATCCACTACAACTAAGCATTTTTTCCTCTGCTGGACTTCATAGAGTTGAATAGAAAGCTCCTCTTTTCTCATCCTCACAACCTCTCCCTTCCTCTCTGGAACAAGTTTGATGAAGATTTCTTGCAAAATATCTCTTGTTTGGTACTGCTGAGATATGCGTACCCATGCCAAACCATGGAAATGGCCCTGGACATCTTTGTGATGATATACTTCTTTAGCTAGAGTGGTCTTCCCCAAACCACCCATGCCGCAAATAGAGACAACTCGACTACGAGTATAGTCATCAACTTGCACCAAATGTTTCACAACCTTGTTCAAGTCTTTTTGAAACCCAACAAAATCCTCTTCAACAACATGATGATCCAATTGCCTTAATTCTTGTTGGTTCTCAACTGTTGAACTTCTTGTGCCTTCATCTATTGCAGTACTAGTTTAGTCTTTCCAACGATTGATATTCAATAATAATGTTGTACAAATACATTTTCATACCAAAAAGAAAAAAAAAAAAACTCAAACAAAATGATGTGTGTGTGTGTGTTTCTTTTCTTTTTTTTTTTCATCTTAAAGAGAAAAAAACATTCATTTTATGGACCAAAAATAACAGTGTCACGTAATTTTGTATATAAAAATTCTATTTTATATATCATTTTTCACCATATAACAATACATCTTTTATAAAAATATATTTAAAAAATTAGAGGTTAAAACTGTAAAATATTATTTTTATACGTTTCTATACATTTACGGGATTTTTGTTTACGATTTCTAGTAATATTATTTTAGGAGGATAAGGATAACACAATTTTTTATAGTAGTGTAGCTCCTCCAAAATATATGATGACAAAACTATTCCCACCATACTGCTTCAGGTATCACATATTACTTTTTTAACTCATTTCAAAATTTAAAATTATATAAATTTTGATCTAGATTTTTGTTTTTTTAATAAAATTTGTATTTTTTGGAATGGTTTCATCAAGATCTATGATGAATACAAAATTTCAAAAAAAAGTTGACGAAATTTTACCCACCTAAGACAGGTCGGTAAAATTTTGATTGATCAGTAAAATTTCGATAACCAAGTCAGTCTAAGTCAGTGAAATTTCTAAAAATGTGAATTTTACAAAAAAATGGAGATACAAATCAAAAGTTATTCAATTTTAAAATTTTGAAATCACTTCAACAAAGTAAAAGGTCACATGAGAGAAAAATGACGTTATGAGAGAAACAAGAAGAAAAATTAGGACTTTTAAGATTATGAGGGTATTTTGGACTATATATGTTAAAGTTTGCCATTGTTATGGATAATTTTATTTCCACACACTAATTCCTTTTAGTTTACACACTTAACGAAAAATTTTCTTATTATAATTTTCTCTTACAAAAAAATACCATATTATCCTTATCTCTTCTTCCACCAAGCCCCAATTATAAAATATTACAACTATCTTTTGTCGCCAATGCCACCTCTTTCCTCTGCCATCCTCTTTCATTGCCACTTTTTCCTTCCGCCTATGACCACCTTCTGTCAAGAACCATATACTCCCACAAGTCTCTCGTTGGGAACCACCCATAAGCCCCTCGGTGATGGAGGGTTAAGAATAGTGGCAATGGGAGCGAAGAAGGGATGGGTGGATAGAAGAAAAATTAGGACCATGTTTGATTTGATTTTCTAAAACTATTTTCTAGATTTTTAAAAAATAAAAATAAAATCTAGGTTGACAAAAATAAACATCAAAAATATATTTTTGAATTTTTAAAATTTATTTCTATCCTCCAAAAAAATAAAACTATATAAAAAGGATAAGTGTTCTTTATTTTTTATTTTTTTACCAAACTAATCTTCTATTTTTTTGATTTGTGAATTGAGAAGGTGTTCATTAAGTGTGTGTATTGAGAGTAATTAGTGTGTAGAAATAGAATTACCCTATTATTATTTTAAGATTTCAAATCTCAAGAATTTTAACTAGTAAGCAAATTGTTGGTGCCCTTAAATTTTTACACAAACTTGTAGAGAGATGTCTTTTTAATTTTCCTTAATGTTGTGTTTGGTTGGGGATTTGAGGGGGATTTGGAAAGTGAAATGGAAAAAGTAGATGAAATATGAATAAAATATATCTATATTTCACCTAGTTTCACACCCCTTTTCTTTTTCCCTTTCCAAATCTCTCTCCAAATCCCCCAACCAAACACAGCGTAAATTTCCCTGAAAAATTAAAATATAAAATATTATTGTTTCCTAAAATTGATTATGTCACACGAAAGATATAAACACAATTTAAATTTCAAATTTTAATTATTAATAATTTTTGCATCTCAAAAGACAGAAAAATATACTTTAAATAAAAATATATAACAATAATTGAAATTATTAACAAATAAATAAATAAATTTAAAATCAACACTTGAACTGACTTACCTGTGCTTGTGAAGTCGGAAGTACGTAAAACAGAGCCTAGGTCAATGATCGTGTTTTTAATGACATTGATGTTACTTTCAAACCCTCGATTGTCTAGCCATTTTTTGGGGATGCTAGCGAATCTTTTAAGGTTGTTTCGGAAACCTCTTTTGTTCCCTTTGGATGAAACTTTGATGACAAAATTTTCGACGATGACTTCAGTATGACAAGCAAGTTCTCTGAATTGTGCAACCCAGTGGCTGACCCTCGCATCTACATGATGATCTGATTGTATTGCATAATCTGCTTCTTGTAAGAGGCATTGCATTTTTTCTAACACGAATCGGATTTGTTCGACTTGGCCGCTTACTCCGTCTAAGAATTCTGCTTCAGTTAACAAAACTCCGATTCTGTTTACAATGAAGGATACAACAGACATTTCCATTCTGATCTGAGGTCAATTCAATTGAACTCACACCAGGCTCCCTCAACAAAAAAAAAAAAAAATGTGTTCAAAGGGGTGGGTGGATGAAGGGTGTAGAAGAGGTGCCTTTGGGGTTGGAGACTGGACTGGACTGGACTGAACTGGTTGAGAATGTTGATAAAATGGTGGTTGCCGGTTGGGTTAAGACTTGAGAGAGAGAGAGAGAGAGAGAGAGAGAGAGAGATTGATTCCTTCGGGGAGAAACCTGTGTGGTGGAGCAAATGTGTGGAATATTTCTCATTCTATGTATTTTGTCTGTGATTAATGATTTGTGCACACCGTTTTTCTCTCTAAATCTTTTCGAATGAAACTTTTACTAATAAGGTTCATGTTTTTTATTTGTAAGAGTTTCGTTTGAGTGGATTCGAGATTAAAAAATAGTTGCGAATCATTGTTGTTCTTCTGTCTTAGTTAATTTAATCTTATTACTTTTATATAAAATTGTTTTTTTGAATATGAATAATTTTATTCTATAATCTGATGTGTTATGAAACGTGTATATCCTATTTAAATTATGAATTTAAATAAAAATTATATCACAGTGATGTCAACAAAAATTAATTACTAATAAATAATAAATATTATACATATTAATAATTAAAATCGTAACTCTTATATGCGTTTGTAATATTTTTTCTGTGACCAATAACTAATCACTATGTTTGGTTTGAGTTTTTTAAATTTACTTTTCAAAAATTAGAATTTTTTATTTTTTGTATTTTTTTATTTTCATTAAATTTTTTTTAATATTTTAAGTATTTTTTTTAATTTTTAGATATATCTAACATAAATATATTTAAAAAGTATAATATTTAAAAAAAAATTAAAAAATTCACTAAATACCAAAAATATTAAAAAAATATAAAAAATTCAATACATGTCGTATTCTTGTGTATTTATTGATTTTTTAAAATATTTTTTACAAATATTTTATTTTTTAGATATATTTAGGTAAGGTATATCTAAAAAGTGAAAAAAAAATACTTAAAATTTAAAAAATATTCATTAAATATAAAAAAATACTAAAAATAAAAAATTTAATTTCTAAAAAATTAAATCCAAAAAATTAAAAGCAAATAACTTTTCATAATTTTTACCAGAATTTACTATCCAATCACAGGTGTATAGTGTTATTTGTACGTGTTGATGACGAGGGGAATCAAAAGGGCAATAAAGATTGCCTTTAGCGGTCATCTATGCATGAAAGGGAGAATTATTGGAAAAAAATAAAATAAAATTACACAAACATCGTACTTTCACGTCTTTTCATTTACATTTCATTACAAAATTACTTATATTTTTATAATTTTTTTTCTCCACTATTAAGTGATTCTCTCGATGAAAAAAATGATTTATTGATTGAAAAGATACACGCCTCTTAAAGGATAGGTGCATCTTATAATTAAAAAATAAAATGATATAATTTTACATTTTTTAAGTCATAATTAAAAAAAAAATCATAACTAAACACTAGATGAGACATAATTAAAGATTTTATGAATCATAATTAAAATAATGTTATAACTAAAAAAGAAAATTGATCATAACTAATAAATAAAATGACATAACTAAGAATGTATATGATATATCTTTTTCACAGAGGTGCATAATAGAATTTTCTTGGATAAATTACAATTACACGTTCTGAGCTTTGTTTAAAATACCAATTGCTCATGTGGTTTGGAAAATTATAAATACTTCCCTGTCAGATTTTTTTATTTAACAAAATTAATTGAAAAAGTAAAATTTCTAACTATTCACCTATACAATAATAAAATTATCTGAATTATTAATTGAAATAAAATTTTAACATTATTAAAAATTGTTAATTAACTTGATGATTTGTTAATAAAAAGACATATTTGTTATGAAATTAGAAACCTTAGGGGGCATAATGTAATTTCTAAAATCATAGGAAGCAATTTACAATTTAAGTAAATCTCAGGAGATGTGTTTGTAATCCAACTTTCTTTTATGGATTAGTTTATTCTTGTGAGTTTAGAACCCAACTAATTTTGGCTTTCAATAAATATATATATATATATATATTATATATATATATATATTTCAAGGATATGGAGGAGAGTCATTCCTCTAACCTAAAACATCTTAACATTGGAAAATTTAAGGGTGTGTATCATATGTACTTGTTTGTACCATAAATAAAATTTTTGTCGATTATAACTAGGTTTAAACTTTCTATTACTTATTATTATTATGATTATGCAAGAAAATCTTGAAAGTTAAGAGAAGTTAAGTCAAGTTTTGAAGATTTAAGAAATGGAGGACAAGTGGCAATGTAAGGTGGAAGTTATATGGATGGTTAGATGATGGTTAATAGGAGTTTTTTCCTACATTATTTTTTTATTTTTTGCCATTGATGACTATTGTAAACATCATTAACAAATCTATGCATGACTTGATTTTCATTTTTTCTATCCTAGGAGTAGATGTAATCTAAATAGGAGTAGTTAGATAGGAGTAGTCTTAATGTACTTTACTTGTATTTAATTGTTCATTCAATCATTTACATCATGATCTTCTTCTTCTTTCTGTCTTTTTCCTTATTTGTTTTGTCATTATTTTTACTCCAAGGAAGTCCTTGAAACTTTCAAGGCATAGAACCTCAACACAATTGCTTGATCATTGTGTTGTTTGGTGAGATTTCGGTTAAGGCTCTGTCAATCTAAGCCTAACAAAAATTTTACTTACAATTTTTGGCTCGCCCATTGGGACATCGTCCTAACTTAGAGAAGGAAAAAACATGATACAAACAAAATATCAAGAAATTATGCCATCAAGTGGCATGTTTGTATCTTGTGCACCCATGGATGCAAACTACCAATGGAGTGGTAATGTTCCAATGTGTATGAATTATTATTGGAATGCCTTATTTTCCATGTATAATGATTGTCAATATTATGACAATGATTCTACCGTCTATTGCCAACATAATGGCATGACAAATAATATGGAAAGAATAATTTGGCGTTGTGAGGATGAAATTTATTGACGCAAGAGTGAAATTTTGGCTCTACAAGAAATTAATTTTCTTGATTGGCAAAAATTTCAAATAATTTCATCACTGCCATATTATTTGATGCAAAAAGATATAAATTACTTTGATGAAAAAATTCGTCAACTTAGTTGTCAATTTTATCAAGTTGATGGAGAAATTTAACATTGGAGTAAAAAAAATTAGAGAATCTTAAAAAACACAAATTTTATGTGTTTCTAAGAGGCTTTTCCAAGCAAAACTTTCTCTCCACAAAAATCATGGCGAAGGAAAAATTAAGTTCTGAAAATGGCATGCCTAGGAGGCAATTTTTTAAGCCATTAATTCAAAAAGAAGACCAAATTCTTTTACCAAAAGCTATTGAGCATTTTAATCCAATTGGAGGATATGGTTTTAAGTCAAATATGACAAAAAATATTGAACAACCATTACAAAATGATGCTGAACATTCAATTGGAGAGTATGATTTTAAGCCGAGCATGGCTAAATTTGATGAACAACGATCACAAAATGATGATAAAAATCCAATTAGAGGGCATGGTTTTAAGCCAAACATGGATAAATTTGATGAAAAAACATCACAAAATGATGGTGAAAATCTAATTATGGGGTATGGTTTTAAGCCAAACATGGTTAAAAATTATGAACAACTCACATTTGATGAATTTGGATTTTTTGACATTGTTAATTTTGTCAAAAAATTTAATTTTCTAAATTCAATCAACATTATGATTTCTGTCATCCAACAACTACAATTGCTTTGTGGTTCACATCAAAAAATAATTTTGATGAAGTGGTTTACAAAAAGAAATTCTGAATTTTGTTTCTATTGTTTATATAACAGTAATGGAGGAGTATTTTGATGTGGCCACAACAACGAAAAACTATATATATGTCCAATCGATTATAATTTTTATAGTTTCTATTATATATTTACGTTCGTACAACTCTTCAAGAATTCGAATATTCATTCTTAAAGAGTTGGGGGGCATTGATAAAATTTATGTCGATTATAACTATGTTTAAACTTTCTATTACTTATTATTATTGTTGTTATTATTATTATGATTATGCAGGAAAATCTTGAAAGTTAAGAGAAGTTAAGTCAAGTTTTTGAAGATTCAAGAGATGGAGGACAAATGGCAATGTAAGAAGGTGGAAGTTATATGGATGGTTAAATGATGGTTAATAAAAAAAATTTCCTATATTTTTTTGTATAAATTGCCATTGATGGCTCTATTGTAAACATCACACACAAATCAATACATGACTTGATTTTCATTTCTTTTCTATCCTAGGAGTTGATCTAATGTACATAGAGTAGTTTAAATTTAGATAGGAGTGGTCTTAATGTACTTTACTTGTATTTGATTGTTCATTCAATCATTTACATCATCATCTTCTTCTTTTTTCTCTCTTTTTTCTTATTTGTTTCGTCATTATTTTGGAAGTCCTTGAAACTTTCAAGGTATAGAACCTCAACACAATTGCTTGATCATTGTACTGTTTGGTGAGATTTTGGTTAAGGCTCTATCGATCTAAGCCTAACAAAATTTTTACTAACAGCATCTTATTATAATTGATATAATTTTATCACAAAATTTCATAACACTAATCACAAAATACTTGAACTCATCACAAATTAACATAAGAAAATGTCTAAAACTTTATAGTTCATGCAATAAAAGTTTGTGGTTTGGTTACAATTTTTTTTTTTTATGTAACGAGGTTACGCATTTTATGGTTGATGTTACTAATTTTTCTAATAAAATCATATCAATTTATAATAAGATACATATGATACACACCCTTGAAGGGGTGTTTAAAAGTAAGTAATCTTTTGGAGTGGGGCCAGTTCACATATAATAGAAGACAATTAAATTATACTTTATTCCCTTCAACTATTGTCATGTATCCTTTTATGCCCCCGCCCCCCACAATTAAAAATTGTAACAACTAACCACCCTCGTCTATAAATTTTTTTTTTTTAATTTGGACTTTGATGACTAAAATACATTTTCATCAATTGAATAAATTACATTCTATCCTTTTAAATTATCACCTCAGATCACTTTACTCTCTTGAACTATCACCTAACATTTAATTTGGACTTCTTATTTTTTTTTTCATTTTATAAATTTTAGTTTGTTAGGAAAAAAAAAAATTTGAAAGCCAAACATCAAAAATATTTATGATTAAATTTAATAAATGTTCACTAGAGACAAGAAATATAAAAATATATCAATTTTTTAATGTTTTTTTTAAAATTTTTTCATCTCTAGTAATTTAAAAAAAAATTCACAAATATTTAAATTTTAGGTGCATCTAAAAATTTAATTTTTTAAAACTAAAATATGAAAAATTACTGAAAATAAATGATGCGAAAAATTATTTCACAAAAAAGGCTAAAAATTGTATTTTAAATAAAAATATCAAACATTTTTGTAAATTGATTAGTAGAGTGATATGGAGTGATAGTTTAAAGAGATAAAGTGTAATTTACTTTTATAGTTAAAAGGATATTTTCATCATTAAAATCTAAATTAAAAAGAATTAATAGATAATGAAGATTATGTGTCATAATTTTTAATTTATGGAATAAAGTGATATGAGATATTCCCTTCATCCCAAAATAATAGTCTCTTTTGGAGAATCTCCAATTATTACATTTTAAAAATATTAACTTTTGAAAATTGTCCTTTGGTAGTATAATTATTGTACTTTAAATAATGTTAATGAATTTACAAATAGGATAAAATAGAAAATTTATATTATTTTAGTCTTTAATTTTTGAAAAAAAATTTAATATTTCGAGACAATAAAAAATGAAAAAAAGGAACTAATATTTTGAAATGGATAAAATAATAATTTAGGGTGTAAAATGTAATTTTCACTTGTAGAAACAGATAGTGGAGTATAAGAGAGGAATTGATCTGATGGGTGTCATTCAAACGTGTGAGATGTTTGTATGCTAACAATTTACGAAAAATAAAAGGAAAAGTTTTCAACATAAAAAGTAATTATAAATAAGTAAAAAAATTATAAAATTTATTTTATAAATTTATAATAACTTTATGAAATTACCGAGTAATTTCCACAAACAAAAAAAGGCAGCAAAAGACAATGAAGACTTTAGTGGGTGATAGTGGTGACTTTATTCTATTACTTTAGCTTATTCTATAACTTTAGCGAAAGTTTAGCAAGAGACAATGAAGACTGACTTTAGTAGTGACTTTATTTTATTACCTTAATTTTAGAATAAATTATAAATATATTATTTGAGATTTAATTAAAATACAAATCGTCTTCTGTAGTTTTGAAAATTATATTCCACCTCATAAGGTTTTTAATTTCATAACAAATTGCACATTTTATTAATAAATTATCAAGCCACTTAACAGTTTTTAATGATATTATAAATATGTTTTAATTAATAATTTAGGTAATTTTATTATTGTATAGGAGTGCAATTATAAATTTCATTTTTTAATTAATTCTGTTAAATAAAAAATTCTGACAAGGGAGAATTCGTAATTTTTCAAATCACAAAGATCAATTTATACTTTAAACAAACCTAAAGGAATGTATTTATAATTTGCTTTTAATTTTATTAGGTCACGTTATCAAATGTGATTATTATAAATAATCTATACTATTATATAATTAGTCAAGATTCAAATTTTGTAAATTAATTCATATGGTTTATGACTCAATAGATGTAGATGTGATATCTATCACTACTAAAGAGTTATAATATAAGACAAATACTAAAAAGGGCTTTTTATATATTGTTTAATATTGAAAATTATGTTTAAAGTATCTTTAAAATATATAAAAATGTTAAAAAGTGTATTGATTTCAATAAAAATATATTGAAATTAGTGAAAAATTTCTTATGTTCTTTAAATTTTTTATCATTTATTAAGACACTTATTAGTAAGACTCATAATATAAACCTTCAATAAAAAGTTAAAAGAAGGAAAAGCACAACCTAATTTATATACAAAAGTTTATAATCTCCTTCCAAAATTCTTTTCTTTCTTAATTAAGTTGATGCTACTAACTTAAACATCTGAAAGTCTTTTAAGTTACCTTTCGCAGCACATATTAAAGGAGCAATTAAATTAGAAAAATGATATATAAATTTATTTTTTAAATCTAATAATATGTAAATGATATGATTAGTCGATAATTGAAAAGATATAAAAAAAAAATATTACTTTAAATATCTTAATTAATTATTACATTATTAAATTTAAAATTTTAATTTAATTTTTAGACTTATATTTGCCCATTAAATTATTGACTATAATAATGTCATAAAGTGAGTCGACTCAGAAAAAAGTGAGTGCAGTGGAATGTGAAATGAAAGTGACCCCGATGCGAGATGTGGTTCACGCGTTATTGCGTTGAACATATGGACGCGACCCCACCCAACCTAACCCAACGCGTTTAACTTATGGTGCACCATATTTGCGTTAGTTTTACTTTCCTTTCCATTTTCGGTAGTGTTATATGAACTAATTAATGCATATATTTGTATATCAATTAGTATTATATTATTACTATTATTATTAATCTTACTTATTATACAAATTATAAATACTCAAAACTTTTAAAATTATGCCACATCATCTATTAATATATTAGTTAGTATATTAATTAATACATATAGTATTATTCTCCTATTTCAATGCAAGTACAGTGTTGGTTGGGAAATTATCGCCGTTCCGTTTCTCTCATATTTAAATTTAGGAAAAATTATAAATGTATCTTTTAAGATTTATTTAAAATACAAAGTATTTTTTGTAGTTTTAAAAAATTATATTCTTTCTCTTAAAATTTTTTATTTCATAACAAATTATCTATTTTATTAATAAATTATCAAGTCAATTAACAGTTTTTAATAATGATCGAAATTTATTTAAATTAATAATTCAGGTAATTTTATTATTGTATAAGAGAACAATTAAGAATTTTATTTTTTCAGTTAATTCTATTAAATAAAAAATTCTAATAATGAAGTATTTGTAATTTTTTAAATCATGAGGGATAATTCATATTCCAAGCAAATCTCAAAGATGTACTTGTAATTTACACTTAACTTTAAATTTTAAAAATTTTAAAGAGTTTATGGGATTAGCACAGTACCCATAATGGTGACTCTAGGGAGCTCCCCCTTTTATAGTTAACATAGACAAACTTGTGACTATGTTTTAGAATTAAGCTTCCTTTTGGTGCTTGAATGGATGAATTTGTGTATTTTGCTAAGGAGTTTAATTACCTTCACGTCGTTATTCATATACCTAAAAAGTACGGATATAGACATGTGACAGGACACTGACATACCGACATGTAAATTTTTTAAAAAATATAGAACAAGTGAGGACACCTGCAAAATATAAAATTTATTTATTTATTATATGTTATATATAAGAATAAATAATTATTATGTCATATACATAAATATTTAAGTCAAATATATTCATTTTTTAAGTATAAAGGAGGAGAATAGGTATAACTTTACTTAAATTTTGTTTTATCATTAGATTCCAAGTTATTTTATTCAAACTTGTAATATATTTCATGTGTCTAAGTGTTGGAAAAAGTTCGGTGATTGTCGTGTCATGTCGGTATCGGACACGACACACTACTTTCATAGAAGTGTCCATACTTCTTAGATTGATACTCATTGAACTTTATGTTTTTTTTTAAAGATGTGTACACTCTGGAGCATAGAGTTGCATCTCTTTCATATAAGATATTGTCTGCTCAAACCTTTTTCTGTTTATCTCATTGAAAGAGCAAAAAATCATGCACTAGTTCCTAAAGATGCAGATCCTAGTTGGTCAATAGGTGCCAGAACCATTTTATCCAAAGGGACAAGAATGAAACAGAGAATTGGTAGCATCATGAATGGAATCCAAAATCGCCTGGAGATCCAAGGATTGGCCAAGTCTTGCTCTTGGGAGCATTGATGTCTTTTGGTAGTGAAAATCTTAAAATCCTTCGAGATTGTAATTTGTAATTAGGATTCAATTTTAATGGTGAACAATAATTCCCAATCAAACAATCATAGATCTAATCCAATTAAACGAAAATTGAATTATATCTACTAACAAGCAATGACAAATCAACAGAACGATATAACGTGGAAAAAAACACAATTGGAGCACTTTCAATTATGATAAAAAAAAAAGAAAAGAAAAAAAGAAACCATGGGTTAAAAGCCATAAACCAATCCACTATAGAGACAAAGGAAATACACACGAGAACCTTCAACTGCCTAGCGAATCCATGGCCAAATTGAAACGAACTCGATGTGTCTCTTCCAACACCATCTTCACCTCGAAATTGCTTTATCCAACATTGAATCCACAACGTCCAAATCCACGACGATGAGCCATTTCGGAATCCACCAAAGCTTCAAACTCAAGTACTCTGGAATTCATCAATGAACATCATCTCTTTGAATGAATTTGAATTAAAGAAACCCCTTGATGATCTTAAATAAAAAGCTCGTTGATCCATCGATCACCTTCAATTCATCAAGGAAAACAATCATTAAACACCCTCCAATGTAGAACACTTTGCTTTATCTCTTTTTAAAGAATTCTAGAAGGGTTAAGCTTTAAAAAACGCAACTAAGGCGGTTTAAAATATTCAGAGTCGCGATGACTACTCGAGCGTAGGAATGATTGCTTGAGGGGTGTGTCTAAAAAGCAGTTCCAACAAACTTCCACTTGTCACTTTGCTCAAGTGCAAGATGCATCGCTCGAGTGGTAAAACACAACTCTCAATATCTCAGAGCTCAGATTGAGATGGTCGATGATCCAAATCAACGCTTGAGCGCACACTTGACTGCTCGAGCAGTCCAAGAAGTTTGACAAGCTCAAAAACACCTCTGCTCAAGCACACATTTTCTACAGTACAGACTCTTTTGCTCAAGCACAAATTGGGCTAAATTAGCATCTAAACACTCACATACTCACAAAAACAGAAAAGCGAATGCAATTACATTTGAATGGAGTTTTGTCCAACAAGATTGCCTATTACAAAATACCTAATAGGTAGTATCTGGCTGCAAAGGAGCCAATCAACTTATCCAAGTCAATCAAATAATCAAACTCCATTGAGCAAAAAAGTAAGTGATGGCATTTTGTGCTCGTGGGAGCATTGTTATTGTTTGTTTTCCATCTATTATCTTTACCTCCAATGTGATTTCATTCATATTCTCCTTACTCATGATTAGTCCTTCCTTTTTGAAAAATCTAGAAACCCTAGATGTTGATTTGTGATTATGTACCAATTTTAAGCAAAATAAAACAATTCCAATCAAACAATCAAGAGAAAGAGACACAACGATTTTACGTGAAAAAACCACAATTGGACACCTTCCAATTGTGATAAAAAAACCACGGGCAACTGCCACAAGACAATCCACTAAGAAGATTTAAAGGAATTACACAGGTATCACTCTCAATTATCTAGCGAATCCACAACGCCTAATTGAACCAACCTCTATGTGCCTCTTCTAACCCCATCTTCAGCACGGAATTGTCTTTCTGATGAGCCACTCCGGATTCCACCAAAGCTTCAGGCTCGAATTCTTCAGAATTCACAACTGAAGAACAACTCTCTCTTTTGTGTATAACAAACAAACCTTTGATGTACTCTCTTTAAACCATGAGTTGAATACTCAATAAAACATCAAAGAAAAAAAAAATAACAAAATATCCCCAGATATAGACCTTTAAGAACCAAAAAGAAGATCTGGAGAAATTCAATGAATGAATCAATGAATAGCCTAGATTTGGGAGAAACCCAACTATTTATAGAAAACCAAAGCAATCCTAGTTGGGAAAGAAAACCAACTTCTTGTAGAAAACCAACTTCTTGCAGAACTCCAAAGTAATCCTGTTTTTGAAGGAAACTAACTTCTTAAAGAACTCTTGTTACAACCTTGGTTTTGATCCATGGAATTTGACAACAAAAAGTCCTAACAATCTCCCCCTTTGTCAAATCCTGGATAAAACCAATCTAAAACAAATTTCCTAACAAAATCTCTCAAGCAGCACCACCAACTATGAACCAACACTCAAATCCATGCTCTTGAACAATTATCCTGAAATAAAATAACCACACACAAGCCAACCAAAATATGTGGAACTGGATTAAATAACAAAATATAAATCAATCCATAAACAAAATACTAACAATCCAACTGTACCAAAGAAGGATATAAGCAAAAGTAAAAACACTGTACCATCAACCAAACTACTGTACCATCAATATACATCAAACACTGGTAATGATGAACCAAACTCTCCTCCATTAAAAACAACCACAAACACTGAAAACAGTGAACAAATAATATGGTGGAGCAAGTAAGGAATTTCAGATTTGTACCATAAAACACACAAGACTATCCAAGAAGCACAATTACTTGAAAACACAATGTGCACAGTCTGTAGAAGATTCCTCATGAAAGAAAGTGATGCATTATGTGAAAAGCATAGATCCCATGATAAAAGTGTGTGTGTGACTCTTGGAGTTCGACAAACACAAGATTCAAATTCTAGTAGTGATATGAAAGCTGGACCTCCGACAAGAGAATCTAAGCACAACTAAGGAAAGTCAAACCACTAGGAATCAAGGGGTATTTGGTGAGTAAAGACGGAGGCTCCCCCTCAATCAATGAATCCTTTATTTTTCCTTTTTTTTCACATCTTTTTCTTTTCTTTCTTTTGCACATTTTTTTTTTTTCCTTTCTTGTGCACATTTTTTTTTCTCTTTTGCACACTCATCGGCGGCTGACACGCTCAAGAGTATGGAAACCGAACCAGAGAAGCATGGATATTATAAGGATGGCCTGGTTGGTGACTCTGAGGTAGCCTTTTCCTCATGTCTGGACTACAAAGAATAGAGGGGAAAGCCGTGGAGATGCAAAAAGATGGAAGGTGGTTAAGAGACTCAACATCACGCATGATATACTAGTATAGGTCAATTCCTCTAGAAAAGCAAAAGATACAATGCCAGAAGTCCATAGAGAAAAATAATCACTAAGGCGGAAGACTCCGATATTTGCTAATCTAAGAGTGTGTACAGAATGAGACATACTAATCAAAAAACACACACTCCAAAATGAGTAATGACCACAGAAAGCACACACATATTAACATGTAATGGTTATTCTCATCAATTCCAATATGCACCAAGGACTACTCAAAAATTTCAAGCTTGCAAAACCATACTAAGAAAATCTTTTTGGGATTTTTTTTTTTTTTTTTTTTTTTTTTTTTCTAAACAAAGCAAGACAAAAAAAAAAAACAAACATGCACACATTTTTTTCATAAAAAAAACACACAGAGACCCAAAATTGAAAAAACTAAACAGAGTAAACACATTAACACAAGTCAAGTTTTCTCACCCAAATCTTTTTGGTCTTAACAAAATCAGGTCTAGCGGACTTGGTAAAAGTCGTGGTGTTGTGAACACCCTCATGAATCTTGGTATTCCGTCTAGACAAGTAAGGTTGTCTCCTAACCCAAAAAGTATTCGAATTTCTACCCTTTTGAGACATTCTCCCATGCAACTTATAACAAAAAGGGCGAATATGACCATGCATACCATAATGATGACAAATAAAAACAGGGTATACCTTCTTTTCTTTTACCTTACCAACTCTAGGGAGTTTGAGAAGTCTTTCCTCTTGTTGAATCTTTTGTCCTCCCTTTCCTTGAGTTCTTGTATCATGAGATGTAGAAGCACTCTGTTTTTGCTCTCTCTTATCTCCAAAGCCAATGCCACTCTTGTCAGAACAGATTTGTTGAGACCCAATGATATCCTCCAAAGTCTTTGATCCTTTGTTCCAAAGACCAATGGTAACCATGGCACACTTGAGCTCTTCCTCTTTCTTGATCATTAGTTCTTCCAAAGCAACTTGTGACATCTCGAGAGATTCAATCTTTTCTTCATACATGGCATGAGTTTCCTGTAGCTCATCCCTCTCTGTCTCACAAGTCAACAATTTTGCACAAAGAACTTGTTGATCATCAGCTATCTTGATGGCATTGATCCTGGCCTCGGAAATCTCCTCCTTAAGTTTGACATTCTCACTTTCACATGCTTTGAGTTTCTTTGTGAGTTTGTCATTTAATTTGAATAACTTAAGAGACTCCTTATACAATTTTTTATAAGCTTGCTCAAGCTCTTCATGATCACTCTCCGAGGAATCATCATCACGAATTGTATCCATTATCACAAATCAAACAAGATCTCGTTCTAAAAAAAATATTTTTGTTTTAAACAAAATAGAACGACCCGCTCTGATACCAATTGAAAAATCTAGAAACCCTAGATGTTGATTTGTGATTATGTACCAATTTTAAGCAAAATAAAACAATTCCAATCAAACAATCAAGAGAAAGAGACACAACGATTTTACGTAGAAAAACCACAATTGGACACCTTCCAATTGTGATCAAAAAACCACGGGCAACTGCCACAAGACAATCCACTAAGAAGATTTAAAGGAATTACACAGGTATCACTCTCAATTATCTAGCGAATCCACAACGCCTAATTGAACCAACCTCTATGTGCCTCTTCTAACCCCATCTTCAGCACGGAATTGTCTTTCTGATGAGCCACTCCGGATTCCACCAAAGCTTCAGGCTCGAATTCTTCAGAATTCACAACTGAAGAACAACTCTCTCTTTTGTGTATAACAAACAAACCTTTGATGTACTCTCTTTAAACCATGAGTTGAATACTCAATAAAACATCAAAGAAAAAAAAAATAACAAAATATCCCCAGATATAGACCTTTAAGAACCAAAAAGAAGATCTGGAGAGATTCAATGAATGAATCAATGAATAGCCTAGATTTGGGAGAAACCCAACTATTTATAGAAAACCAAAGCAATCCTAGTTGGGAAAGAAAA
Source organism: Camellia japonica (assembly GCA_030407325.1). Taxonomy (NCBI): domain Eukaryota; kingdom Viridiplantae; phylum Streptophyta; class Magnoliopsida; order Ericales; family Theaceae; genus Camellia; species Camellia japonica. The sequence continues at coordinate 29,950,454 of JAPPVO010000010.1, read as the reverse complement.
CCAACTTCTTGTAGAAAACCAACTTCTTGCAGAACTCCAAAGTAATCCTGTTTTTGAAGGAAACTAACTTCTTAAAGAACTCTTGTTACAACCTTGGTTTTGATCCATGGAATTTGACAACAAAAAGTCCTAACAATATACCAATTGAAAAATCTAGAAACCCTAGATGTTGATTTGTGATTATGTACCAATTTTAAGCAAAATAAAACAATTCCAATCAAACAATCAAGAGAAAGAGACACAACGATTTTACGTGGAAAAACCACAATTGGACACCTTCCAATTGTGATAAAAAAACCACGGGCAACTGCCACAAGACAATCCACTAAGAAGATTTAAAGGAATTACACAGGTATCACTCTCAATTATCTAGCGAATCCACAACGCCTAATTGAACCAACCTCTATGTGCCTCTTCTAACCCCATCTTCAGCACGGAATTGTCTTTCTGATGAGCCACTCCGGATTCCACCAAAGCTTCAGGCTCGAATTTTTCAGAATTCACAACTGAAGAACAACTCTCTCTTTTGTGTATAACAAACAAACCTTTGATGTACTCTCTTTAAACCATGAGTTGAATACTCAATAAAACATCAAAGAAAAAAAAAAAACAAAATATCCCCAGATATAGACCTTTAAGAACCAAAAAGAAGATCTGGAGAGATTCAATGAATGAATCAATGAATAGCCTAGATTTGGGAGAAACCCAACTATTTATAGAAAACCAAAGCAATCCTAGTTGGGAAAGAAAACCAACTTCTTGTAGAAAACCAACTTCTTGCAGAACTCCAAAGTAATCCTGTTTTTGAAGGAAACTAACTTCTTAAAGAACTCTTGTTACAACCTTGGTTTTGATCCATGGAATTTGACAACAAAAAGTCCTAACACTTTTATTTCCCTTTTCTACTTTTCAGCATCATTATTTTCCTTCTAATTATTTTTTATATATGTGATGTCTTGGCTGCATATCATTTTACTTGATTAATTTAGTAACTTATATTAATATTATGTTAGGATTAGTCCACCCATGTGATATATATGGCTTCCATACAATTGTTCTGTTGGTTTAAGCATGTATTTGGATTAAGATAGTAGAGTTTGGAATCTACTGGCCAATCCAATAGGTGTAGATTTTGGTTACCTAATTGTATGGCACTAGGTTATTTGTGGGTAGAGTATTATAAATAGTCATGGAGATTATAAGTTTTGGTGAGATGGAGAGGAGTATAAAATAGAGATATAAGGGGTGAGAAAAAAAATACCATGAGGGCACTGGAGTGAGTAAGGGTTCAACTACTCTTGAGCATGGGGTTCAGATAGTGATGTGACTTTTAAGTGTTTTGACAATCTCACATGTATTCTCTATTTTTATTCATAGTGGAATCTCTCTCCCGTGGATGTAAGCAATTGGTGCTAAACTACCACAACTGTTTTTCTACTTAGTGTGTGTGCATGGTGTGCTTCCATTCACATTGGTGTAATGTGGAGTAAATCCCAAAGGCTTGTGCATTACAATTTGAGGCATGCGCTTTAGGTGCGCCTTGTACACCTTTTGTGCATAAAATATTAGGAGTACGCATATGAAGAGGTTGTCTTAGGCTATTGTTAAACGTAGTCCAGTAAATAGTTTAAACATATAAAAGCAAAAAATAAAAAAGAACCCCTTTTGAAACTATATTCTATAGAAAAAAAATAAGCAAATAACCAATCAAGAAAAAAACACAAAGTTAATGTGTGAAAAGCTCAATCACTAAAGCTTAGAATGTCAGTTTCCTTTTCAATAAAGGCTAGCTTCCTTCTCTGCAATGCAATTTTCGATGCTTTAAGGAGAAAAATATTTACTCCTTTATATTTAATTTGTCTCAACCAACCCTTATTCTATTTGTTTTCTGTGCATCTCGCACACATACTATATTTATTTTTTTATAATTTTAAAGTATTTAATTTATTTAATAAATATTAAAATTTAAAATTTGAAATGCTTACGCCTTGATGTTTACGCCTCGCCTTATGAGGGATAAAACACCTCAAGTTACGTATTTGCCTTTAAAAACTTTATATGTGGATCCCTCACAGTTCTTAGGATGGTTTAAACATGTATTTGGGTTAGGTTAGTAGAGTTCAAAATCTACTGTGGAACCCAATATGTGTAGGTTTTGGTTATCTAATTGTATGGCACTAGGTTTCTTGTGGGTAGACTATTATAAATAGTCACAGAGAATATAGGTTTTGGTGAGATTAAGAGGATAAAATAGAGATGTAAAGGGGTGAGAGGAAAAAAAAAAAAAACCTTGAAGGCACTGTGGTGAGCAAGAGTTCAACTACCCTTGAACATGGGGTTTGGATAGCGATGTGGGTTTTGAGTGTTTTGACAATCTCACATATATTCTTTATTTTTATTCATAGTGAAATCTATCTCCTGTGGATGTAGGCAATTGGTGCTGAACCACGTAAATTGTGTGTGATTGTTTTTCTCTTTGGTGTGTGCATGGTGTGCTTCCATTCACATTGGTGGGTTGTGGAATAAATCCAAATGTATTCTTCAAAGTTTCGCTTCATTTAGTTCAATGTCCATATACTTTGTGGGAAGCAACCATTTTTGTTTTGTTTTGTTTTGTTTTGTTTTGTTTTGTTTTTTTTTTTGTTTTTGTTTTTTTTTTCTTGATGGTCAAGTTGTTGCCTATTCATTGTCATTTTATTTCTGCCCTGTAACAGATTATTGTACTGAGTGATAGCTTTGAACATATCTTTGAATCATCTCATTAACAATTCACATTTTCAAGCTTTGCAATTTCTAGTTTCGTCATTCTCAATTTAAAGCAATGCCCCACCCCAAACTCATAGACACTAAAAAAGACAGAAAAATACCCTAAAGAAGGATTTTTCTTGTTTCCCTCACCATCAATTTTCTTTCACATTTATCCCCAACCCCCTTTTTTTTTGGTATGGAATCTTTAAAATAATTTTGTTCAAGGGCAATATTGATTCAATGGCTCCTTTGGAAAAGGAAATTGTGTCTCACTTTGTGTTGAACTACCTAGAGGCTAGTGTTGTTATGTGTTCTATAGTTTCCAACCTTGAAACCCGAATAATTTATAGAAACACTGCCGACATTTCTCCTTTTGGCACCTTTTACAACTAATAACCAAAGTTTTTAAAGACAAATGTGTAACGCAAGGCATTTTACCTCTTGTGAGGGGAGGCATAAGCCTCAAGACATTTGAGGCATGAGGATTTTGAATTTTATATTAAAATAGTAAAAAAAATATTAAAAATTAAATATGCTATAAATACTTTTCTCCTTGTGACGTCAAAATATTTCATTGTAGAGATGGAAGCTTGCCCTTATCAAAGGTGAAATTGGCATTTTTAGCTTAAGTTATCAAGCTTTTCACTCTTAGAACGTAGCAAAAAATTCCTTCTTGGTTGGTGTTTCTTACTCAGAATCGCAATTCTCCATTCCCAAGGTAGAAACGAGTAAGAAACTTGCTCCCATTGAGGAAGAAACTCACACCCAGCTAAGATGGAACCTCTCAAATATATAAATCTCAAAGAAACAAAAGAACAAACAACTCAAACTTATTCTTGACTTTTTATTTAGGGCAAATTAAGATGGTAGTCCCTGTCAATACAACAAATCACACTTTTGGCGACTAAATTTTTAGTCGCCAAAAGTCATTTTTAGTCGCCAAAGATTTTTGTAGACTAAATTTTTGGGTTCCGCTAGATGATTGTCGGGAAAGGTATTGGCGATTAATTTTTTCAGTCGCCGAAAGTCACCAATTGGCGACTAAAAATTTAGTTGCCCAAAAGAAAATATTTAGTTGCCAAAAAGAAAATATTTTCCATCTTCAGTTTTTTAGCTACCCATTTTTTAGTCGCTAAAAACATGACACTCCTTTTTGGCTACCAATTTTTAGTCGCTAAAAACTTTCATTTTTTTTTTTTTTGCTACTAACTATTTCATAGCCAATAAGTTCCTTTTTTTTATTTTTTGGCTACTAAATGTTTAGTTGCCAAAAGCTCAAACTCTATTTATTAATTTTTTTAAAATGACAAATTGAATATTTTTTTATTAATTTCTAAATTATATGCATTTCATTATCAATGCAACCTGTAACCTGTACGTATACCGAACAATACATCTATCAATTATAATCTAAATCCATTATCAATAATACCGATTTCATTATCAACTATTCAAAAACATCATATTCTAAATATCATATAAATCCATACAAACCAAGTATAATCCATCTAAATTAAATATTACATACAAAAACGCTGGATTTCCAAAACAGAGGATTGTTCCAAAATAAATGTCTTCCATATACAGAATGAAAAATCTAGAAACCCTAGATGTTGATTTGTGATTATGTATCAATAAAAAACAGTAAAAAACAATCCCAATCAAACAATCAAGAGAAAGAGACACTGTCACGACCCCAAACCGCCCCTAGTAGGATGGTGCCGTGATGGCCAGTAATCCGTGATTACTGAAGGCCAACTTACGAAGATCACACACAATCAGAGTATAATATATATGGGGCTCACAAATGCGGAAGCAATAAACCAGAATACAGGTGGTCCATAAGAGCAGTGCATATATCCAATGGATTGACATACAAGATATAGCTTTACAACCAGATTGAAATAACAAAAATACAAGTTACATCTCGATCAAAAGGCTTCTCGAGTGTAGGCTCAAAGCAAAGATCAAGGTCCTACAATCACATGGCAAATACATTCTCAAAACAAGCTTTACATGCATGTAATGATCCCGGCATTCTCACCAGATCCAAGTCAAAACAAAGCAAAACATGCTGGGGGTTTAAACACTGTTTTTCGTCTCATGAAAACACACTCTGGGTACCGTCCAGGTCTTGCCGAGGTCCCACACTTCCTTGCCGAGGTGTGGTCCCAATGGCCACATTTAAAAGTGAAGCCGGAAAAACCTGGGTTTCCCTTGAAGAACATGAAGAACATGATGGACATGATCATGAAGGAGATGAATGCAAAGATCATAACTCGTTACAAAATCTGATATTTCATGCCATGAGTTCAAAAACATGGACCTGGGTACCCACACAAGGAAATCATGCAAGAACAAACACAAAACATGGTTCTAGTTCCAAACTTTCGGATCAAAACGAGGCTTTTTCCTCAAGAACTCAAGAACACCATTTTCTCTTCAAAACCAACTTCAAATCAATGCATGGCATGCAAAACGAATTCAATCATGCAATGCAGCTTGATAGCCAATAAGATTAACTAGAGTAGAGTAAGAATCTAACCTCAAAACTAAAATCTAACGGTTCGATCCTCGGAGATCAAGCTCGGAACTCTACTCTCTCACTCTAAAACTCCTTCCTTCTTCCTCTAGAGCTTCTCTGTCTAAAGACAAAGATTTGAGACAAAATGATTTGCTTCTAGGTCTGCCGGCTGTCTTAACACTCAGCTCGGACACGTGGTACTACCGGGTTGGTTCAACTCAAAAAGGTGACTGGTTGATAAGACAAGTCTATGACAAAGCGTATACAGCAAGCTAAAGCAAGGCACATCGGCAAGTAACGATATCGGCTAAAGTCAAAGCTCCGGCAAGTGGGTAACAAGGACATCGGCTAGGGAGGACGACACTTGACTAAGCTGTGTTACACCTTGGCCTGGGTGTGCCACACCTCGGTCTGGGTCATACTTGCCCAAGAACAAAGGTCACAAAGTGCAAAACATCTCGGACCGATGATACACTCCTCGGCCTTGGTTCCGAACACCTCGGCGGAGGTAGTGACATCTCGGCAAACATGCCCGGGGTGAAGATGGAGGTCAGCCAAGTGGTTCCAAAATAGTTCTAAGTACAAAGGGCTCAAGGGTGAACTAAGCTCAAGATGACCTCGGCTACACGCCAATCAAGCAACAAATATTTTCAAACAAAACAAGACAAAACAAGATAAACAAGATTTGCAACATCATAAGACAAGATCATACAGGTATGTATGCAAGCATGGTTAAGTCAGAATGAGGGTTGTTACATCCTACCCCCCTTAAAGAAGTTTGGTCCCCAAACTTAGATTACCTTGCTCCACGAATAATTCTGGATGTTGAGTTCTCATTTCCTCTTCCATTTCCCAGGTGGCATCCTTGCGGTAATGCTCTTTCCATTTGATCTTTACCATCGGTATCGACTTGTTTCTCAACCGCTTGACTTGTCTATCGGTAATACACATCGGCTTCTCATAATAGCCTAAATTCTCATTAACTTCAATCCCAGAATAGTCAATCACGTGCAATGGATCCCGAACATACTTTCTTAACATCGACACATGAAACACATTATGGACTAGGCTTAGTTCGGGTGGCAAAGCAAGTCTGTAGGCAACGTGGTTAACCTTGTCAAGAATTTCAAATGGCCCAATATAACGAGGTGCTAACTTACCTTTCTTCCCAAATCTGGAAACTCCTTTCATTGGTGAAACTTTCAGGAATACATGATCCCCAACTTCGAATTCTAACTCATTCCTTCTCTGGTCGGCGTAGCTCTTTTGTCGGCTCTGGGTAGTTTTAATCCTCTGTTGAATAAGTTTAATCTTCTCTGTTGTTATTTGAATCAATTCGGGACCAAGCAGAGCTCTGTCTCCAACCTCGGTCCAACATATCGGCGACCTACACTTTCTTCCGTACAAAGCTTCATACGGTGCCATGCCAATGCTAGCTTGATAACTGTTGTTGTAAGCGAATTCCACTAAGGGTAAATGCACTCCCCAACTCCCTTGGAAGTCCAAAACACATAGTCTAAGCATATCTTCAAGTGTCTGAATAGTCCTCTCTGTTTGCCCATCCGTCTGTGGATGAAAAGCTGTACTAAATCTCAGTTCGGCTCCAAAAGCCCTCTGTAGACTCTGCCAAAATCTGGAAACAAACTTCGGATCTCGGTCTGACACAATTGATATCGGCACTCCATGAAGTCTAATAATCTCGTTCACATACAACGAGGCGAGTTGATCGGCGTTGAAGGTAGTCTTAACAGGTAAAAAGTGTGCTGACTTAGTTAATCTGTCGACAACAACCCAAATCGAATCCATACCTTTCTGCGTCTTCGGCAAACCAATCACAAAATCCATGGAGATGTGTTCCCATTTCCACTCCGGAATCGGCAAAGGTTGAAGAAGTCCTGCCGGCCTTTGATGTTCTACCTTCACTTGTTGACAGTGCAAACACTGAGACACGAACTCTGCTATTTCTCCTTTCATATTCGGCCACCAAAATGTCTGCTTCACGTCTTGATACATCTTAGTGTTCCCTGGATGAATAGCAAACTTAGAACTATGAGCTTCCTGCAAAATTCTCTTCTTCAACTCTGGGATGTCGGCCACACATAACCTTCCTTCGAACTTGAGCATTTGGTTTTCAATGGTGTACCCTGGTCTCGGCTTCGTAATAATCTCATCGGCTACCTTCTTGAAGAATTCATCCTCCATCTGTCTTGCCTTTACCTCCTCAACAATAGTCGGTTCTGCTGAAATCATGGTTAGACATGCCAAACTTCCAGTTACCTTTCTGCTCAAAGCGTTGGCCACGGTGTTAGCTTTACCGGGGTGATATTGGATTTGCATGTCGTAGTCTTTCAACAACTCGAGCCATCTTCTCTGCCTCATATTCAATTCCTTCTGAGTGAACAGGTACTTTAAGCTCTTATGATCTGTAAAAACCTGACAAGAAGCTCCATACAAGTAGTGACGCCAAATCTTCAAAGCAAATACTACGGCTGCTAGTTCTAAATCATGGGTAGGATAGTTCTTTTCATGTGGCTTCAACTGACGAGATGCATACGCTATGACTTTGCCCTCTTGCATTAATACGCAACCCAAACCCTTATGCGATGCATCACTATAGATGTGGAACTCTTCATTACCTGATGGAAGTACTAGAACTGGTACTGTGACTAACCTCGTCTTCAACTCCTGGAAGGCTGATTCCCGATCTTCGGTCCATTCAAACGCTGTTCCCTTCTTGGTCAATTGCGTCAACGGAATTGCAGTCCTGGAGAAATCCTTCACAAACTTCCTGTAATAACCTGCCAAACCCAGAAAACTCCGGACCTCGGACACATTAGTCGGCCTCGGCCAATTCACAACAGCTTCAATTTTACTAGGATCAACTGAAATACCCCTCTTCATTAATCACATGACCCAAGAATGAAATAGTAGAAAGCCAAAACTCACACTTGTTAAACTTAGCATACAATTTCCGGTCCCTTAATATTTGTAAGGCGAGTCTCAAATGATTCTCATGCCCAGCTTTACTCTTAGAATAGATCAATATATCATCAATGAAGACAACTACAAACTCATCCAAATATGGTTTGAAGACTCTGTTCATTAAATCCATGAATGCAGCAGGGGCATTGGTCACTCCAAAAGGCATCACCAAAAATTCATAGTGGCCATATCTTGTCCGGAAAGCGGTCTTCTCAACATCCTCGGCTTTAACCTTAAGCTGATGGTAACCCGACCTGAGATCAATTTTGGAAAAGACTCGTGCTCCTTGCAACTGATCAAACAAATCATCTATCCTAGGTAATGGGTACTTGTTTTAATGGTGACCTTATTAAGTTCCCTGTAATCAATGCAAAGACGGAGTGTGCCATCCTTTTTCTTAACAAATAAAACGGGTGCTCCCCATGGTGAAGTGCTTGGCCTAATAAATCCCTTATCCAACAATTCTTGTAGTTGTAGTTTCAATTCCCTAAGTTCAGCTGGGGCCATTCTATAGGGTGCTTTGGAGATCAGTTGTGTTCCCGATGTGATATCAACAGTAAACTCTATTCCCCTATCAATCAAGTGGCCAGGCAAATCATTTGGAAAGACGTCGGCGAATTCATTGACAACTGGAATGTCGGCTAAACTAGTATTTCCATTCTGATCACTCAGTATGCTACACAAGAAACCTTGGCATCCTTTCCGAATTAACTTATAGGCTCTAACGGACGAAATCAAATAAGGTGGGGGCACTACCCCTTTACCCTGAAATGTAACCTCGGCTAGGTTTGGGGGTTTCAGTGTGACATTTTTCGAAACACAATTAATAGATGCATGATTCGCGACTAACCAATCCATTCCCAGTATGACATCGAAATGAGTTATGTCCAAAGGCATCAAATCTACTAACAATTCAACATTCTCAATCTCAACAATGCATGCTCTATAAATGGATGCAACAATCATAGATCTCCCAGATGGAGTAGACACAGATAATATATAATCAAGGGGTTCTAGTTCTCTATTAATCTTCTCGGCAAACTTAGCAGATACGAATGAATGTGTAGAGCCCGAATCAATCAATACATATGCATCTTGAGAGCAAATTGGAAGTATACCTGACACCACTGTCTCAGCATTCTGAGTGTCTCCTGGTACCAGTGCAAAAACTCTGCCCTGCCTCATCGGTCCTTTTCCAACGTTGCCCTTCTGAACGGAACCCGAGGCATCCTCATCCTTCTTGTCATCAACAGTCTTTGCCTTAGGACAATCTCTCACATAGTGTCCCATTTCACCACATTCATAACAAGCTCCAGACGCCCGACGACAGACCCCGAAATGTGACTTCCCACAACTCGAACATGTCGGCTTCGCGCCACTTTCCTGTCTTGGGTAGGCTGGGCTGCTAACATTCGCTTTCTTCTTGGTAGTAAACTGTGTTCGGCGACTGTCAAAATTCTGCCTTTTCCTCTGGTTCTCTCCTGAACTCTGGTATCTGTTCAAGTTAGCTTCAGCCAGGATGGCTTTATCCAATACTCCGGCATAAGTTGGCATGTTGTGCAAGTTAACCTGGTCTTGTATCGGTCCACTGAGCCCACTCTCAAACTTCCTAGCCTTCATATACTCATCATTGACCATGTGAGGTGCATACCTCGCCAACTCCGTAAAAGCGCGGTCGTTTTCCGCCACTGTCCTGCTGCCTTGCGTCAAGGTCTGAAATTCAGTAGCCTTGCGGTTTCGTACACTAAGGGGAAAATGTTTGTTGTAGAACAACTCCAAGAATCGGGTCCAGGTCAAGTCTGGATTGCTTTCTCGAACCATCATCCACCATCTGCGAGCGTCGTCATCCAGCGTGAATGTTGCCAGTGCTACTTTCTGAGCGTCGGTGCTGGGGAAGATCTCGAACAATTTTTCCATTTCCAAAACCCACGCTTCGGCTTTCATCGGCTCTATGCCCCCTTGGAATCTCGGTGGCTTCATTTTCTTGAACTCTCTGATCAAAGCTATCGTGCCATCTCCATATAAGGCTGGCTGCGGGGGAACTTGCGGCACTGGAGGAGGTGGAGGCGGAACTACATTTCGGCCGTTGGTCTGCTCGGCCTGAGTCGACGTGGCACTAGCATACTGCTGTCTTGTTTGCCTCAACTCGCGGGCCAAACCTTCAACTACCCTTTCCAGTCTGTCCATCCTGTCTTCGGGCTGATCTCTGCCAATCGGAGGTCTACCTCTCCTCATGATGCTATGAGTACGTAAAGTATGACTTTTAAACAAAATAAGCAATTATCCATGTAGGCAAGTAACAAATAGGCATGTTAAGACAATGCACACCTTGTTCAAGTAGCAAGTGTTATGATGCAATCCCTACATCTTTCTAAGGGGAATCCTATGCTCTTTAGGACTCAAAGTGTGTGAATAACGTATACTGAGGAACTTGTGCTCTGATACCATTCTGTCACGACCCCAAACCGCCCCTAGTAGGATGGTGCCGTGATGGCCAGTAATCCGTGATTACTGAAGGCCAACTTACGAAGATCACACACAATCAGAGTATAATATATATGGGGCTCACAAATGCGGAAGCAATAAACCAGAATACAGGTGGTCCATAAGAGCAGTGCATATATCCAATGGATTGACATACAAGATATAGCTTTACAACCAGTTTGAAATAACAAAAATACAAGTTACATCTCGATCAAAAGGCTTCTCGAGTGTAGGCTCAAAGCAAAGATCAAGGTCCTACAATCACATGGCAAATACATTCTCAAAACAAGCTTTACATGCATGCAATGATCCCGGCATTCTCACCAGATCCAAGTCAAAACAAAGCAAAACATGCTGGGGGTTTAAACACTGTTTTTCGTCTCACGAAAACACACTCTGGGTACCGTCCAGGTCTTACCGAGGTCCCACACTTCCTTGCCGAGGTGTGGTCCCGATGGCCACATTTAAAAGTGAAGCCGGGAAAACCTGGGTTTCCCTTGAAGAACATGAAGAACATGATGGACATGATCATGAAGGAGATGAATGCAAAGATCATAACTCGTTACAAAATCTGAGATTTCATGCCATGAGTTCAAAAACATGGACCTGGGTACCCACACAAGGAAATCATGCAAGAACAAACACAAAACATGGTTCTAGTTCCAAACTTTCAGATCAAAACGAGGCTTTTTCCTCAAGAACTCAAGAACACCATTTTCTCTTCAAAACCAACTTCAAATCAATGCATGGCATGCAAAATGAATTCAATCATGCAATGCAGATTGATAGCCAATAAGATTAACTAGAGTAGAGTAAGAATCTAACCTCAAAACTAAAATCTAACGGTTCGATCCTCGGAGATCAAGCTCGGAACTCTACTCTCTCACTCTAAAACTCCTTCCTTCTTCCTCTAGAGCTTCTCTGTCTAAAGACAAAGATTTGAGACAAAATGATTTGCTTCTAGGTCTGCCGGCTGTCTTAACACTCAGCTCGGACACGTGGTACTACCGGGTTGGTTCAACTCAAAAAGGTGACTGGTTGATAAGACAAGTCTATGACAAAGTGTATACAGCAAGCTAAAGCAAGGCACATCGGCAAGTAACGATATCGGCTAAAGTCAAAGCTCCGGCAAGTGGGTAACAAGGACATCGGCTAGGGAGGACGACACTTGACTAAGCTGTGCTACACCTTGGCCTGGGTGTGCCACACCTCGGTCTGGGTCATACCTGCCCAAGAACAAAGGTCACAAAGTGCAAAACATCTCGGCCCAGATGATACACTCCTCGGCCTTGGTTCCGAACACCTCGGCGGAGGTAGTGACATCTCGGCAAACATGCCCGGGGTGAAGATGGAGGTCAGCCAAGTGGTTCCAAAATAGTTCTAAGTACAAAGGGCTCAAGGGTGAACTAAGCTCAAGATGACCTCGGCTACACGCCAAGCAAGCAACAAATATTTTCAAACAAAACAAGACAAAACAAGATAAACAAGATTTGCAACATCATAAGACAAGATCATACAGGTATGTATGCAAGCATGGTTAAGTCAGAATGAGGGTTGTTACAGACACAATGATTTTTACGTGGAAAAACCACAATTGGACACCTCCAACTGTGATAAAAAAATCACGGGCAACTGCCACAAGACAATCCATTAAGAAGAATTAAAGGAATTAAACAGGTATACTCTCAATTATCTAGCAAATCCACAATGCCTAATTGAACCAACCTCTATGTGCCTCTTCCAACCCCATCTTCACCACGGAATTGTCTTTCTGATGAGCCACTCCAGAATCTACCGAAGCTTCCGGCTCGAATTCTTCAGAATCCACAACTGAAGAACAACTCTCTCTTTTGTGTATACCAAACAAACCTTTGATGTACTCTCTTTAAACCATGAGTTGAAGACTCAATAAAAACATCAAAGAAAACAAACAAAATATCCCCAGATATAAACCTTAAGAACCAAAAAGAAGATCTGGAGGACTTCAATTAATTCCTTAGTTTTGGGAGAAAACCAAGTATTTATAGAGAACCAAAAGTAATCCTAGATTGGGAAGAAAACAAACTCCTTGAGAAATCCGGATTCTGAGGCTCGCTCGAGCGAAGCTTTGCTGGCTCGAGCGAGGAGTGTATTTTTTGTGATTTCTACTAGTGCCTTGGCTCGAGCGACGAATCCTTGGCTCGAGCGAGGAATACACTCTTTCAGGTTTTTGTATGGACGCAATCGTTGGCTCGAGCGAGAACTCCTTGGATCGAGCGAGCAAACCTTCGCTCGAGTGAGCTCTTCTTGGCTCGAGTGACCAATGGCAGACATGCAATTTTGAATGCAATTTTGCATTTTGCTTCGGCTGCGAGTTGTCCGGGCAGCTCGACCCCTGTAATAATCAGCGAAGTGGCAATCTTGAAAGCATTAACATCACAAACTTCTCTGTATGGCTCGATTCGGGTTTGGATTTGCATCTAATAAACTCATAGCCTCACTGAAATAAAGTGCGAAAATAAATACATCTGAAAGGAGTTTTGTCAAACGGGGTTGCCAAGAATAAAAACCTAACACAGAACAAATGCTCTTTGTACATATCCACAATAGCTCACGCAAAAGTAATCTGTAACAAAAGGGGGGAAAAAAAATTAACCATTAGCACTTATTCAATAAAATTGACATTTCAAATTATAACAATTATAAAATTAATAATTTAGATATATTATACTCTGTAAATTATAACAATTCTAAAATTAAAATTAATAATTTAGATATATTATACTCTGCATATAATCCCATCAAGATCATTTTAATGTTTCTGTTTTGTTGAAAATTTATAGAACCTCCAAATTGAACCTCATGCCTGCCTAGTAAACTCTAGTTTGATAATTACATGCAATGTTTCCAAAATTGTCTTTTCTCACCAATATACAACATGATCCTAATTGTTTTAGAATCAAAATCCTTCAGCAGTTTTCATCAAATTTTATTACTTTTGGCAATCTACATTTTCACAAATCTTAAACATTGAAGGCACTACAATTCCACAACCTCAAAGAATCTAAATAATTAGTTTACCAAACAAAATGATTCCTTATGTTGCTGCCACAATAGGCATTCATAAATAAGTAAACCTAAACTCCATCATAAATTATATCTAGTACCAGTTCTAACTAATTCAAATATCATCAAAGCACAAAATAAAGGGGAAATAAGTTCAAAAAATAATTTCAGATATATGAGAAAGTTTGTAAAATTATCTTTTAATGTTGTAGCGTTTAACATTAATACGTAAATATATATTTTTTAATTTGCACTGAAAATCATTACAACTTAGGTTCAAACTTGAACCTTCACCAAAATTGTCCTATTTTCACACTCTGCTAGTCCCCCTCTCTCTCTCTCTCTCCTCCTATATATATATATACAAACACATATACGACAAATAGCAATAACAAAATCCCCTAAGAAATTGGACAATTTACAGAACCAGCAAAATTTGAATTGTAACAAGAGCCAAAAAATTCCAAAAATTGATAAACCAAACATCGAGCAATTGTTCTAATTTGACAAATCACATCATATTGCAATAACAAAACAATCAAATTTGAACAAAACCTACATATAATCATACACATAAAGAGAAATTATACAGACATACATACAAGTATGAACCACGTAAAGAGCCTCACCATGAATTGATCAAGGTCCTTATCATCTAGAGGTTGATTACTATTTCCAAGAACCGAATACTTGGCCACCACATGCTGCGATTGCGCGAGATGCGCATCGATCCCGGCAACTGATCCACTGGCGTAGTGATTCAAAGGCACTGAACATGCGCTGATAACAACTACTCGTATAGAGGATGAGACAACAAATCCGATTTACACTTGGCGCTGTGCCAATTGCTCTCTTCCCTATCGCTCTCACTTCTTCGACTCAGCTTCTCTTGATTCATTGTCGTCACAATCTCCAGCATGTCGTCGGTCTCGCCGTTGATAGATAGACAGATATACGAATATAGAGAGATTTTAGAGAGAGAAAATAGGGCAAATCTAGGTGAAAATAGGGCAAATTTTAGAGAGATTCTCGTGGCAATAATGGCACTCAATGTCTTTCTTTGAAAAATAATAATCTCTTGATTTGTCACGGCTTTGATCACGACCATGAGGAGTCTTACTCCTCCCCCTTGTTTTGCTTCGGCCTCTCACAACAAATGCCTTCGAATGAGAGGAACCCTCTGATTCTCTTCTAGCTTCTTCATTCAACAAGCTACTAGTGACTTGGCTCATTGTGACAACTCCATCGGGTGCCGAATTACTAACCGTCATGACCAAAGTCTCCCAACTTTCGGGCAAAGAACTAAATAGCATCAATGCCTGCAACTCATCATCAAAAACAATTTTCATAGAAGCAAGTCGGTTAACAATACTCTTTATTTCATTCAAATGTTCCGGAATAGGGCTGCCATCTTTATATTTTAAATTAACCAACTTTCGAAACAGAAAAGCTTTATTTGTGGCTGATTTTCTATCATAAAGAATTTCTAATTTTTTCCATAAATCATGTGCCGAAATTTCAGTAGCAACATAATGAAACACACTGTCATCAATCCATTGATGGATAACACTAACGGCTTTTCGATTAAGCCTCTTCCATTCATCATGTTTCATACCATCAGGTTTGCCACTATCACCCTTAATAGGCCTATATAAATCTTTACAAAATAATAGGTCCTCAATTTTAGTTTTCTAAGTTACTCAATTGCTTTCATTGAAGCTAGGCATACGACCCACATTCTTCTCCATTAATTTACACAAATGAATAAATCCAAATAAACTGTAAGCTCTGATACCAGTTGTTAGAGAAAATATATGATTTTCCACAAGTAAATCAATCAATGGAAATAAAAACTAATGCAAAAAAAATTAAATTAAGAACGATACAAGAATTTTTACGTGGTCCCCTCAATGTGAGGTACGTCCACGGGATCGAAATTCAATTCTACTATTAACCAAGAGTTTTCAAACAATTACAAATGAGACACAAATGGTCTCACAAAACTACCCTTAGGTGAATTTCAAATAATCACAAATAATAAAGAGAAAAGACCTCACCAAATAGATGAACAAAAAGTCTTCGAAATAGAGTTGTAGAAGACCCAAAATAATAGACCCAAATCAATTTCACCAAACCAGCCAAAGATGCACCCAAACAGAGAAGCAGGGAATTTCCTCTCAGACATGCACTACCAAATTGCTTCTTTGTGCAATGAAGCAAAATACCACCGAAAAAGCTGCAACTACTCCTCTAAGTCAAACGGTTGCCTTTTTTTTCTTGGGAAAAACAAAACAATACCAAATAAATTGTAGACTCTTGGGCTTTTTATCAAAACCCTAGCTGCTACCAAACTGATTATAAAATATCCATTGGGTCTCCAAAAGTTAGATATAATATATTAAAAATATATTATAACCAACACCAAACTAAATTAAATATTTTTAATAAACCAATTAGGGTCACATACTCCACTAAAGAGGTATACCCAACATGAGGTGCTATAAGTGATGATGGTGTAACCAAAATGGCTGTGTTTACACTGGTACCGACAATGGCCTTCGGTGGTGCTATGAGTGATGAACAATTTGCAGTGAGAGAAAGAACGAATAGGAGAGAGGAAAATGTTCAAATCTATGTTGGTTGTTTTTCAAATTTAAAAAAAAAAAGGTTTTAACTCTTAAAATTTGGATCCGAAGCGGGAATTTGAAATTGGGGTAGGCTTTCTTCTAGTCCATACTGGAGGGTACTGTTGGGCCCGTGGGGGCTCACCAAAGGTTTCGTTTCGATAATCTGAACCGTTCAATGTGTAGAACACATTAAGTACTATATGCTTGTAAAAAATAAAGTTGATCGGATATCGATAGCTACGTGATCAAATCAATTTTATATAATAAAAAAAAAATGAACAGTGAAAAAATAAATAGTTAACAGAAATATGATTCGATGAGATAGCTATCGATATCCGCTCAACGTGATGTTTTTACAGGCATATAGTACTCGACGAGTTCTACATGTTGAACAGTTTGGAATATCGAAGCAAGACCCGTGGTGGGCCCCCACGGGCCCAACAGTACCCTCCAGTCAGTGATCAGACAGGAGGGAAGTCTAACCCTTTGAAATTTTATTGAAAGTTGAATTGATCTTTCAATAGTAACTTTATCGCTATTTACATTCATTCAACCAAGAGATTTGCATCATTCAAGATTGCTTATGTGGGAGCTCACTTACATTAAGCTTTTGTGGCATTTTATGATTGGCTTGGAGCACCATCTGGGACGGATGACGTGGTACTCCGGGAATATTAAATAATTTCTCAAATTTTTTTTTATTAAATCTTCTAGATTTGCTGGGTAGCTCGAATAAGGAGTGGCCCGAATGGCTCGAAGTGCCAAAACGATGTCGTTTTGGCACTTTCTTTTCTTTTCTTTTTTTTTTTCCTTTCCTCTCTCTTTTTCATTCCTCATCCTCCGAAAATGCTCTGTTTTGCAGATTATAATCACTTTGGAAGTGATTTGAGGGTGTTTGAAACAACCACAAGAATAACTTAGAAATTTAGACTCACATGCAATGATTCATTTTCTGCATCATCCACCAACTCCACCTCCACAACCACTTTGTCCAAAGCCAATGTTAGTCTCGTTTTCTAACTCAAAAGAAACAAAAATGTGATTTTGGTTTGTTTGTAAAAAGCACAAAAAAACAGAGGATGATTGTTTTTGGTTATTTTGTTTTGTTGAGCAGAAAAGGTGAAACGAGTTGGGAAATCAATCAATTCAGAGTTTTATCGCCAAAATTAGGGCTCTGGTGGGAACTCAGAGGAATTGTAAGAAGACCAAGTTGGAGAACTTGACAGTCACTAGACTCAAAATGAAAATCAAAACTGAGAATCAAAATCAAAACCCAAAATCAAAATCAAATCCAAAATCAAATCCCAAAAATCAAAGCCAAACTCAAAACCAAACCCACAGCCGAAGATCTAGCTTTGGCCTCTTCGTCTATAGTGGTGGGCCGGATTGTAGTGGTTCGAGTGGTTTGTGACCTAGTTCCTTTGTTCCTCCTCTCTTTTTTTTTTCTTTTTTTTTCTTCTCTTATCTTCCCTTCCTCTCACCTCTCTGTTACTCTCTCTTTCTCTCAAACCAGTTTCAGAGAGAAAAGAAAGGAAGAAGGAAAAATAAAGGAAAAAAAAAAGTGCCAAAACGACGTCGTTTTGGCACTACCCAGATTCAGGCCATTCAAGCCCCATGAATGTCGAGCTAGCAGGCATTTTTCTAAACCTTCGATTACCTTACCTTTTTAAGACTGAGAAATTGAATAGCCCAATTGTTTATTGCATATCATCTAGATCAATCGATGGTCTACATAAAATCCACCACAAAATTGTCTTTTATTTTTTATTATAAAGATTATAACCATATTTCATATTCCATCAAAACAAAGGTATAAAGATTTGGCATGTGAAGGAAGGCAAACTCAAAGCATTGTATTTCTCAAATTTGCCCAACAACAGCAGCAATAGAGGAGAGAGTACTAGATTGAGAAAGGGATTGATTTTAGTGGCTCTGATCTTAAAGAGAAATAATTACAAAAAAGAGAAACAGAAGATGCAAAAGATGGGGGTTTCGTTGAAGGACAAGGCAATGATCTTCACACACACACATATTTCTCATTGGGTTAAACATAAAAATAGAACCAAAAACAAACAAACAAACAAACAAACAAACAAAACTGAAAATTTTAATTCACCAGTCGTTCATTAAGAACCTATCATAAATCTAATTTTCTTTGAATTGGCTTTCCATTTGTATATGTGTTGGTGATGATGGGTTCAATTAGAGGAGATTCTAAGCATAAATATGTGGTGGTGGTCGGTGGTCATGGGCTCTTCAGCGTTTGTTGATGGCTATCGATATGGATGATAGGGGCTTATCCAAATCATGAGGTTGCAGAGGGTGTGAGTGGATTTAGGCAAGGACAGTGAAAAAAATCAAAGCAAGGTGATGAAAGGTAGGAAGAGATTCAATTGTTGTGGACCATATTTTTGCTTATGTGGCACCATATAAGTGGATGCCCATAAATACCACATTTCTAAAACGTGATGAATAATTTATTCTCTAATGGGAGTTCGTGTAGACTTATTTTGTCCAAAGTTGTCAATTTGATATGAGATAGTGTATAGTTTTTAGGAAAATTCTACTTACACCATTAAATTAAATCCTTACTCCCTTTTTCTTTTCACATTTCACTTAATTTTAATTTGTTCTCATTACACTTTCAATAATACCAAACTTAACCTTATCTTTACAAACCTAAACCCTAGCCCACACCCCAACCAACCACTACGGCTTCCAGCAGCCAACTACCAACCCCCCCTACAATCAACCATCCTTTCCACCACATCCAATAAGCGTAACCCTCCTCTCCACTTCCTCATCTTTTTGTTCTTCTTCTTATTCTTCTTTCCAAATCTGTCTTTGTCATTGTATATCACGCTTTGGGGATGTTTGAAGGATGCGAGGCTGAGAAACGCAACGAAAAGAGAGTGAAGAGCATGGCTGGGTCACCATGGTGTACGAGGTGACAGCTACTAGCGATCGAAGAGGAGATGAGAGAAGAGAAGATGTAACGCCCCCAAAAAGTAATACAATGAATAAAACCCAACACATATTAATGATCGCATAAATCTGAGTAATCAATCCTTTCATTACATAAAGTTGATGGTTACAAAAGAGTTTAACATAAATAAATGCCCTTAGGGCTTACACCTTTCCAAGTCCTGGCTTGGTTACAACAAAAGAGACTAGCTCGTACAAATTTAGCCCTAGGCTATACAAAAAGATAAAACAAAATAGAAGCTCTTGCTTCCCAAAGATTCCTCCAATGCTATTGTCTTGATGGAGGCATGCCATCATTACCTGAAAATGTTTTTCCCAAATAGGGTGTGCCACAGCCCAGTAGGAATAATCTAACACAATATATGGAATTTAACAAAGATATAAGTACCAATGCATTGCAATGCCTGAAATACAACGTTCATACTATATATATTGCCATAGGATACCGGTTCCGTATTCCATCTCATTTTCCTCTAATTCATTTCAATGTACATGATTCAATTCATTCACCTTTCAACAACTCAAATGAGATTGCAGCTCAATGGCTCAACAATTTCACACTTCATACATAACACTTCTAACCGCTATTTTACGGATATTTCGTTCGCGGGAATCAGCACCCATGTATAGATTTCAAGTTGCCATTTTACTGATATTTTGTCTGCGAGAATCAGCACCCATGTATAGATTTTGGAACTTTCACCCAGGACACTCCGACCAACTTAAGTATCATGGAGTCCATCCCCTTTCTCCTCCCACACAATCATACACATACAATGTATTTAAACACATATTCACACATATAGATACATCTCCTTTCTCCTTCCAATAAGCATACATATACAATGTATTACAACGCAATCATATTCAATGATACTCAACCATGGGATAGTTTCAATTCTCCTAATCCACATGCAATTTTTATAATAATCAAAGCTATCCTCCACCAATAGCCCAATATAGTTATATCTAAACAGATATTCAATCTCAAACAGGTAGTTTATTTGAAACTTCCAAAGGTGTGAAATAATACATATCCAATTCCACCTTTTATATCAAAGATCACCCAATTTCACATTTTCAATGGTAATTTCAATTATTTATACGAAATAATTATGATAGCCATTTTAGGGCAATAATCCCCTTTTTCCCAAATGCCATCTCAAGTACCATAATCCACCATTTTGACCCAACATGATCATATATTCAATCCTATACTCATTTATTTCACATTCATCAAAAGCCCCTCTTTTCCATTATATACCCAAACCCTAGGTTTGTTCACAATAACCCAAAATCCCACCATGGTTACATAATATACAAATAGCTAAGTTAAAACCCATAACAAGGTGTAGAAGATCCCTACCTGAAAGAGAGAAGACGAGTCAAACAAGGTTGAAACTCCAAAGGCACTGAAACCCAAGTTTGTTCGGATCAAAATGAAGATCTTGAGAAGCTCTACCTTTTTCTCAAAGGCATTAGGGTCAAGAGATCGACGGATCTAGATGAAATCGAAGAGAGAAGGTGAGTTTTAGAGAGAGAATGCGTAGATCTAGGTTTTTGGGAAGTTTCAAAGAGAGAGAGAGACAAGAAAAAGTGATTCAAAATGTCATCTTCTTGGACTGTTATACACGCAGTCCACTCGAGTGTGGAAACTGATGCTCGAGCGTCAGACACAAAAGTCCGCTCGAGCGTGGAAAGTGAAGCTCGGGTGTGAAACACATATTTCCAGAAGTTTTGCAGACGAAGGGCCCTGCTCGAGCGTGGGACTTTACGCTCGAGTGTGGGACTTTACGCTCGAGCGTCCAACGCACTAACCCAGTATTTGCAGAGCTGGAAAAAAATACTGGGAGTTGACAAATCCCACTCGGGCACAAGAATGACCGCTCGAGCGAAGGAGAAAAATTTGTGAAGCCACTCGAGCACAATAATTCCCGCTCGAGCGGAGAGGCCAAAATCTGGGCAACAAGGTTTTTGAATAACAAGGCAACCAACCTATTCTAAACGCACAACTACAACCCGATAACCAAAAATAGAGGGGAGACAAGTGAAACAAGACGACAATAACCATTCTACACCATGCCAACCCAAGTTCGGAATACAATATATAATGGGTTAAAACCGGAATCGCTATAGAAGAGGTGGCAAGGGCGAAGGGGGTTTGAAATAGGACAAAGGATGATTGCGAGAGGTGACAGGAGAGGAGATGGAGCAGCAAGGGACAATGGTGAAGGGAGAAGGGGGTTTGAATCGCTGGTGAAGTTTGGCGCCAGAGGTGGCAAAATTGACAAAAGGGCTCGTCGAAGATGGGAATGTAAGTCACCAAAGACAGTTGATGGTGGCCGGTAGAGATAATGGAAAAAGATGAGCGTGCTTTGAAATTTGGACTAGGATTTTAAAGGTTTTTTTGGTAATTTTAAAAAGGGATAAAAGTGAAATATATATATATATTTTTGAAAAATTGGAGTGTAATGAGCTCTTTTTGTTGTATAAATAGAATTAGCCTTGTAATCTTGTTTTTATTTATTATAAAAATTACCAATTGATCCTATTAATTTTGAATTTACTCAATTAGTCTTTAGTGAGACTTTTATGGACATATTAGTCTGAAAATCATACATTTTATCATTGAGAATCATTGGAAAAATGATAAGTTTATTGTGAGAATTGGTATAAGTTGAAAATCGCAGGGTTAGCAATTTGGATTGTTTTAGCCTATTAATTTAAAGCATGACTTGTTAGGTATTAAGTCTCAACTCCCGTGTATTGTTGATACGATACACAATAATATCGGGTCAAATTTATCATTATAAATTGGGTAAATTACACTTGTTTGAGATTTGAAAAACATCTAATTAATCTCATGTTTTTTATATAATTGTATCAATATCTTTTTTTGTGTGACAGTTGAAATTAATCTAAATGATGGGTAGATACTAAAATATATAAAGACAAATATACATTTTAGTTAAAAATTGATAAGAATATCATGTTTTTCATTTCCATCAATAATAGCTGATGAAAAAAATATTTAACTACTATGTGAATTAACATCTCAATGGAAGTTAGTGTAATTATGTCAAAAGTGTAAAACTAACTATATTTTCTTAAAATTTGAAGGGATGTTAGTGTAATTTACTCTTAAAAATTTTATGAAATATTTATGGTGATTTATTGAACAATTTTGAACAATTTGATGATTTTTGAGACTTCTTGAAATTTGTTGAGAGGTTTATTTGAAAAGATGAACAATGAACCTGGACAATGTTTTTGTGCTAACAAGTTTAGCTAGTTGGGATTTTGATGTTCGCTATGATACTTTTTGCTCTCGCCTTTTTTTAAAAAAAAATTAATGTAAACTCTTCTGTTGTATATTTGTTTTCATCAATAAAATTTTCTTTTTTACCAATAAAAAAAAAAACAAAAAAGTTTAGCTATAACTAAACTTTGTGTCAAATTTGACACAAGTTATAACAATTGGTAAAATATTGCCTAATCATTGGAATTTAAAAGACTGATCTTCATGCTTAAAAATAGCTATAGTAGCCGATATGGTTCAAAGAATTCAGTACATGGGTGTTCGTGTGATTAAGGATTATTTACACAAAGGCCCCTTAAATAATTGAGAAATATTGTTTTGATCTCCTCAATTATAAAAGCGTACAACTTGACTTCCGAAATTATTGAGAAATATCTTTTTACCCTCTAAACTATAAAAGCGTACAAATGTTCCTAAATTATAAAAATGTACAAATTGAATCGTTAATTTAGAGGTTTAAAGTGATACTTCTCTATAATTTAGAGAGTTTTTGTGTAAATAACCCTGTAATTAACTAGTCTAGATGATCTGTCACCTACTTGTTTCATACTTTTCTAATTACTAGTGGTTGGGCATGTGCGTTGCACGCGACACGTGATTTTTCATCAACGGTTAGTACTATAATTATACGTGTCTTTTAAATTAGTATGTGATATGTATACAAAGTATGGAGACTATATAGATAAATTGATCTATATCCAAAATGCAACTAAGTAAGAAATGAATACATACTCTGTTGAAATAATTTAAAATGAGAAATTTTATAAACATAAATATTAATTTATAACTAAATTGTTGAGATCACATTCTTATCTTAAATAATAAATAATAAATAGATCCTTTAAATGTATAGTATTATACAAATCTTCTTCTATCAACTTTCCACTTTAATTTTTCATAATCCGTACCTATAATACAATTGAAGGTATGACATTAATTGCACGACTATACAATTTTGTTTAATAGTTCATTTCATGATACAAATTTATTGAACCCACTATTGTATGTTATTTGCATACTATTGGTGTAAGAATGCATTATATCAATATGTAATATATTTTTATTTATCAAAAGTTGTTGAGTCTTGTTTCCTATGCCATGAATATCTTGCATGATGAAAAACATAACATTAGTTATTTGTATACTTTCATTTATATAGAAAATAATAGTTTTTTTTTTTTTTTAAGGAAATTGTAGCGATCTTGGTTTTGACACATCTCTTTGTGGTGTTCCAGGCTCGGGTTGGTATGGTTTTGAACGGTGTTATGTATCTTAGTTCCTTGTATTTCCCTTATTTTGGTTATCAGGTTGTAGCGGTGTGTTTGGAATAGGTAATGTCTCATGTTTGTATCGGGTTGTGGCGTATCTTTCATGTTTTGCCACTTCGCTGACTATGTCGGGGATTGAGCTGCCCAATTAGCTCGTAGGGGTCCAGGGGGCAGCGCCCTGGTGGGGTCAAGGGGCAGTGCCCCCAAAGAAAAAATGCAAAATGCATTCGAAATTGCTTGTCCGCTCAAGTGGCCGTTTATGCGCTCGAGCGGAAAATGTTTGGTTCCAGAAGTTTGACCTGTCTGCAAAAGTATTGGAAAGGTGTATTTGACGCTCGAGCGGGGCTTTCCACGCTCGAGCGGACCATGTTATATCAGTTCATGAATTTGATATTTCATATCACTTTTGTATATCTCTCTCTCTAAAAACATTTCCTCTCCCTTCTCTCTACATTTCTCTACGTAAACTAGATAAAAAAAAACCTTGATTTCTCAAGATCCATTAGAGTTCTGCCATAGGTTCTTCATCAAAGTTGGTTAACTTCTCGAAGGCTTCGTTGTGTGCGATGAAGATCGAGTTTCGACACCGTTGATTTTGGGCTTTCATCTCATTTTTTCTTTAAAACTTGAGGTAGGGATTTTCTTAGAGTTATATATATTTTTGCAAGATCTATATGATTTTCAAAATCATCTTTCGATAGCTTTGAAAATTGATTATTAATTCAAGAAGTTGAGCTATTTTGAAAGTGGGTTTGTCTATTGTTCTTTTAAAATGATCTTATGGGTTTTAATCTTCGTTGATTGAAGAAAAGATGATTTTGGAAAGTTTTCTTTCAAAAGATTTGAGTTGAATAGTTTTGGTGAGAAAACCTAGAATTTGGGGATTTTTTTAAAAAGAGACTGAAAATCCATAAATAATATTGTTATATTTATTTTGTGTGTCAAAATAAATGGATGTTTGAAAAACTTCTTATTTATATTTATATAAATGATGAATTTAAGAAAATATGAGAATTGTTGTTCATTTTGGAAATTATTGTTCAAAAGGTTGAAATAGTCTTGAAATGACTAATTGTTGAGGATACTTGAGAAGAGGGAACTGTGTTATTCCTTGGATGATGAATTGGAATAAAAGTATTTATATTCATCTTGTGTTATTGGCATATCAATTTATTGGATTACATTAAACTTTGAAAGTTGATTTGAAAACTTGCATTGAAAAAAAGAATGTTGAGAAACAAGTTTTCATGGACTGGTTTTGAGGTAAATACATTGGTAAGTTTTGATAGGTGGTAGAGATGATATTGAATAATTTGGCCTGAGAGTCCGAGGTGAAAGACCGAAAACTCGTGCGGATAGGTGTCAAGCCTTCCGGTTAATATCGGTAAAAATGGCAAGTTGGTAGTACTTGTATAGTCTACTTGCAAACACCGACCTAGGGATTACCAAAGTCGTATTTACCGCTCTTGAAATGAATTATTAAGTTTTGAAGAATTGAAATTGCATAACATCATTGAGCATGATGGTTTTCAAAGATGAAGATGTGATTTTCTTTCAAAAGGGCATAGCATGGCATGTGCATTTCATCTCTTGAGACTTGTATAAAATGTATATACTCTGTTAAGGATTTCCTACTGGGCTTTATGCTCACCCTACGGGATTTTTGGGCAGGAAATATGTGGTGATGCCGCCTAACTAAAGGCGAGGAAATGTGTGTTAAGAGTACGAGACTCTCATTTTGCTGTGACTCTGTGTGTAAGCTAAGGGCTGTATGTGTGTGAGTTTGAATAACCATTTTGTGCAACCAGGCTCAAGCCTTGGAAACTTGTAAACCCTTGGGGGTATTTATTTGTTTATTTACTTGTTGTTGGATTAATGTATTGTTGCATGAAGAACTATTGTATCATGTAATGTAAGTTTCGAGATTTATATTCGGTTTTCCTTGAAAGAGCCATGATTGTTGTATTATCATTTAGGCTAGAAATTTGGGGCGTTACAAAAATAGAATGATATTATAACTTAATATTTCGATCGATATAGAAATTTCATAATTGTTTTCACGATATTTATAGATTCATGCTTATTAGTGTTTGTAGGGTTATTTTTATGAAACTGTCAAATTACATAACTTATTATGTCATCTATAAGTAATCAGTATATGACAAAAATTGATCTAAACTTTTTATTTGGTGTACTTACTTTCTACATCATTGAGTTGCTACAATAATATAGCGATCCGTGATTATGTGTTGTGGTTTATACCTTGCGTCCACCCTTTACTTCCTTATATTTGAGCTTTGGGATGTGTTGAGCGAGTGTGGAACATGTTGGTTGTGAGTTTGTGCAAGTGGTTGCTGCCTAGGTTTTTGCCTCTTTGCTCGAGCGAGGCTTCTTGCGCTCAAGCGAGCCTTAGGTATTTATCTTTTCGCTCGAGCGAGCTCTCTTGCGCTCGAGCGAGCCTTGTTTGGTGTGTCTCTTCGCTCGAGTGAGAATTCTTGCGCTCGAGCGTGCGTCTGCGTCTCTTTTAGACTTGAAGAGTGGCATTCTTCGCTCGAGCGAGCTCTATACTCCTTTGCTCTAGCAAGCATTTTTGCGCTCGAGCGTGCGTCTGCGTTGGTGGGTTGTAGGCCTGAAGTCTTGCTTTGTTTGCTCGAGCGAGGTCCGTTCGTTATGTCTGGTCGCTTGAGCGACGACTCCTTCGCTCGAGCGAGCTTCGCAGATATCAGATTTCAACAGTGGGAATTTTACCCCTTTTTCATTTTCTTCTTCCTCCAAAACCCTAGATCCAACTCTCTCTCCCTCTCTCACTCATTCTCTCTAAAAATACTCCATGCTCTAAAGCTTTCCTACCGTTCATCGTTTACAAAAAAGCTAGAGTTTGGTGTGGGCTTTCTTTTGATCTAAGAAAATACGAGTTTGGAGCACCTTGGGGTTTCTCTCATCTTTCCTTTGAGCTTCTACTTGGAGGTAGGGATTTCTTGAGTTATATATATAGGTTATGTATTGTTGTTGTTGATTTAAAAGTTTCCTTGAAAAGATTAGTGTTGATTTTGATTTTGTGACCTAAAATGTGGAGTTTTCAAAATGGGTTTAATCCCAAATCATTTTACTAAATACTAGTGGGCTTGTTTAGTTATTGAACTCAAGAGAATGATTTAATGGGGTTTCTTTATGGGAATGGGAAATGTTTGGTTTTTGGTGAAAACCCTAGAAATTTAGGGATTTTGGAGAATTTGGAAGCTGTCCAAAAAATTCTTTTCTATCTTTGAACAGAAGTTGATTGAGTATAAATTCCATAATGTATTTGCAAGAATGGTAATCTTTTGTATATATTGAGATGAGGAAATTGTGGTATGAATGGATGGTTAATGCTAGACTTGTGAAGAATAATGAAGGAAAGAAATGGAAAATTGTGAATGTGGCATTATCGTAGAAATTTTGAACATGAAGAAATGTTAAGAATTACGGGAATTATTGTATTGCATATTATTTCATTTATTATTGTGCATTGTGGTTCTAAATCGAAGGAATTTGCATTCATGACAGAAAATGATTTGTATGAGAAATATGGTATTTGAATGGGGTAAACACGTGGTAAGTCCGGATAGGGGTTGAGATGAACTTTGTTAAGTTGGCCTAAGTGTCCATGTGAAAGACTAGAAAACCGCGCGGATAGGTGTCGAGCCTTCCAGTTAGCACCGGTAAAAATGACAGTTTGGTAGTGCTTGTTGAGAGTACTTGCAGACACCAGCCTAGGGATTACCAATGTCGTATTTACCGCCCCTATTGAATTAATATTGGAAGTTTGAAATTGATGAAAACACATGATAATATTGAGAACATGGTGACTTTGAAACAATGTATTGAAATGAATATATTTTTTTTTCCTCATTGATTAACCTTGGCATAGCATTGCATTTACATTTACTGTTGTATTGAGGAAAAGCATAACTATATATACTTTGTGAGAATTCTCTACTGGGCTTTATGCTCACCCCTATGGGATTTGGTGCAGGTAAAGATGTCGTGATCCCGCCGTGCTAAGGGTGTGGATGTATTTTGGTGAAGAGTGGTCTTGCTCTTATTTTTGTTGTGATATTTTTGTAAGCCAAGGGCTAATATGTTTGGGTCCGAGAGACCATTTCATGTAACCGGGCTACTGCCTTGTAAGATGTAAGCCCTTAAGGGCATTTTATTGTTTTGAGATTAGATGCCTCACATGCTATAGATTCAAGTGATTCATTTACCGTTGAATGTATATTCACATGTGAACTTTTGTATAAACGCTCTCATATTCTATGTAAAGATGGATGGTTCATTGTCATGGCTTAGTGGATGTTAATTAATGTGGGTTGATCATGTTGATTTATTTTCGGGGTGTTACAACTTGGTATCAGAGCTATCGGGTTTGAATACTTGGGGCTCGCGGGAAGTGGTTGTTATACCACAATGGGTTCATTTTGCATGACTAGCAAATTTTTTGCTTTTGTGATTATGTGACAGCATATTTATGTGATTATGTGGGTATGGGATTAGACTTTTGGGATGTTATTTGCGTCTGTTAGGTTCCTTGAGGTCTTAATTGAAGGGTACCTGATCAATACTCATTCTACTAAGAGCTCTTGGTTTCTCATGGGACGAATCTCATCACTAAAGGATAATTCGTGTGTGTTTATGTGACTACGTGCTTATGTGGAGTGAATTAAATTTTTTGTGTGGTAGGATGTACGTGGTTGCTTTAGCCTAACGTGTGAAGTTAGTGGCGAGCACATTTGGAATTATGTGCTAAGTTATTTACCTTGTCTCTCAATTAGGATGTTAGGAAGAGTTCGAACTCGAGGTGGTAGGAGTGGAAGGTGAGGTCTAGGTCGCCGGGGAGTATTTGAGGTGCCGGTCCAAGAGGTCAAGAAGAGGGTTTAGGCCAAGCTGACATGGCCGAACAAGTCGGGCAAGCGGAGGTGCCGGGACAAGCCGGCCAAGCCGCAATGGGGGCTCTACCGCGGGAGATGGCTGGGGCATTGAGGGAATCCATGAATATTTTGAGGGCGGAGACCCAAGCAAGGGAGAATGTAGCAGAGACTAGAGCTAGCTTCCTCACGAGGGAGTTTCTAAGGGCCAAGCCAGATGAATTCCATGGCGGCCTCGATCTAAAGAAGGCGGATGAATGGTTGGAACAAACCGTGAAGACCTTTGATATAGCGACCCCGGTCTTTTCCCATTTGATTATTGTATCCGGACTTATGTTCCGTAGATTATATTATCATATTGTTGTTGTTGTTGTCCTTTAATTCTTCAATTTTGAGTTATAGGATTTGTTGGGCAGGTTGTTTACAGGTTGGTTGGGTTTGAAACCAAGAGTTCATGTTCAGTTTTTGGGTTGGTCGCTCGAGCGAGCTCTTCTTCGCTCGAGCGAGCTCTTTGATTTTGGTCCTTCGCTCGAGCCAGGTTCCCTTCGCTCGAGCGAGCTTCGCGTCCAGTACTTAGACCTGAGAGCAGTGTTTGTGGGCTCGAGCGAGCTTTCTTCGCTCGAGCGAGCTGGTTTGTTCTTCGCTCGAGCGAGCATTTCTTCGCTCGAGCGACGTTTTTCTGTGTCTGGTCGCTCGAGCGACCAGGTCTTCGCTCGAGCGAGCCTATCAGGTATAAATACGCAGCAGCGTATTTTAAAACAGTTTTCAGCCCCTTTTGATTCTAAAACCCTAAAGTCCGACTTTTCTTCTCCTCTAAACACATTCTCTCCTAGGTTTGATCTAGTTAGGGTGGGTTTTTGCCCTAGTTGCTTTACAAATAAGATAGAGGGGAGTGAGGGCTTTCTTTTAATCTGAGAAATTCGTGGTTTGGAGCACTTTGAAGTTTAGGCATCATCTCCTTCTTCTTCTTTCTGAGTTATATATTCAAGGTAGGGATTTTCCTACTCCATTTATACGCTTTAATCTTAAGTGTTAGTATTTGGTATGTGGGGGGTAGTTTGGTAATTTTGGTATGTGGGGGTAGTTTGGTAATTTTGGGAGAAACCTTAGGGTTTTGGTTTAGATTAATTTGTATAATTAGTTTAAAGGAATAATGTGGAATTTGGTTTAAATTCATGGAATTGGGAATGTTAAATTTACATTCATTGTTATATTTATTTCTTGTTTAGAAATAACTGTTTTGGGCTATCGGTGGAGGATAGCCATTGATTGTTGTAGACCTTGCATGCGGCTTAGGTATAACTGAAATTATGTCACTTATGTTGACTGTTGAATTAATACAGAACATTACTTGTATTGATTATGTGTTGTATATGGCAATTGTGTGTTTCATTGCATATGCATTTCATTTGGAGGAGATAGGGGATAAACTCCACGGTTTAGGGGAAGATAGGGGATGGACCTCTAAACCGGATTTTATTGGGAGGAGATAGGGGACGGACTCCAGTAGCATCACTCTTATGTGTGCTTATTGATTAATAGATATATTTCTATTTATTGTTGATATGATACATCACTACCATGTGTATCAGTTGGGAAGTATGGGAGTGAAGTTGATTGAGATTGATATAACACCAGCATGTGTGTTTATTATGTTATAAGAAAGGTTTAGTCTGATTTGCTATCCTTGTTGAGTGGTTTGGCCAGGTTCTGAGCCAAGTCTGTGTAAATGGAAGGTAAAAGGTGTCATAGACCATGTGTCATAGACAACGTAGACATTCGTGTCAATAAACTGTAAATTGAGTATCTTGTGTTAACCATGTATCGGGTACTACTGCTTTAGTTAATTCATATGTTTGGTTTAGTATCTCTCTACTGGGCTGTGGCTCACCCTATATGGGAACTTTATTTTTCAGGTTCAGGTGGTTCACTCCCTCCAAGGACTTAGCTTGTGAGGAACTGAATTTGAAGACTTGTCTTATTTCTATTTGTTTTATTTGAACAATGTAACCTTTCAAGCCTAGGGCTTTATCTATTTTTGAGTTAGAACTCAGTGAATTGTGTCCAAGTGTTGGCTTGGCAAGATGTAAGCCCGTAGGGCATTTATTCTGATGTTTATTTCATATTACTCTGATGGATGGATTTATATTATTGTTTTAATATAATAATGCATGTTTATATTATCTATTATGGGTTTATTTTTGAGGGCGTTACATTTGATATGCTCCATGTAGATGATGGCGAGTTGAGGGTGACCGTTGCTAGTTATTACCTCAAAGGTGACGCCGACCAATGGTGGAAGTATGCAAAAGGCCGGATAGCACCAACATGTGAGGCATTTGTGACGGCCTTCCAAGACAAGTACCTACCTCCCACAGCTCGGGAGAGGTTAAGACAGGAATTCAAGGACCTTAAGCAATCGAATATGTCTGTGGCCGAATTTGAAACGGCCTTTTCTAATTTGTCCCTGTTTGCACCAGAGTTAGTAGTGACAGAGGAGCGCCATTGCTTTGAGTTTGAGCAGAGGTTGAGGACGAAGATTTTGTTCAAAGTTGCCGAGAACATGATCCGAGAGTATGACCGCCTTGTGGAGGAGGTTGCACATGTAGAGATTATTGTGGAGGCCGAGGAGGAGAGACATCGGAATTCGAGGTCTAGGGATCAAGGGTCTCAGGGGGACTTTAGGCCTAACAAGAAGGGCATGAGCACTTTTTCATCCTAATCCCAGCCGCAGCAGTCTAGATCCACTTTCCCCTTGCCTAGTGCGGGCTTGGGGAAGAGTGCATCGAGTGGGTTTTCTTGCTTCAAATGTGGCCAATCGGGTCACAAGGCCTTTGCATGTCCGCAGAAGGGCAGAGGACAACAGATGTTGCCACCACCACCTAACCGATCTCAAATTCAGTCACAGAGTAGGAGTCAGGGGCCTACTTGCTTCCAGTGTGGTTAGTCGGGGCATATGAAGAGAGCATGCCCGCAGTTGGGAGACGCATCTGCCGCATCAGGGTCTAGGCAGACACAGAGCCACCAGCAGACTCACTCAACTCAGGCTTCGAGAGTTCATCAGGGAGCCACTTCGGCTCAGTCAGTATAGCAGGCCTACATTCTGAGGGAGGACTAGGGGGTTGATCAGAGGCCGCAGGGGCGCATGTATGCTATTACCGCCCCAGAGCAGTTGTCGGGATCCTCAGTAGTGAGAGGTATTTTTATTGTGTGTAATTCTCTAGCCAGTGTGTTGATAGATACGGGTGCGTCTCATTCATTCATATCTGTTGCATTCGCATCTGCATTGGGGTTAGAAGTGGCACAGTTAGCGTCTCCACTCAGAGTAGAGTCACCAGTTAGGGGTACAGTTGACTTAGACCGGGGTGTCGTGATTGTGAGATAGAGGTTGCCGAGCGTAGACTCCCGTTTGTTTTTGTGTTGCTAGACATGTCCAGTTTTGATGTCATTCTAGGCATGGATGGTTCGTATTAGGCTGTGATTGATTGTTTTCGTCAGAGGGTCACAGTGTGCAGCTTGAGTGAAGATTGTTTACTTTCTAGGGGACAAGAGTGATTGGGTCCTATCGCCGGTATTTGATCCTAGTGGTAGAAATGAGCTTAGCGGTCTTTTAGCTACACTCTTGGATAGTGAGAGTGACGGGATTCGAGTTGAGTTGCCAAGGGTGGTGTGTGAATACCCGGAAGTGTTTCCTGAGGACCTTACTAGTTTGCCACCCCACCGAGAGGTTGAGTTCACCATCGACTTAGTGCCCGGAACGGCACCAATTTCCATGGCACTGTATAGATTCGCACCCGTGGAGTTGCACGAGTTGAAGATTCAACTCCAAGAGCTATTAGACAAGGGCTTCATTCGCCCTAGTACGTCACCTTGGGGAGCTCAGCCCTCTTTGCAAAGGAAGAAGATGGGTCAGATCATGTATCGACTACCATAAATTGAACCGAGTTACTGTTAAGAACAAACACCCTTTGCCCAGAATAGATGACTTGTTTGACTAACTTAGAGGGTCTTGTTGCTTCTCCAAAATAGACTTGAGATCGGGGTACCATCAATTGAGAGTCTGGGAAGAGGACATCCAAAAAACGGCCTTCCGTACGCGTTATGGCCACTATGAGTTCCTAGTAATGCCCTTTGGTTTGACCAACGCACTGGCTTCTTTTATGGATTTGATAAACCGAATATTTAGGGAGTACTTGGATCGTTTTGTGGTCGTCTTCGTGGACGATATCCTTATCTATTCGACCTCGGAGGAGGAACATGAGACTCATTTGAGGATTGTGCTTGACTTACTTTGGAAGCATCAGTTGTATACCAAATTTGAGAAGTGTGAGTTTTGGCTCACCGAGGTGAAGTTTTTGAGCCGCGTCGTGTCAAGAGAGGGAGAGTAACAGTAGATTTCCTCGAAGATAGATATAACAAAGAGCAAACCTAAGAATGTCTATGAGATTCAGAGTTTCTTGGGGTTGGCGGGTTACTATCGACGTTTCGTGAGGGATTTCTCTAGACTAGCCACGCCTTTGACTAGATTGACTAGAAAAGGGGTTAAATTTGTGTGGAGTAAGGCTTGTGAGAAGTCTTTCCAGGAGCTCAAAATTAAATTGACCACGACACCGGTATTGATCATTCCAGAGAGAGGGTTGGGGTATACTGTCTTTTGTGAGGCATCTTAGGATGGGCTTGGTTGTGTTTTGATGCAAGAGGCACTACTAAAAAAATGACTATTTGCTACCATAAAATTAGCGACCACCCGATTATCCGTCGCAAATAACCAATTTATTCGTTATTTCCTTCTATTTATGTTCCCATTTTCCTTATATTTGCCCTGCCCTTCACAAACACTGATTGCGCTCTCTCTCTCTCTCTCTCTCTCTCTCTCATGTTCTTCTCAATCTTGCGCTCTCTCTGTTTCGAACTCGATCATTGAAGGTACGCGCTCTCTCTCTCTCTCTCAAGTTTCTTTCTCTGTTTCTTATTGTTTTCGGTTTCAATCTACACCTAGGGTTTCGATCGAGTTCAAGGTACTTTCTTTCGAAAGTTCTTCTTTCTGTTTCTATCTTACTCCATTTTTTCTTAGTTTGCGATTTGAATCTACTCCTAGGGTTTGGATCGACGAATGACCCTTGCAATATTCAATTTGAATGTGTTTGAACTCTTGATATTTGATTGAATCACTTTGATTTAATTCAATTATTCTCTTGTTTATATGTATTTCAAATACCTATGTGTATAGATTTTGGAGTGATTTGGTACAAATTATTTGTGATTGAGTGGAAGTTTGTGATGATTATACTGGATTAATTTCTGGAAAAACTCAAGGGATTGTGGGCTCTTTTTTGATATCTGGTTGCTTCAATCTCTCTATTTAATTTGTTTGCTGCTCAGAAATTGGAGGGAAAAAAATGGGGAAAATGTTTGATCAATATTGATAATTTGTTGCTTAATCTCTATCAATTGCTTCTCTCTATCTCTCTCGGTCTTTGAATCTCGCTATAAATACTTATCTAGCTTTCTCAAATTCTATCTATAATTTTGGATCATTTATGATCTGTCTGTGCATCCTTAGGTTTGCAGGTTTTGAGTTCAAGTTATAAGTTTTGTGGTAAACATTCAATTGAAATGCAAGCTGAAACCCTAGCATCTTTTGCACACTCAGCAGGCCAAACTAGTGTTGCCGCTGTTTCTTCTGCAAGGTAAACTTTACTGCTAAAGTTTGATTTACTTCTTTCTGTATCCATTCATGTTAATAATAAAACAATGAGACACATATAGGTGAGCTTTTTAGAATGCCATCATTTCTATTGGGATCTTCTGTCCCCTACTCTTGTCCCCATCTTCTATATGAGATTTTACAAGAAAGCCAGTTTTGTGGCTTTCCGCACTAAAACTTCATGCAGTTCTATCTTTCATATTGTAAACCATTGTAAAGTTTAGGATTGTTTGACTTCTTATTCTGTATTTATTTATTAATTGTTTGACTTCTTATTCTGTATTTATTTATTAATTGTTTGACTTCTTATTCTATATTTATTTATTATTCTTTGGATCTTTGAATTTGTTTCCGATGTAAATAGAATTAGAATTTATCATCCCATTGCCTTGTTTTTTCAATTTAAAATTCCAATCTACATATCACGTTATTTTTCATTTCTGGTAAAAAAGAATACTAAAGATGTGAGCTATAGAATTTCTCTATTTTGATAACCTTTTGTATCACTCGCCCATTATTGATGTATATGAAATGAGATAATTTTATAATAATCTAACTAGTAATTACATGAGCCACAACTAATTACTATTATTAATTTTTTATAATAATCTTTTGTTTAGAAATTGTCAGTGTATGTATGTCCTGTAGTGGGTAATTTAAATATATGCAGGGGCCTCTTTGTAGAAAACATGAGAAAAGAGGGTTGTGTGTGCCTGTAGGCTAGCAAACAAAAAAATATAGAGGTGGTAGTTATTCTATGCAGTAGAAAAAGGTAGCAAAAAATTGTGATTTTGGTGGCTTTCATGCTATGCTCTAAAGCAATAAGTGAAAACCTTGCAAACTTAGAAATTTCAGTGAAGAATTCCGACCTTCTAGTGCCTAAGCAAGTCTTTTAGATGCTTTTTTATATGTAAGTATATATGTAGTGCCTTCTGGTGTTAAATTGCTTGGTTGAAACTCCATGTTTTGTGTTGAAATATTCAGATTACATTGATTTCTGTTTTTCTTATTTCTACAAAGATTATTTTAGGAAGTAATGTTATAATTGAAGGGAAAAAATTTCAAGTTTTTGTAATGTGTACAAGTTCTACATGTGGGTAAGAGGGGGAAAAAAAAGGTCATAAAATAAGATGTAGTGTGTTGTGTAAACTGAAGAAAAGCAAAGAGCTTTTTTAGTAGAAAAAATAGATAGAAGGAAGTTAGTGAGGTCTGGTTCTGTTGTGTTAGGTAAAAAGGTCTTGTAAACATTGTTTTAGTCTCCTTTCACTTGAATGTGAAAATAAAGTGCATATGTAATTGTTGAAGTGAATTTCGTTTTTTTCCTGGACTTGTATTCTAAGGTCTGCTGAATCTGGCCAATCGTATTCTAAGGTCCATGATAAAGCTACACAGGAAGTGAGCTCTTAGGTATGCTTTACGGCTTTTCGGCTTTTCATCAATTCCAATGGGGTGTGTGTGTTAATATTTATTCTCAATTATAGCATGAAATCATCATACTGTATTTCTTTCTCTTGGAAAACCTAAACTAATGATTTAAATATATTAGCAATATAAATGATGAGAGACCCCCTATATGTATTTCTTCTCCCTTTCTTCTATTCCTATGTATATATGTTTTAAATATTGGAATGTTGCTGAGGTACTCTTGCTTTCTCTTATGTTGCTTAATCTTATCCTTATTATTCTCATCAGCTGTAATCGGCTCATTTGTTTGTTGTTTTAGTCCTTCATCTCTTTCTGCTTTACAATGTGTCATTGTCAATGCATAGTTCTAACGTCTTTGTCCCATTGAGCTGTGAGAAATGGAACTTTGTTCATAAATATTGCTTTCTTTCCTATCTACCAAATTTTGGTCAAATGGAATGTTCTTGGTGGATATGGTTTCTTTTGGTATATGCATGAGCTTTGTGCCCCTAGTGACTGCCTACGGGACTCGAACCCATGACCTACAGTCCATCAGGCTACCACCCTTGGTTGATAATGAAACTTTTCATTCAGTTCCAATATTTGATTGGAAAGTGCAACTTAGGTTTCCTACACTTGAATTATAGTAGTGTTTGTATGAGTAAACCTTCCTTCAGAACCTACATGGTAAACCCCCCACCATAGCTTACTGTTGCTTCTCACAATTCTTGATGTTCAAATTGTGCCTTTGACACTCCAATTACAGCTCCTTGCTCCAAGATGTGAGTTTATGGAAATTCATGAGCTTGGGAAGCTAAAGTGGAGTTCTAGTGGGGCTATCCTATTTATAAACCAAGAGAATTTGTTAACAGTGCAAATATTTTGGAAAGTAAAAGATTTCTGGAATTGGGATGCGAATTATAATGGGCAATAATATTTAATATGGTTGGCCATGCATCTTGATTCTTTTTTTATCTGTGAGTGCGTTTGCATGGACGGCACGAGGAAGCATTGAATTTCTGACATGGTTATTGCTTGCCAAACTGACATAAACACCTCTCAAATTTAGATCTGGTCCACATATAAACACCTCTCAAATTTAGTTTTTGTAGTAACTTCAAATCACTGTAAATCCAGCACTGGATTTTTTGTTTCAAAATTTTTGTGGCAAAGCAGTCCATTGGTGAAAGCTGAACACCAAAGTCTAGATCTGGTCCACATATAAGTGAAGTGGTATCTATATAAATATAAACTGAAACAGACAGCTAATCAACTTAGGAACTGCTTCCTGATGGCTGGTGTTGCTCAACAACCTGAGGGAACATTTCAACCCTTTTTGTGCAGGAATTACTCTACAGGCAGAGCATTGTTTGCAAAAATTATTATGCTAATAGCATGCCCTGCTTATTTTGTTTTGTTTGAATGAACAAATCCTAGAAATATGGAAACAAGGATGTTACATTAGTTTCCTTCTAATCTATTTCTGCAAGAACCAAGCAGCTAAATAGTTTCCTTGTTTTTTGCATGTCAACCAACTTGAAAATTGAAAATTATCTGCCAAATTTATCAGGGAATGTGTTTAGTACAGAGCTGATGGGCTCTCTAGACGGCTTGATGGGCAACATGGTTTCTTGTCACCTATTTATGGGCTGGGTTGGTGGGTCTAGAATCTGGATGCATTTTATACTCTATATTCATGGTTGAGTTAGGTCCTACAATTTTTTTATTTTTTTGTGTCCTAGGAGGGTAATAACTTTATAATTTTCTGCCTCCTGAAACTCAATTTTCTAGCCACAGGTTGCCTAAAAAAGGTTAATCTTGTGCTGGAATATCCTCACTACTCATCTTCTTAGTTTTTCTGAAGTTGCAATCATTTCACACTTGCATGTATGTCATCAAATATTTCTGCTGGATTATCGGAATAAACACTTATGCTTTCTCTCATTGAAGTACTACTGAAACCCCTTGTTATTTGTGAGTTTACATTTGATTTAAAATGCACTTATCATCAACTGTTGCTTGTTTTCCCCAGGGGTCATCAATTGGACCAGTTAAGTCAATGCAGCCAGCTATCAGCAATCCAGCATCTGCTGATTCCGTGATAAGCTCTAAAATTGATCCAAACCTTTGCCTTGCAACGCATGCCCTTTCTAGCATCTCATTTTTTGGTCTTAGCATGGAGAGTAGTGCTGCAGATCATCAATACTGGTGCTTCTCCAATGGTTCTCATAAGAGAGCTGCCTCCATTGTGTCCTGAAAGTTCATTCCCTTCAACTAGTAGGAGCAGCGCTGTTATGCGTTACATGGAAAAGAAGAAGACACGTAAGAGGAGCAAATTTTTTTTTTTTTTTTTTTTTTTTACACATCATTTAGGTTAAAAAAGGAAGAATATTGTGTGGACCGAGGAAGCATGGATGTGTATTTAATTCACTTTCAATTCTTTTTGATTGTTTAGTTATTTTGTTTAATGGAAAGTATATTTTGAGGTTTGTGGTAGTTCCCAAGAAAGAAAAACAAGAAAGTGTAGAAGAAGTGTTAATGCATGAATGTTGAGATTTTATTAAGGGAAGAAATGGAATATAATGCATGAATATTAAGATTTTTGCAAATATGTCTTTATGTTATATATATATGCGATTGTAGTTTTTTTTTTTTTTTTTTTTTTGCGACAGTAAGAAGATGGTCGCTAATACATTGTAGACATTTTTTAAGCTCTTTTGCGACGGCAAAATATCAGTCGCTATAAGTAGGTTAGGCAGTCGCAAATAGTTTGCGACTGTTGTTTTGCGGTCGCAAAAAGTATTTGCCACCCCCACATTCGCGACCCTCATTTGCCGTAGCATGGGCCGTCGCAAAAAGTCTTTTGCGACTGTTTTTTTATTATTTGCGACGGCTTGTAGCGGTCGCAAAAAGTACTTTTTTTAGTAGTGAGGGAAAGGTTGTGGTGTACGGTTCACGACAGCTGAAAACTCATGAGAAGAATTACCCTTTCCACAACCCAGAGTTAGTCGTAGTAGTGTTTGCCTTGAAAATTTGGAGGCATTACTTGTATGGTGAGAAGTTCGAAGTTTTCTCCGACCACAAGAGTTTGAAATATTTGTTTTCCCAAAGGGATTTGAATTTGCGTCAACGGAGGTGGATGGAGTTTTTAGAAGACTATGATTTTGAGTTACACTATTAGCTAGGGAAGGCCAATGTAGTGGCCGACACCTTACGTCCAAAAACTGTGAGTAGTCTGGCAAGTGTGGCCATTCGGGAGTGGGCTATGTTGGGTGAAGTCGGAGAATTTAAATTGCAATTGGGTGAGTCCGAAGAGGGTGCAACTTTGTTCGCCTTGAGTGCTCAACTTACCTTGATTAGCAAAGTTGTAGAAGCACAACGGAGAGACCGGGAAATAGAGTTAATTCGTGATAAAATCTCCAACGGGAAGGAAGAGAAGGGTTTGAACATTCACTCGGATCAGAGTGTACGCTACCTAGACTGTTTATTTGTGCCTGAATCTTGTAGAGAAGAAGTGCTTCGGGAGTTCCACCACTCACGCCTGTGGTACATCCGGGAGGCACCAAAATGTATCGTGACCTTAGCCGTCAGTTTTGGTGGAGGGGTATGAAGTGGGATGTCGCATCCTTTATGTCCAAGTGCCTTACTTATCAACAAGTGAAGGCCGAACACCCAAGACCAGCGGGTTTGTTACAACCCTTACCGATAGCCGAGTGGAAATGGGAGCACGTTACCATAGATTTCGTAGTTAGACTCCCTAGAACACAGCGGGGCAATGATGCCATTTGGGTGATTGTTGACCGATTGACTAAGTCCACACACTTCATTCCTATGCGTACTACCGACTCAGTTGAGCACTTGGCAGAATTGTATGTTAGAGAAATAGTTCGGCTTTATGGGGTTCCAGTAACCATCGTGTCGGATAGGGATCCTCGCTTTACCACCCAGTTGTGGCAAAGCCTTCAAGAGGCATTGGGAACCAAGTTAACCTTTAGTACCGCTTACCACCCTCAAACCGATGGGCAGTCGGAACGCACCATTCAAATTTTGGAAGATATGCATAGGGCTTGTGTCCTAGATTTCAAGGGGTCTTGGGAGAGGCATTTACCGTTGATCGAGTTCACCTACAACAATAGTTATCAGGCTAGCATTGAGATGGCAGCGTTTGAGGCCTTGTATGGCCGACCTTGTAGGTCACCCGTTTCTTGGGCCGAGGTAGGAGATGCACCGTTGTTGAGACTGGAGATTGTTAGGGAGACTACCGAGAAAGTTGCTCTCATTCGGAAGAGATTAGCTACGGCCCAAAGCCGATAGAAGAGTTACGCCGATAAGAGGAGGCAACCCTTACCCTTTGAAGTAGGTGATCATGTGTTCCTTAAAATCTCACCTAGTCGGGTTTGATGCGGTTTGGCAAAAGTGGGAAGTTGTCTCCGAGGTTCATCGGGCCTTTCGAGATATTGGAAAGGATTGGGGAGGTGGCATATCGGTTAGCCTTACCGCCACAACTTTTGGGGGTTCATAACGTATTCCGTGTGTCAATGCTTAGGAAGTACGAACCCGGCCCTTCTCATGTGTTGGATTGGGTTGAATTGGAGGTAGATGAGGATGCCTCCTACGAAGAGCGACCGGTTCAAATCTTGGATACTCGGGAGCAAGTGCAACAAGGCAAAACCATACCCTTAGTGAAAGTATTGTGGAGACACCATGGAATCGAGGAAGTGACTTGGGAAAGGGAGGCGGAGGTCCGCTCCAAGTATCCAGATTTATTTGAACGTGCTTGATTGTTTTATTTTGAGTGTAATGTCCCCTAGTGATGAGGGGAGGGTGTGAAATTGTTGATCACTTGTTGTTGAATGTATTGTTAAATTGAGCATGAGTTTATGGAAGAATGATACTTTGTTGTAAATGTTTTATCTCATATCTCTAATTTGAACGAATGTGTTTAGATGAAATGATGATGGAAAGAAGGGTAAAAGTTGGTCAAGTGTTGATGTTATAACTTGAAAATGTTGTTAGAATGATTATAGTTGTAAAAGCACATTTGTTTGTTGGTTTGTCTAAATTTCGAGGATGAAATTCTTTAAGGGGGGAGGGTTATAGCGATCTGTCATTGTGTGTTGTGGTTTATACCTTGTTTCCATCCTTTACTTCCTTATCTTTGAGCTTTGGGATGTGTTGAGCGAGTGTGGAATAGGTTGGTTGTGAGTTTGTGCAAGTGGTTGCTGCCCAGGTTTTTGCCTCTTCGCTCGAGCGAGGCTTCTTGCGCTTGAGCGAGCCTTGGATATTTATATTTTCGCTCGAGTAGATTTCTTGCGCTCGAGCGAGCCTTGTTTGATGTGTCTCTTCGCTCGAGCGAGAATTCTTGCGCTCGAGCGTGCGTCTGCGTCTCTTTTAGACCTGAAGAGTGGCATTCTTTGCTCTAGCAAGCATTTTTGCGCTCGAGCGTGTGTTGTGTCTGGTCGCTCGAGCGACGACTCCTTTGCTCGAGCGAGCTTCGCAGATATCAAATTTCAGCAGCGGGAATTTTACCCCTTTTTCATTTTCTTCTTTCTCCAAAACCCTAGATCCAACTCTCTCTCCCTCTCTCACTCATTCTCTCTAAAAATACTCCATGCTCTAAAGCTTTCCTACCGTTCATCGTTTACAAAAAAGCTAGAGTTTGGTGTGGGCTTTCTTTTGATCCAAGAAAATACGAGTTTGGAGCACCTTGGGGTTTCTCTCATCTTTCCTTTTGAGCTTCTACTTGGAGGTAGGGATTTCTTGAGTTATATATATAGGTTATGTATTGTTGTTGTTGATTTAAAAGTTTCCTTGAAAGATTAGTGTTGATTTTGATTTTGTGACCTAAAATGTGGAGTTTTCAAAATGGGTTTAATCCCAAATCATTTTACTAAATACTAGTGGGCTTGTTTAGTTATTGAACTCAAGAGAATGATTTAATGGGGTTTCTTTATGGGAATGGGAAATGTTTGGTTTTTGGTGAAAACCCTAGAAATTTAGGGATTTTGGAGAATTTGGAAGCTGTCCAAAAAAATTCTTTTCTATCTTTGAACAGAAGTTGATTGAGTATAAATTCCATAATGTGTTTGCAAGCATGGTAATCTTTTGTATATATTGAGATGAGGAAATTGTGGTATGAATGGATGGTAATATGCTAGACTTGTGAAGAATAATGAAGGAAAGAAATGGAAAATTGTGAATGTGGCATTATCGTAGAAATTTTGAACATGAAGAAATGTTAAGAATTACGGGAATTTTGCATTGCATATTATTTCATTTATTATTGTGCATTGTGGTTCTAAATCGAAGGAATTTGCATTTATGACAGAAAATGATTTGTATGAGAAATATGGTATGTGAATGGGGTAAACACGTGGTAAGTTCGGATATGGGGTGTAGATGAACTTTGTTAAGTTGGCCTGAGTGTCCATGTGAAAGACTAGAAAACCGCGTGGATAGGTGTCGAGCCTTCCAGTTAGCACCGGTAAAAATGACAGTTTTGTAGTGCTTGTTGAGCCTACTTGCAGACACCAGCCTAGGGATTACCAGTGTCGTATTTACCGCCCCTATTGAATTAATATTGGAAGTTTGAAATTGATGAAAACACATGATAATATTGAGAACATGGTGACTTTGAAACAATGTATTGAAATGAATATATATTTTTTTCCTCATTGATTAACCTTGGCATAGCATTGCATTTACATTTACTGTTGTATTGAGGAAAAGCATAACTATATATACTTTGTGAAAATTCTCTACTGGGCTTTATGCTCACCCCTATGGGATTTGGTGCAGGTAAAGATGTCGTGATCCCGCCGTGCTAAGGGTGTGGATGTATTTTGGTGAAGAGTAGTCTTGCTCTTATTTTTGTTGTGATATTTTTGTAAGCCAAGGGCTAATATGTTTGGATCCGAGAGACCATTTTATGTAACTGGGCTACTGCCTTGGAAGATGTAAGCCCTTAAGGGCATTTTATTGTTTTGAGATTAGATGCCTCACATGCTATAGATTCAAGTGATTCATTTGCCGTTGAATGTATATTCGCATGTGAACTTTTGTATAAACGCTCTCATATTCTATGTAAAGATGGATGGTTCATTGTCATGGCTTAGTGGATGTTAATTAATGTGGGTTGATCATGTTGGTTTATTTTCGGGGTGTTACAGATAATATGTGCACGAGGTGCATTGTTTTTCTTGAACTTCATAACAGATAGGACAATTCTCATTTCAACTTGTCTAGTTTTGCTTGGAGAGTATGTTGCAATAGATTTTCTTTAATTTTTATTTCACCATCTTCTTACTTTTCTTCTTACTCACTATTATAACTATTGTAATAAAAATATTTTGATGAGTAAGAATTTGAGGCGATATCATATCATTATGAATTTCAAAATTCATTTTCCCTCAATAATTTGATTTTTTTCTGTGAGGGGAAAAAAGTACAATTATTGTTGTGATCGAGTTGTTTTGCAAAGTCTTGATTAAAAGTGTCTGTTGTAAACACTTGTTTGTATGACATGTGTGTATATATATATATGTATCGAACATAAATTGATAGGAGAACAATACACAAATTGGCAATTTCTTCCCAGAAATATAGCTATATTACTAAAGCAATACATGTTAGAAAATTAAAATATCGGATGACAACAATATAATACAACTAACAATGAGAAGTTAATTATTCATAAAAAATAGTTAGTCATAATGTAGATGTTTAGTGTTATATTTTTGTATGTATGCACCATTTTTTAATTAGATTATTAAATTCACATAATAATTGAAAGGAATTTGTGTAAAATTAGATATTAGTGAAGAAAGATTTTAAAAAAGAGAAGTCTATAGTGTTTGGCTTGTTTTATTTTTTCAAATTTTTGTTTTGAATTTTCTGGTTTTCATTTTTTTTCTTTGACACATTTTTTTAATAATCCTTTTATTTTCTTTTTAGATTCACTTAATTTAATAATTTTTTATTTTTTTAATTTTACTTTTAGATTTAGATCCAGTTAATCTAAATACACTTCGAAAATAATTTGTTGTGTTTT
This sequence comes from Camellia japonica, assembly GCA_030407325.1. NCBI lineage: Eukaryota > Viridiplantae > Streptophyta > Magnoliopsida > Ericales > Theaceae > Camellia > Camellia japonica. Next base: position 29,906,404 of record JAPPVO010000010.1, on the reverse strand, counting down.
TTTTTTTGGAAAAAAATTATTAATATTAAAAAATAATAATAATAACAAAAAATATATATATAATAAAAAATCAGTACATATTTGAATTTATAAATATTTTTATCAATACTTTACTTTAAATTTTATTTAGATTATTAAATATTAGATATTAGATTTTCATGTAAAAGTATAATCAAATATAAAAAATAAGAAGAAATTCTAGTATCTCTAATTACCAAAACTAAGTAAACATAAAAAAATAAAAAACTGAAAAACAGATTTAAAAAATAAAATCAACGAAGGTGGTTGTTGTTTACAATTTTGACATCATACCTTAGTTATTATAGTACCATGTAAAATATTATACTTCATAAAATATAATTTAAACAAAAAGAAAATGTATGAAGATAACACATGCGCTGTTCTCTGTCTAGATTCAAAAGAATGTATACAATTTTAAGATTCAACTAAAATTATTCACAGTGATTTGATATAATGATGGACAATTGTAAATATTATGTATATCTGTATAGAAGAAGACATAGGAAATAAGAAAGAGTAATTATTTTTTTGTTCTTCAATATCATCAATGTAAAAAATAGGGAGACGGCCTTTTTTTTAATATATATATATATAAGAAGGGAGACGATTTGTTTATATTTATACAGGACTCTTGAAAAATAAAGTGATAATGGGTTTATATAAAACTTTTCATGACTTTTAGAATCCTATATCAATATTAACAAATGGTTTTCGTTTTTTTTTTTTTTTTTTTTAAAAGTCTCCATACTTTTTACATCCATGATGATTGAAGAATAAAAAATAATTATTATTTCTTATTTCTTGTGTCTACTTCTATACTTATATATATAATATTTACAATTTTCCATCATAGATCAAATCACTGTGAATAATTTTGGTTAAATCTTAAAATTGTAAGCATTCATTTGCATTTGTTTGAATTTAGACAGAGGAAAGAGCATGCGTTTTTAAATTAGAAATTTTTATTACATCTCAAAATTTCACAGGTTATCATCATACACTTTCTTTTTGTTTGAATTATATTTTATAAATTGTAATATTTTACATAGTACTTTAATAACCAAAATATGATGTCAAAATTCTAAATAACAACCATTTTAGTTAATTTTATTTTTTAAATTTGTTTTTCAATTTTTTAATTTTTCATATTTTCTCAGTTTTGATGATTAAAGATACTGAAATTTCTTCATAATTTATATTTAAAGTACCATAGAAATAAGAAACGACTCTTGAAAAATAAAGAGATAATTGGTTTATATAAGACTCTTCATGACTTTTAGAAAATATAATAGATTTAAAAGGTAAAATGGGGATTTTAAAAAAGTAGAAAACATATAGGCTCTTCACACTTGTTTTTCAATTTTTTAATTTTTCATATTTTCTCAGTTTTGATGATTAAAGATACTGGAATTTCTTCATATTTTATATTTAAAGTACCATGGAAATAAGAAAGGACTCTTAAAAAATAAAGAGATAATTGGTTTATATAGGACTCTTCATGACTTTTAGAAAATATAGTAAATTTAAAAAGGCAAAATTGGGATTTAAAAAAAGTAGAAAACATATAGGCTCTTCACACTTTTATAATAGTAGTAGATAGATAGATAGATAGTAGATAGATTGATCTTAATAATGTGATAATGTTAGAAAGATAGGATAAATGAACCATGCTAGTAGATTACTATAACAATATGAGAAGAAACTAAAATAAAGGGATAAAATTAGAGAAATCCGATCATTAACAGAATTAAATATGATTTTAGTTCTGTGTGTGAGAGAGAGAGGGGTTTATATAAGTCACAGAGAGAAAGAAGCTCTGTGGAATCCACATCATATGTTATTTATTTTTTATGGCATACATAATAAAATAAAATAGAAATGATGCTTATTTGTTTGATTTAAATGATGATCATAAAATAAATTAGGGCAAATTACAAAAAAAAAAAAAAAAAAACCCTAGGGCTTCGAATGTTTTTCAAATTAAACCCCATAGTTTCAATTTTGACAAATTAAACCCTGGAGTTTCTTTCGTGTTTCAATGTGAATCCTCCATCTATATCCGTTTGATTGAACTAATGTAATCTGGGCAAAATTCTCAGATTCAAGCACACATGTTCAAACACTTGTATCTCTCTCGTCGTAACTTTGTTTCACCTCATTTTTGCGTCGTTCGATTCACCTCATTTTTGCGTCGTTCGATTCACCTCATTGCCTAGTTTTCATTCCATCCCTCATACTGTTCCACCTCTTTTTGTGTGCCCTTGGAACTCTGAAAGTTGGAAAAAAAAAAAAAAAGATTTTTCTCTCTTTGGGAAAAATTTTCATATTCAAACCCACATATTCAAGCACTTGTATCTCCCTCATCGTAACTCCGTTTTCGCCTCATTTTTGCTTTGTTAGATTCACCTCATGGCCTAGTTTTCATTTTACCCCTCATGTGCCTTATTCTAGCTCTTTTCGTATGTCGTCAAAGCTCCAAAAGTTGGCAAAATATATATATTTTTTCCTCTATTTTCTATCTCCATGCTTCTTCCTTCCTACTTTCTTTCCACAATTATTTTCTTTTTTTCCTTTTCTTTCATGGCCTTCCATCGAGCTCATGGTGGCCACCGAGCCTCTGATGGTGGCGGTGTCATCGAGTATGAATGTATATGACTTACAAGAACGGAAAGAAGCATAAGAGTAGGGGAAGGGCCAAGAAAAAAGAGGAAAAGGAGAATAATTGTGGAAAAGGAGGAAGGAAGAAGTATGGAGATATAAGATAGACGAAAAAAAAAAAAGAGAAAAATTTTATTTTTGGTCAACTTTCGAAGCGCCAACAACATACAAAAAGAGGTGGAACAAGGCGTATTAGGGGTGGAAAGAAAACTAGGCTATGAGGTGAATCAAATAATGCAAAAATAAGGCAAAATGGAGTTACGACAAAGGAGAAACAAGTGTTTGAATGTGTGTTTGAATTTGAAAATTTTGCACAAAGAGAGAAAAATCTTATTTTTGGCTAATTTTTGGAGTTTCAACGGTACAAAAAAAGAGGTGGAACAAAGCGTATGAGGAATGGAATGAAAACTAGGCAATGAGGTGAATCCAACGAGACAAAAATGAGGCGAAACGGAGTTACGACAAGGAAGATACAAGTGTTTGAACATGTGTGCTTGAATTTAAGAATTTTGCCCAGATTCCGTTAGTTCAATCAAACGGATATAGACGGAGGGTTCACATTGAAGCACGGAAAAAATTTCAGGGTTTAATTTGTCAAAATTAAAATTATGGACTTTAATTTGAAAAACACGTGAAACCCTAAGATTTTTTTTTTTTTATAATTTTTCCAATAAATTATTAAAAAGAATCAATAATGAGCTCGCAAGTCCAAACACGGCACGTTAAATTTTTTATTTTTTATTTTATAATTTGTTATAACAACCACATATTAACAACAGTAGTCAATCTTAGAAAAAGACTATAACAACCACATATGATAGGGTGATTCAAAAGTTGGGACAATTACAACGCGATTTACGCGTTATTGCATTAAATAATATGGCACCTAACCCAACGCATCTAATATGGCACCTAATCAATAAATATTAACTTGAAATATTATTTTACTCCGTTGTTAACTCGTGCAATATATGAGAATTTATTTTTAAAAAAAAATTAATTTTGAATTTTAATATTTTATATTTAGAAAATTTTAGCGATAACAACCGCATATGAAAGGGTGTTCTAAAAGTTGGGACAATGACAACGCGATTTACGCGTTATTGTGTAAAATAATATGGCACCTAACCCAACGCACTATAATATGGCACCTAATCAATAAATATTAAATTGAAATATTATTTTTCCTAGTTGTTAACCCGTGTAATATATAGGAATTTATTTTTGAAAGAAAAAATTAATTTTAAATTTTAATATTTTATTTTTGAAAAATTTTAATAATTGAAAGTTAAATATAAATAAATTTGTTAATAGCTGGTAAATTTTTTTGTTTGTGTGATCCTATGTAAAAGACTCATAAAAATAATTTCTTTCAAAATAAAAAATAAAAAAAAGGTGTATTCTCAACCTAAAAACATCTTGGACCTCTCCTACTATACAAAGTTAAAAAGGGATGTTTCACCAATTTTTAAATTTTTTTATTTATTTATGTATTTTAGCAGATTTTGTATTAACATGCGGAATTTTCAATTTTTACTACAAAATAAAAAATCGCACAACAATAAAGTCCTACAAATGTGTTGCTTGGAATCTCCACTAATATATTGAATTATATTACTTGTGCTCGTGAGAACAGTGTCTCTGTTTGGTCTTGTGGTTTCATGGCAAAAGAACATAAAACGTATACTTTAACTTGCATAATCACTCTAAAGTATATACTCCAACAAGACTTTAAGATATAGAGTTTGTTAGAACATTATTTATAAATAGCTTTTGTTAGTTGAAAACGCACTAACAAAAGTATAAGGAACAATATAGTGTTAGAATATTAAATCTGTAATTTGATTGGATAAAATGTTCATCTTCTTCTTCTTTTTTTTTTTTTTTCATTCAAATATAAAATGCTTATTAAATATAATATAAAAACCTATTGAAATATTGAATTTGTAATTCAGCTGGGTAAAATGCATACGAAATACAATACAAAAAGTCTTTTGAAGTGGTTTTAAGTATTTTTTCTTTCATTGAATATTTATTACCTATTTATAAAAAATAAAAAATGCCTTAAATATATACTGAATCTTTTTAATACATAGACATAGATATAGATATAGACAAGGGCACTTCAATTCCTAGATAGAAGCAACAGTGACCTACATTATACACTACTCAAAATTCACGAAAAAGGGAAATGAAGGGGCTGAATATGAAACGGGTCGGATCCGAGCCTTGGGCCAGCTCAATCTACTAAACCCAAGTCCAAGTGGGTTAGACGAAAGTGGAGGCTAGCCAATTGAGCCCATCTCCATAACAATCTACCCAAGCCTTCAAGCATTTGGGCCCAACTACCAGTGGAAAGGCCAGTCCAGCCGTGGTGCAGGATTGGGCTGAGCTACCGTATCGAATTCATGGACCAAACTAATGGGTTGAACCCATCTTCAGAACCCAAGTGAGCCGAACCCACATAAAGATGTCTAAATGAGCCAACCCATCTCTACAAACAGTCTCACAAAAGACCGAGCAGGGCACAATGGTACCGAGCTGAGGAAACCTCTCAAAGAAACATGGAAGCTATGAATACATGCATGTGCAGGCTGCTACCTCAGCTAGTCCCCTCCCCCTAGAATCACGGAAACAGTTCTAGGGAATGTGATCTATTATAAGCATGGTTACAATGAGTATATGCATCCATTGTCAACTACCCGATGGTCCTCTACCTTGAGCAATGTTAAAGGGAGCCTGGCAGTACCAAAGCTTCATGAAACCATCTTGGGCAACAAATAAGGTGTTCTATATAAACTTCACCCACTTCACATTGAAGGTAACTAAGTTGAGCTGAACTATACTCGAAAAAACACAACTAAATTTATTACACATTCTCTCTCTCTACACCTTGACAAAATCCCTCATCTTCTCCGTCCACTTACTCCCACACCGAAAGGATTACTCAGCCAACCCTGGCCAGGCAGCTCTGACGATGCTCTCTGTTGCAGGGTCTTAGTTCCTGGATAGTCCAATCGGGTGTGGAGCTCCGGTCCATAATCATCTTATGCGGTATTTGATACGCACAATTGGTGACTCTGAGTTTTGCATCTGATTCCGACAATGGAAATTGAGGATATTCCACCCTCAGCATTGACTCCACTGATGGATAAAACGAAGAACAAGGGACTGGCACCGCCAACAGTTCTGGACGAGTAGACCAGAAACAACAATCGGACTTTAAAATCTACAGAGCATCGACAGACCTTTGTTGGTGGTTCTTCCCATTCTTTTTTGTTGGAAAAGGACTATAGAGATCGCATTATCGATTCCATGGGTATGGAGATACAAGAACTAAAAGCACATATCAAGAAGATGATGGGCGACCCGATGGAGAAGAGGACTGACGCAAAGCCCACTCATCTGCGCCGGAGAATTCCATCCCTAGAATCGCCAGTAAAGAAGGTCCCTAGATATGAGTCTGGGCATCGAAGTTAGCCAACTTCGGTGCAAAGTGATGCAGCAAGCAGCCACACCCGTGGTTTACGCCGGAAGAGGGCTAAGAGGCAGAAAACGGCCAGCCAGGATACAGAGTATCCTCCCGAGGATCTCTGCACATGGTTGGTTGAGAACAGAGAAAACAAGCAACGACGAGAGCAACATGCTCAACACCTTGATCGCACTATCCATCAGAAGGAGCACCGAGCACTGGACCGGCTTATCTTTTCCCCTTTCTCCCTAGATATTGAAGCTATGAAGCCCCCCAAGAAGTTCACTCCACCGAAATTGACACCATATGATGGGAAGTCAAATCCACTCAAGCACATCAACCATTATTGGCAGATGATGTCTTTGTGGAGCTGGGATGAGGCACTAATGTGCAAGGTCTTTCCATCCAGCCTAGAAGAGTTTGAACTCTGATGGTTCGATTGTCTCCCTGCTGGATCAATCTACGACTGGAAGTAGCTGTCTAAAGAATTCTTGGCCAGATATGTTTCCAACACCAAGATCCCTAAGGAGCCAGACACCTTGTTCGGTCTTCGAAAGGAAAAGAAGGAAACACTGCGTAACTACGCAAGGAGGTACTGGGAGGAATGCAACGATTTGGAGGAAAATATCTGCAGTGAATAGATGATAGTAATGTCTTTCAAGCATAGTCTACAGCCATAAAGCAAATTGAGGCAATTACTCACCAAATGCCCCGCCATTACATCGAAGGATTTACGTGCCAGAATTGAGTAGTACGCTTGCTTTGAAGATCATCAGATTTCCATTGAGGCAGTGTCGGCCGAATAGACGAGCCAATGAGACCGGTGAAGGACAAACCAAGGTAAACCCCAAGAAGTCATAGTAAACGAGGTGGACAAGTCTAAATCCCATGAAGCAGTTGTTACAGTTTTCAAAGAGCCTATCTACCGTATCATGGAGAAAATCAAGAGAGAATCATCCTTTACTTGGCCACCAAAGATGCTAGGAGACCCAGCTCGGTGCAACCAAAAGCTTGGGTGTACCTACCATCGGGATAGGGGGCACATGACTCAGAACTACAGAGCATTAAAGCAACACTTGGAGGATTTGGTAGCTGCAGGGCACCTTCAAGAATACATCGATCCAGGAAAAATGGTAACCGAATAGAGGAGTCCCCCACCAAAACCAAACGTAGAACATCCCCTTCATTTGGTCATAAATGTAATTCATGGCACATCCAATCACGAGCAGGAGGAGGTACTTCAAGAAGAAATTGCAAAAGTTGTATAGATTCAGCAGTGATGTCAGTGGGACCAACACCAAAAAAGGTAAGAATAGTACCTAAGTCTCCCTTATGTACTGTTTCATTTACTGAGAAAGATTTAGAAGGTATTCAGCATCCGCATACTGATGCATTAAGTATAACTATGGGAATTGGAAAATGATTTGATGTGAAACGAGTCCTGGTGGACCAGGGTAGTGCAACAAATATATTGTATTACGATTTGTTTAGGAAGCTCAGTCTCTCTGAGCAATATCTTACCTCAACGGCTGCACTGTTGGTCGGCTTTAATTCTTAACCCGAATGGCCACTTGGGAGGATAATGTTACCTGTAGTAGCTAGGACAAAGACTCTTCAAATAGAATTCTTGGTGATCAACACTCCATCCCCTTACAACGCCATCCTCGGTTTGCTGTGGATTCACCAAATGGAAGTAGTCCCTTCAACCTATCACCATCTTTTTCGCTTCCCAATGGAACACGAAGTAGAGCAGATCTTAGGGGACCAAGTTGCATCCAAGCATTGCTTCATAGCAGCCATGAAGGCTAGACAGCTCTGTAATCGGGTTCAGACATTTGAAGTAGCAAAACAACCTGTCTTGGAAGATGTCGAAGGAACCGCAGTCAAAAAAATAGTGGAGGATTTGGAGAAAGTTTTAGTGAGAGAAGGCGACTTGGAGAAGTACTTTCTTATTGGTACATCGCTAAGCGCTGATGAGAAACTTCAATTGTTAGATTTGCTGAGGGAAAATATGGAGATATTTGCATGGACAGCGTATGATACTCCTAGGATGAATCCAGAATTCGCGTGTCATAAACTCAACGTCAACCCTTCAGCTTGGCCCATCATGCAAAAGAGCCGAAGATCTTTAGTTGAGCATACCGAAGTAGTAATTGCAAAGGTCGATAAACTCTTAGCGGCAGGAGTAATCCGGGAAATTCAATACCCACAGTGGCTATCCAACACAGTCGTAGTCAAAAAGAAGAATAAAAAGTGGAGGGTCTGTGTCGACTTCACTTGCCTTAACAAAGCTTGTCTAAAAGACGGTTTTCCTATGCCTCGCATAGATTAGCTTATGGATTCAACAGCCAGGCATGAGCGTATAAGCTTTCTGGACGCCTACAGTGGCTACCATCAGATACCATTGTTTGGCCCAGATCAAAAGAAGACATCATTTATCACTTCGAGAGGCACCTGCTGCTATAAAGTAATGCCGTTCGTTCTTAAAATTACCAGAGCAACCTACCAGCGGATGGTAACTCGGATGTTCAGAGAACAGCTCGGTCGGACTATGGAAGCATATATAGATGACATGGTGGTGAAAAGCAAGCTTGCTACAAACCACCTCACAGATCTAAGGGAAGTTTTCAACATCCTGATAACCCATCAACTTCGCATCAATGTCTCGAAATGCGCTTTTGGAGTAGGAACAGGAAAGTTCTTGGGGTACACGGTAACTCGCAGAGGAATTGAAACAAATCTAGATCAAATCAAAGCAATATAGGAAATAGAGATACCAACAAAGGCCAAAGAACTACAAAAACTGGCTGGAATGGCGGTAGCCCTAAACCAATTCATTAGCAAGTCTTTAGATACAATGAAGCCTTTCTTTCAGCTACTGAGGAAAAAGACTGCATTCGAATGGGGTCCCGAATGTACCGAAGCGTTGCAAGACCTCAAGAAGTATCTCAGTACACCACCTCTCCTTTCCACTCTAGAACTGGGGAAGAACTATACTTGTATCTGGCAGTTTCAGATGATGTAGTAAATGCGATACTGATTCGTGAAGTGGGTAAGGAACAGAGGCTAGTATACTACGTCAGCAAGACTCTCCTGGATACCGAGACAAGATATCTACCATTGGAAAAGCTGGCTTACGCCCTGCTTATTGCCTCAAGGAAGCTACAACACTACTTCTAGGGTCATACCATCAATGTCCTCACTGAATTCCCTCTCAGATTTGTCTTCGGCCGAGCCGATTTCTCTGGCCGAACAGCGAAGTGGGTGGTTGTGCTTGGTGAGTTTGACATACGGTATCATTCTAGAACACCAATCAAGGCCTAGGTCTTGGTGGATTTTGTCGCCGAATTTGCCCCCACTCAAAGCATCGAACATCCGAACTCCAGCTCGGTACAGGTGTCACGCACCACCGAATTGGGAAAATAGTGTGCTTTAGAAGCATGGAAACTCTTCATTGGTGACATCTGGCAGCTTTACATTGACGGATCATCCACTAATCGAGGCTTAGGGGTAGAGGTGATACTCATATTCCCAGAAGGATTCATCTGGGAGCAAGCTTTGAAGTTAGATGGAAGGCCTTTGACAATGAGGCAAAATATGAAGCACTACTGGCTGGTTTGCGTAGTGCCAAATACTTCAATGCAGATCAACTCCTGGTTTTCAGCGATTCTTAGTTGGTTGTCAACCAACTCACTGGAGTCTATGAAGGGAGAAATGAAAGAATGGCCATGTATGCACACAAGGCAAGAGATTTACTTAGAAAATTTCAATCCATACAAGTGGAACGGATCCATCAAGACAGAAACAGTCATGCTAATGCTCTAGCCTGCCTTGGCTCATCAATGGATACTAAAGATGCTAGAAAAGTTTGGGTTGAGTTTGTGCCAGAACCGAGCATTGCATCTCCAGATCCGGTCCTCTGCACTAACCTAGAACCGAGCTGGATGGATCCAATACTCATTTTTCTGAAATTTGGCACTCTCTCCGAAGACAAGAAAGACGCCAATAAAGTTCGACACAAATTAGCTCGGTTTTGGATCTCATCATTTGGGAAACTGTACCACTGCTCCTACCTTGGCCCCTATCTGCTATGTGTGCATCCAAATCTAGTCGAGAATGTTCTCTACGAAATTCACTACGAGATGTGTGGAAGCCACATTGGTGGAAGGTCACTAGCACACCGTGCCCTCACTTATGGGTACTAGTGGCCACAAATGCAGCAAGACTCACTGCAGTATGTTCAGAAATGTGACAAGTGCCAAAGGTTCACTCTTCTGATTCATCAACCCACAAAAAACCCCACTCCACTCACTAGCCCGTGACCCTTTGCTCAGTGAGGCTTAGACATCGTTGGACCTCTGTTATGGGGGACTAGGAACAGACATTTCTTCATCGCTGTAACTAACTATTTCACCAAGTGGGTGGAAGTCGAAGCACTGGCAAGCATTAAGAAAGCAGACACAAAGCGGTTTGTTATACGGAATGTCGTGGTCTGTTTTGGCATCCCACGGGTACTGATTGCAGACAATGAAATGCAATTTAACGGAAAACTTTTCAGGAAGTTTTGTGTCAATCTCAGGATAGAATATCAGAACTCTTCCCCAGGCTACCCATAGAGTAATGGACAGGCAGAGTCATCAAACAAAACCATCATTAACAAAGTAAAAAAGTGGCTAGAAAGTGCAAAAGGGAAGTGGGTTGAAGAGTTACCCCATGTGTTGTAGGCCTACCAAACCACAGCACGACGCTCAACAAGGGAAACACCCTACTCCTTGACCTACAGAATAGAGGTTGTTATTCCATTGGAAGTCGGTCTCCCAATCCTCCATTCAGAATTGTTTGAAGATACAAGTAATAAAGAAGCTATTGCACATGCACTGGATATGGAAGAAGGCCGAAGAGAAGCATCACTGATCAGACTTGTAGCTTATCAGCAGCAGCAACTTATCAAGAGTTTCAATAAAAATGTTCTCCCACGACAATTTACACCTGGAGAGTTGGTTCTGAGGAAAGTTATGGACTACAAGAGGGTGCCCGGCGAAGGGAAGTTAGGACCTAACTAGGAGGGTCCTTACAAGGTTACAGTTGTCGCTTGGAATGGAGCACACTACTTAGAGGATCTCAAGGGCAAAGCCATACCTCGGCCCTGGAATGTAGCAAACCTCAAGAAGTACTATCAATAGACTAACCCCCAAAATTATCCATCAAGTGTAAAAGCATTTGTCTTTTGATTAATAAAAATATCACCCCACTTATTTGAAACTTTTTTCAGCACTTGTATAGCTTTATGGCTAGAACAGATTATTACTTAACCTAGTCTTTATAATTCAAGCTCTGGGGGCATATTCCAAAACAAAAGTGATTAGCTTTGGTGTTTACCAAACAGAATTAGCTTTGGTGTTTACCAAATGGACTTAGCTTTGGTGTTTACTGAATGGACTTAGCTTTGGTGTTTACCAAACAAATTTAGCTTTGGTCTGTACCAAACGGAATTTGGTTTTGGTTTGCACTCAAACATGCCAAGTGGGATTGCTTAGTGGAATTATGTTTGGCAATTAAAATGGAACTTAGCCAAGTGGAAGTGCTTGGTGGAAACCGCACTAACAAAATTTTCAATGATCATTTTTTTTTTGGAAATCACAAAATTTCTTAAGTATAAACACATCAACACTTTAGTACTACTGCATGCAAACAGAGTTGGAACATACTTGGATAATTCTTTCAAGGGCAATACTTCCAGCATTAATCTTACTCAGCTCCAGATGGGGGCAAACAATTGTTTTTTCAGCACCAACCTAGACCTGAGTAAGACATCACTTCTTCGCCTCTTTTTGTCCTATTCAAATGCACTCATGCTATCAAAAGTTGAAATAGACTTAAGCAGTTTTGCCAAAACGCAAGATTTCTAGTACCAATCTTACTTGGCTCTAGGTGGGGGAAAACAATTGTTTTTCTTGGAATCACCTTGGACCTAAGTAAGACACTCTCCTTCAATTACAAGACAAGTATAGCCATGCAGCGCATTGAATAACCAGACTGAGCATCTATTCGGTCCCGCAATCCCAACAGAGCTCGGCCGGGGGCAAACAATATATAACACAAGCATTGAAACAGGAAAGTATCAGAGTTAAAAGGAAAAAATTCCATCATTCAACAAAGGCACAGCTGGCCCCACAAAACAAGAAAAAGAAGAAGAAGAAGAAGAAGAAGAAGAAAATTTTTCTTAATAAGCATTAGGGGGCAACTCGTTAGAAATACCAAGCTCCAGTACATCAGAAAGCAAGAAAAAGAAAAAGTAAAAATGTAAAACAACTTCAAGTCTTTTCAAAATACACTTTAACTCTCATCACTAGGGGGGAATTCCAGGGGCAGTGTTCACAATCTTGTCCATATCATCTTAGGGAGTAAAAGTAGATGCAGCTCCAACTTCCTAAGAAACAGGAGCCTCCTTAACCACATCTCCCACAGCTTCAGTCTCCAAGTTCCTACCTCCTTCAACATTCACTATTTCATTGGTAGCACCGCTCTTCAAAGTCTTATTTGCAGAGTCAGTTCCTGGGTAAATCTTTGCTAGAGGAGTAGCATGGGTGGGAGTGGCCTTCAAACCCAAGGACTTTGAGGGAACAGGAACATTCTGAAATAAAGAGGATTCTTTGGGAACCTGAGCAGTAGCCAGGGCACTGGTCCAGCCTTTGAGAAAGAGCTTGTCATGCAGTACTAACACCTCTTTCTTATAGGCAGCCCCAACTTCATCCCAGCCCTACTACCAATGCTTGGCCTTCAAAGTCGAACGCTCAGCAGCTATCACTACTATAACCACCTCCAGCTCAGGCACTTTCTCCTCAAGTTAGGCTCGGACCCCAATAACAGCCTCTTTTTACTTTTCAGCAGAAGCGACAACGTTGTTCTTCCCTTTTCGCAATCTTTTGACCCTCCTTCTCGGCCTTCAAATTCGTTGTCAATCTCTTAGCTCTCATGGCGCCCTCCAGCATGACCCTCTCCAGTGCTTCAGCCCAGGTGATGGACAAATGCATCCTCTAGATACACTGCAGCAAATGATAGGTATTAAAGGAAAGGAAACACTATAGACTAATAAGAACATAAAAAGAAATACAGAAGCACTCATAGTAGTCATCATTTGAAGGGTGCCCTTCAAGGTCGGAATATCGCGAGGTCCGTTATGATTTGTCATATCCACTAGCATCAGCAAAGTTTTAGTTAAATCAAAAGCAAAATCTCTAGAAGCAACAACTGAATCAAAAGTGGAAATGGACCTGCCCTGATGCAGCATGGGCGGTTCCCATTTTTCAAAAGACTCATCCATAATAGGCTCCTCAGAAGCCTCACCAACTATAGCCTTGGCAATCTCTCTCCTCCTCTTTTTCGCCCTCTCAGCAATTGAGGCAGCAGGGTCAGTAGCAGCGGCAGAAGGGTCAGAGGCCCCCATCTCCAGTTTCACATCCATTAGACTTTTCTGTTTGGCTTTGACCAGAGGAGTCTCCAAGATAGTAGAAGAGCCAAAAGCTTTTGCCTCTAGGTGCACCAGCACCCTTCTCTTGGACATGGATCCTCTCCCTGTGAAACTGGGGGCAAAAGAAGGGGTCCTCTTAATAGATAAACTTCGACCGTGGCGGTGGTTTGTAACTAAAGGGGCAGGAGGTATGTCAGTCTTAGTATCGAAATCAAGAAGGGATGCAGCAAGCCTTGCTTTTTTCTAGATTGTGGTTCGGTAAGTTGCTTGATAGTCCAACAGTTCAGGGGTAGACCTCTTTTTGTACCTCAAAATGGCCTTGATCGCTTTAGCATTCTCGCGATTCAGTCTACGTTGGTAATGGGAAGCCTCTGCAGAAATGTGGAGCATCATTAGCACATCATTCAAATAAAAAAAAAAGTACAGAAATACTAGGGCACAAGATTTAGACCTGGGTAGCCATATTTTTTAGGCATCCTCTCAGACTAGAACTCAGTCCCAGTAGGAAACTCCTAGTTCCCACCAACTTGCAAGAAATCATCATCGTGCTTATCGGAGTCAGGCAAACCGGTGCAGGGTCTCAGTTCCTGGATAGTCCAATCAGGTGCAGAGCTCCAATCCATAATCATCTAGTGCGATATTCAGCACACACAAGAAAGATACTATTAATCCACAATTGTTTTTCAAATTCTTGTTCCTAATGAAAAAAGAGAGAGAGAGAAAAGGAAAAAAAAATTATAACCATATTTTATGGCATTGGAGATGGTCTTACATTAAGCTTTTGTGGCATTTTATGATTGGCCTGGAGCACCATTTGGGATGGATGACGTGACGCTCTGGGAATACTGAATAATTTCTCCAAAAAATGTTATTGAACTTCCGATTACCTTTTAAGATTGAGAAATTGAATAGCCCAATTGTTTATTGCATATCATCCAAATCAATTGATGGTCAGCATAAAATCCACCACAAAATTCTTTTTTATTTTTTTATTATAAAGATTATAACCATATTTCACATTCCAACAAAACAAGGTATAAAGATTTGGCATGTGAGGGAAGGAAAACTCGAAGGTTAATGCATTGTATTTCTCGAATTTGCCCAACAACAGCAGCAATAGAGGAGAGAGTACTAGATTGAGAAAGCGGCTGATTTTAGTGGTTCCGATCTTGAAGATAAATAAGTACAAAAAGATAAAGAAAAGATGCAAAAGATGGGGGTTTCGTTGAAAGACGAAGCTATGATCTTTACACACACAGAGATTTCTTATTGGGTTAAACATAAAAATAGAGCCAAAAAAAAAAAAAAAAAAAACATAAGATTTTAAATCACCAGTCGTTCATTAAGAACCCATCATAAATCTAATTTTCTTTGAATTGGCTTTCCATTTGTATATGTGATGGTGGTGATGGGTTCAATTAGAGGAGATCCTAACCATAAATATGTGGTGGTGGTCAGTGGTCATGGGCTCTTCAACGTCCGTTGATGGCTATTGATATGAATGATAGGGGCTTTGTTGAAGGCTCCAAATCATGAGGTTGTAGAGGGTGTGAGTGGATTTAGGCAAAGACAGTGAAAAAAACAAGAGCAAAGAGATAAAAGGTGGGAAGAGATACAATTATTGTGGACCACATTTTTGCTTATGTGGCACCATATAAGTGGATGTCTGTAAAAACCACATTTCCAAAATGTCCATGAATAATTTATTCTCCAATGGGAGTTCGTGTAGACTTATTTTGTCCAAAGTTGTCAATTTCATGTGAGATAGTGTATAGTTTTTAGGAAAATTCCACTTACACCATTAAATTAAATCATTCACCCTTTTTCTTTTCACATTTCACTTAATTTTAATTTGTTCTTATTACACTTTCAATAATACCAAACTTAACCTTATCTTTACAAACCTAAACCCTAGCCTACACCCCAACCACTGTGGCTTCCAGCATCCAACTCCCAACCTCGCCCACCAACAACCATCCTCTCCAACACATCCAATAAGCGTAACGCTTCTCTCTACCTCCTCATCTTTTTGTTCTTCTTTTTATTCTTCTTTCCAAATCTATCTTTGTCATTGCATCGCACGATTTTGGGATGTTGGAAGGATGCAAGGTTGAAAAGTGTAACGGAAGGAGAGTGAGGAGTATGGCTGGGTCACCATGGTGTATGAGGCGACAGCTACAAGCGATTGAAGATGACAAAGGGTGATTACGAGAGGTGACATGGGAGGAGATGGAGCAGCAAGAGACGATGGTGAAGGGAGAATGGGGTTTGAATCGTCGGTGAAGTTTGGTGGCGGAGGTGTCAAGATTGGCAAAAGGGCTCGTTGGAGATGGGAATGTGAATCACCAAAGACGGTTGATGGTGGCCGGTAGAGATAGTGAAAAAAGATTGAAAAAAAGGGATAAAAGTGATTTTTTTTTTTTTTTTGAAGAATTGGAGTGTAACGAGCTCTTTTTGTTGTGTAAATAGAATTTGCCTTGTAATCTTATTTTTATTTATTATAAAAATTACCAATTGATCCTATTAATTTTGAATTTACTCAATTAGTCTTCAGGGAGACTTTTATAGACATATTAGCCTTGAAAATCATACACCATAGTGTTAGCCTATTAATTTAAAGCATGACTTGTTAGGTATTAAGTCTTGACTCCCGTGTATTGTTGATACGATACGCAATAATACCGGGTCAAATTTATCATTATAAATTGGGTAAATTGCACTTATTTGAGATTTGAAAAACATATAATTAGTCTCATGTTTTTTTTATTTTATATACTTGTATTAATATCTTTTTTAGTGTGACATAGTTGAAATTAATCTAAATGATGGGTAGATACTAAAATATATAAAGACAAATATACATTTGAGTTAAAAATTGATAAGAATATGATTTTTTTCCATCAATAATAACTAATGAAAAAATATTTAACTACTATGTGAATTAAAATCTCAATGGAAATTAGTGTAATTATGTTAAAAGTGTAATACTATATTTTCTTAAAATTTGAAGGGACGTGAGTGTAATTACCACTTAAAAATTTTATGAAAATATTTATGGTGATTTAATGAAAATTTTTGAACTATTTGATGATTTTTGAGACTTCTTGAAATTTGTTTGAGAGGTTGATTTGAAAAGATGAACAGTAAACTTGAACAATGTTTTTGTGCTAACAAGTTTAGCTAGTTGGGATTTTGAAGTTCGCTATAATACTTTTTGCTCTCACCTTTCTTTTTCTTTTTATTGATGTAAACTCTTATGTTGTATATTTGTTTTCATCAGTGAAATTCCCTTTTTTACCAATCAAGAAAACAAAAAAAAAGTTTAGCTATAGCTAAACTTTGTGTCAAACTTGACACAAGTTATAACAATTGATAAAATATTGCCTAATCATTGGAATTTAAAAAATTGATCTTCATGCTAAAAAATAGCTGTAGCAGCCGAGATGGTCCAAAGAATTCAGTAAATAGGTGTTCGTATGGTTAAGGATTATTTGCACAAAGATCCCTTAAATGATTGAGAAATATCATTTTGATCTCCTCAATTATAAAAGCATACAAATTGACTTCGTAAATTATTGAGAAATATCATTTTACCTTCTAAACTATAAAAGCATACAAATGTTCCTGTAGACACCCCATTTTTGACCATCCTTAAGACTTGGACGTCATCGTTTGAACAATCGATGATCATCCATGCTCGTGTTCGTTTTGAGTTTCCGAAGGTCTCGGCTACGCGCCTTGCCTTAGAACCTCTCAACTTGTCTGTTTTGTGTTTGGTTGTGGACCAAGAGCTTGTGGTTTTGTTTCTGAGGGAAAGGGGGTGGGTTGTTGGCCTCCCTACAACCCATTGGCCAAGCCTTGTGCTTATCGGCCGCGTTTTCTCTCCATCGGCCATAAGTGTTGGCTGGTCGGCGCCCTTTTTGGCCAGTCGGCACCCTTTTTGGTCGGTCGGCCATATCTTTTGGTCGAGGCCTTTTTTATTTGCTTTTGCAGATATTTTTGTGCCAGCTGTGACAGCTGGTGAGCACAGAACCCATCTTCCATACACGTGTATGGAGGGATTGAACCAAGCCTCTAGCTTGTTCAACAAGCTTGAGATTTGGATTTCTATAAGAAGGGAGGCCCCTCTCCCTTTCCAGAGGTTCTGAAAATTTGATATACAAAACATATATCTCTCTCTATATTTCTCTCTCTCTCTCTCTCTCTCTCTCTCTCTCTCTCTTTATTGCTTAAAAGTGTGTTTTGTCTTCACTTTTGCACTACAACACCTAGTAAAGCACCATTTCTTTGTTGCTGAGGTACTAGAGGACCTTGTTTGGACTCTCAAAGTTTGTTTTCTTTGGCTCATAAGTGCTGGTTTGCTGTGGTTCTTCAAGGGTGAGTTGTTACCCCTTTTAAGCCTTGTTTTGCTTAAGCTTTTGGCTCCATTTGCATAGTATTTTAGGCCTTGCTTTCAACTGAAAAAGTCTTATTTTGAAGTGCTTAACATATTTGTTTAAGGATTTGTTTGGGTTAGGGGTGGTCTACCCCCCATTGTGCCTTGTTTGGCCTTGTTTTGAGCCATCTCTTTTAGGCCTTTGGATCACCTTTGTTTGGTCTCTTCACCACTGAAATCCAAAGGATTTTCAATGGTAGAAATGTGGTTTTGAAGCCTAAAATAGGAGGGGGTTGTCCCCCCTCCCCTACTCTTGTTGGCTTGTGTTGATGGCCAACCAAAAGAGCATGCATTTCTATCTTCTTGAGGTTTTGTTTGAGCTCATTTTTCTGACTTTCCAGACCTGCCATAACTCTGTTTTTGACTGTCTTGGTCACTCCTGCATGCTTCTTGTACTCGTAGTATAATCCTATTTACAGCTTTGCAAAGGAGCATGTCTTTCTAGCATGTTTTGGATCCATCTTAGCATGTTTAGGGCCTTATTCTAACATGGTATAACTTTGTTTTGGGTTGGTTTGATTGTTTCTTGCATGCTCAATACACTTGTAGTGTAATCCTTGCAAACTAGTCTTGTATGCTTAAGGTTTTGGCTCATCTTTCTAGCATGCGTTGATTTCATTCCAGCATGTTTTTGGTCACTATTTAGCATGTCATAACTCTGATTTTGGTTGGTGGAGTCATCTCATGCTTGGTTTTGGTAGGTGTAGTGTAATCCTCCTTGTTAGCCTTGCATGCTCAATGCTTCATGCCCTTCATGCTAGCTTGTTTTGGCTTTGCACCATGCATGTTTTAGTATCATTTTGACATGTTCTAGGACTATTTTGGGTTGCCTTGGCTATATGGTTCATGTATTGCATAGCTATAGTGCGACTGCCTATGCTAGTTTCAAGCTTTGAGCCTTCTAGCATGCCAAACTTGAGATGTTTGCTTGCCATGACATCATTTCACATGATATTTCAGAGCATGTAGTGTTGTCACACTTCCATGTTTACCACTTCTTGATCATGTTTAAGAGTTGTCCTCTTATGCCTAGTTGATGGGCCAATGCATTGTCTTGCCTTTCATGCCATCATTCCATAGCATTTTGGCCACTTTTTTTTGGATCCTCTTAGGCCTGTCCATGTGCAGTTTAAGTCCATTAAGTGTTGCATTACATAGTCCTTGTGTCTTGTCCTTCACTTGCAATGCTTATGTTGTTTGCATGTTGTCGCATTGCATTATGTTTGCATGTTGTCACATTTGCATGTTGTTAGCCTGTTGTTGCATGCTCATGTTGTTTGCATGTTGCATGTTGCATTGTTGTTTGCATGTTGTTGCATGATATTGTTATTCGCCTGTTGTTGCATGCTCATGTTTTTTGCATGTTGCATGTTGCATTGTTGTTTGCATGTTGTTGCATGATATTGTTATTCGCATGTTGTTGCATGTTGCATTATGTTTGCATGTTTGTTGCATTGCATTGTGTTTGGATCGGATGTTGATCCAAACACGAGAAACGAGGAATGTTTCATACTTGAAGTGATGAAACGCGTCTCATTTCTCGGTCACCGACACCTTTGATCATGCATGATAAGGTAGAGGTTCATTGAGTCTTATGTGGTATTTGTGTGCATTCATTGACATTGATTTGTGCAACTCGGCCTCTTTGGCCATCATGCACTGAGATGCGTGATTGATGGCTCGAGAGCTGAGCACTACACTCCTTGGAGCTTTAGACATGATAAAGAGTGCGGTTGTACACACATTTTCTTGCAAATACACTGCCATGCCTCTGTTAGTACTTTGTTGCAGCAAAAGGGAGAATTTGTAGGAAGTAGTGGCCGATCGACCATCAAAGTCTGCCGATCGGCTATCAAATTGGCCGATAGTCATAAACTCCGGCCGATGGCCATTCCTCTTGGCCGACCACCTCTCAGCATGTCCATGAGGTGGATCAGAAGCATCTTGGAAGTTGGCACAATTTTCAGAAGTCCAAAACAGTGCAAATAGAGGCATCATGAGGCACGACAGTGGATTTCTGAGCGAGAAACCTAGTGCATACATTGTTCAACTTTCCAAAGCAGAGCTGAGTAGCATAATTTAATGCTTATTTGTTAATTAGCATGTTTATGTAATTTAATTAATTTGTTAATTAGTTAAAGTTATGTAATAATTAGTTGTAGCTAGTTATTCAATTCGTTTTGTAATAATTAGTTTAATTAGCTTAGATTAGCTAGTTAGCTTATTATTCGGACCCTCCGTCGAGAGGGTACAACTGTTGTAATAAGTGTGCATGTGTGCGTTGCATGTCTTCCAATCCCACGTCTTTCTCCCTTTTACTTAACCGCTTTCGATGGTTAGTTTTAGGGCATATTTCGATTAGCATACCTTATGCTTGCATGTTTGCATCATTCATTTGTCTTGCATGCACTGGGCTTGGTGCATCATTCAAATTGCATTGTATTTCAATACCTACTTGAATACGTGTTTCACAGCATGTTATCAAGTGTTGCATTCATATGCCATCTTAGATAGCCGAGCCTACTTAGTTGCATTTTTGCATGTGTTGCATTAGACATCTTGTACAATTAGGATCATGCATTGATTTCTAATTGGTTTCTGTTTTGGCTTGGAGTACACTGTAAGTGTTTACGCTTTAGCATCCTTGCATGTGTGTAAGTGACTGCCATGATAGCATGCTTGCCATGCGGCTATTTACTTAATTGATTAACTGCATGAATGCCTATGGATGAAGGCTTCATTGCTTGAATTGGAACAATTCGTCAAAATATGCGTTTTAAGCCCACTTGAAGTGGCAAATCACCATGTTTTCTAAGCCCACTTGAGGGTGGCAAATCCAGGATTTAGCCTACTTGCGAGTAGCACCTTCAAACCATTTTCAAACAAACAAACATGAGGTTTTGTGCCAATTTGAGTGATTTAGTCTATACTTGTATGCTATGCGCATCACATAGTAAGCTAGCTAATAAACCAGAATAAGAACACATGTGTTTTCAAAAACAACATATCATGTTAGTAAAGGCCGATCCATTGATCGGGCTAGTGGGGGTGCTCATTACATGACCTTCCCCTCTCGTACCCAAGTTCCCGAGCCGAGGCAACTTTGGTGATGATGAACACGTGGCCTTAGGCACGAGTCAGGGTTTCCTAAATTTTCCAAAACAAAATATTTAGGTGGCGACTTTGAAACTGGCAAAGCAGTCCATGTTTGGCGCTTTTTGATTAAAATCGATTTTCCAAAACAATTTGTCAGATTTGGACTCTTTGATGATTTATCAGTCTTACATTGCACTTTGTGAGATTAGATTCAGAACCGTGACATGAGTCCAAACTGTAGTAGCTAAGAACAACGATTCGCGCCCTCGGGCGCGGAGCGGAGTTCGGGCGGTCTACAGTTTCTAGCGACTCTGCTGGGGATTTAGAGAACTTGACTCGAACTCATGATATCTTGTTTTGTCTACACTTATATGTTTCTTTGCATTGCATTTGCATTGGTGCACCTAGGACACCGTGTTTGCCGTCTGCTATTCCTGAACGGTTTGCCGGAGGCTGCGTGCCATAAGGCTGACCGGTTGCGGGCTCTGCTACGATGGGAACACAAATCTCAGTTTTTACCGAGGAATCCTTTTTGATCATTCGACCTAGTGCATATCGAAATCCATAGTTACTATTCCAAACTAGGACAGGTTGCTTACCCGATTGTAGGTTGTTTGAAACTGCTGTGTGCGTAGTGAAACCCTAGCTCTTGACAAGATAGGACAGGGAAACCCTACCCCTCCATAGGGGTGTTTTGGCTCTCACTTGCTTGCTATGTGCTTTTAGAGTGTGCCTCTACAGGAATGCATGTATCAGTTTGCAAGTCTGGGTATCAGGCCTGCGGGCATCAATATTTGGGGAATCAGTTTTACCTGAGGGTGTCAGATTTGGAGCAGTGATTTGGGGAACAGTGATCAGTATTGAGAACAGTGTGTTCAGCTTACAAATGCCAACTGTGTGTTGTCCTGCCAATTGTGTGTTGTCTTTATTTAAGCCGTTATGCTGTCCGTTTTTCTGCTTATTGTTTCCTTATTATGCTTTATTTATCTTTTTGCAATGTAGTGTAGCACCATTGCATATGAACTGGCAGATATTTCCCAAGCACTTTGGATTAGAGGTCGAAGACTTCATCGATCCGAGGATCTGATAGACGGACAACTAGTGTTCCTTTCATTATCCCCGGTTATTAGATGGAGGTCAGTTAGGCGCAGATCATCAGTACAACAGTTAGTTCAGAGGTCTTTGTCTACCCCACTTGTGCACAGTAGGGATCAGAGTTCTGTTTCTCCCGCAGAGAGGAAACATACACCGGTTCGGTCAGATCCACACTTTACAATCGAAATGGAGGAGATGATGCGTTAGCTCCAAGAGACTATGCAAGCCATGCAGCGGGATGCTGCCCGCCAGACAGAGTTTGCCGCACGTTAGGCTGAGGTTGTAGCCCAGCAAACAGAGTTGATTGCCAGACTTCAGCAACAACAACAACCACCACAGCAAGCCGGAGCATCTGCTTCGCACCCACCTCCTCCCCCATTTAGAGTTCCAACACTCGGGGAGACCGCAAATGTCTAGGAAAATACGGACGTCCCAACGGGGCCAGTTCCACCCCCAATCCTACCTCAGCTGTCCAAAGCACCAACTGACCTAGTGGATACGCCGTTTGAATTTGAGGTGGATCCAACAGCGCTGAAAGTGAGCAAGTTAGAAAAACTGCTCAAGAAGGCTCAAGGCGCTAATTCCATTCCAGACATAGAGGATGGATACACCGATTCAGCGGTTACTTTGCTGGACCGGTTCAAGATGTCGCACATAGACCGTTTTGACGGTTCTGGGGACCCCATGGTGCATCTGCATTCGTTTTCGGATATCCTAAGGCCAATGGGCCTCTCTAGATTGCAAAAGCTTTCCCTCTTCGGTTGGACCCTATCGGGTGTTGCGGCTATTTGGTATGCAAAGCTGGAGGATTCTGTCAAGAGAAGCTGGGAGGAGATGGCTGAGGCCTTTGTAGCTCAATACTCCTACAACACGCAGGTCGAGATCACAACTCGTGATCTTGAGACAACCAGACAGGAGCCAAAAGAGAGCTTATCTGACTTTGTAACCCTTTGGAGGGCCAAAGCTTCTATGATGACCATCAGGCCGGTCGACAAGGATCAAATACGGATGGTTGTGCGCAACCTCCAACCTAAGCTGATGTAAAAGATGATCGTCTTACCCCTTCCAACCTTTGTGGATTTACACGAGATCGGGGTACAGATCGAGGACGCCATGAAACAGGGTCTGATTGACCACGACAAAGAGCAGCCCAAGAGGGCATTTTCCTGCAGTACGAATGCAGGCACGAATAGTGCTGCAGCTGCCAGGATTTCAAATGCGGGCATGGTCACCACTACCCCTCCAAAAACACTTACAGCTACCCCATTCACCGGTGCGTTCGGAAGTAGCTCACAAACCGCCAGATATCCACCCCGAGGCCAAAGAACCTTCACTCCACTATACATGCCCCTGTCCAAAGCTCTGGGGGTTCTAATCAGGAAAGGGCATTTGAAGCCCCTGGAGCCGCGGCCATTACCAGACAAACTTCCTCCCTCCTATAACCCAGCTAAATACTGTGCCTTTCACCAACAACATGGTCACGACACCGACTAGTGCTTTAGATTGCGTCATGAGATTCAGGATCTCATTGACAATAGGGTGATCGCATCTCCAGAAAAACCAAATGTCACCACTAATCCTCTCCTACCGCATAACCGCGCTCCACCACCCAAACGCATCAACCTGATCCAACTCGCGGCCATTCCGTATGACCTGAGCATATATATCACACCCTCTCACCTACCCAAGCCGGAGGTGTTCATTCTCGACAGCACGGATTTGTGCATATTGAGCACCTCCCAAACCCAACCTGAACCGGTGGTGGTGACTATCGAAGATAGAATTGGGTCAACTGTGGAGGTAGATGAGAATGAGGATTCAGAGCCTGAGAGGTCTGCGAGCTTTGAGTACAACCCGAGTGGTTACATCACGCCAACAGATCAGGTTAGGTCGATGATAGAGTTGCCAGTTAGGGCGGAGATCTATGTGGTTCGGGAGGATGGACCTAGTCAGGGGTTAGATGACCTGGTAGAGCTGGAAGAAGATATCGCAAATCTGTAGTTCTTTGAAGAGTAGGACTCAGGGGACGTGACTATCAACTGGTTCGACTTGGATGGGTCAGCAAAGAATACTGGGTGGCTCGACGACTAGCCGGATGTTATTG
This sequence comes from Camellia japonica, assembly GCA_030407325.1. Lineage (NCBI taxonomy): Eukaryota > Viridiplantae > Streptophyta > Magnoliopsida > Ericales > Theaceae > Camellia > Camellia japonica. The sequence continues at coordinate 29,882,052 of JAPPVO010000010.1, read as the reverse complement.
AACAACCTCAGCCAGAACAGGGGCAATCAGGAACTAGGACATCATCAGTGGCCGGAATGGCCAAGAACCAAGGGAAACTGCAGGAGAGCACCGGTGTTAAGAATTTTACTTGGGATCTGGGCAGTTTGAACACAGAAGATACTGAACAGCAGGCTGCACTGGAGCAGTTTGAGCAGGAAAAGATCGAAGATCTAGAGAGGGCTAGAAAGGCCAAAGCCCTTGCGGGGACGGAACGTGCTGTGCGCACAAAAACAGTTGAAACGGAACCGGACAACTGTCTGTCGGTTGCCGACGGTATGTGGTGGGAAGACGACGACTTACGTCTTGCCTACACTGATGAAGATTGGGGGCAGAACCAACCGGATGATACCTGGTACGTGGAGGAGGTTGACCACATGACCAGGAGTGGGCGGTATTTTAAGCCCCCATACTTGGATCAACCAGAGGCGTCCGGAAAGGACAAAGAAGCGGAGAGGTAGAAAGAAAAATTGCTCGAGGAGGAGGCTGTGCTGAAACAGCTTAAGAAAATCCAAGCAGACATCTCCATCTAGGGACTGCTTATGGCCTCAAGAGTTCACAGACAAGTTGTCCTTTCTGTGATGGACAGGGCCAAGCTTTCAATCGATACCACGCCCGAACAGCTGGTGGGGCTGGTTTTTCCGGGAGGAGCTTCCCCGATGTTGACCTTCACTGACAAGGAACTACCACCTAAGGGCTCAAATCATAACAAACCACTCTACATCTCTGTGGAGTGTAGAGAGAAATGGATACCGGTGGTCCTTGTCGATACAAGGTTTGCTATCAAAGTGTGCCCATCGAGGACGGCATATGCTATCGGGTTGAAGCCCGCAAATTTTGTGCCTACTGCCCAAGTGATATGGGCCTACGATAACACTAGCAGAGAGGTGATGGGGATTGTACAGATTCAGACTCAGGTTGGTCCAGGACAACAGGATATAGATTTTCATGTCTTGGATGTTCTTGCAACCTTCAATCTACTCATGGGGCGACCGTGGCTGCACCAAGTGAAAGCCGTCTCTTCCACCCTGCACCAAATGCTGAAATACCCCCACGGGAAGGAGGTAGCCATCGTTTTTGGGAATTCTTCAATCCATCTGCCGCCAGAGGTTTCTACACCAGTCTTGGAGATTGAGCATGGCGCGAAGAATGTGTTTTTGTCAGGGTTCACCCTAGCCGAGGCCCGGGTTATACAAAAATACTAGCTGTTGATGAGGGGCTATACGTTAGCGCACAGTCTGTCTACCTTATAAACAAGCTTCAGCACATCCCCGGGATGGGATTAGGGCGAAGTGGTTGGAAAGGCGTTGCAGCATCAACTGAAGTGCCACATAACCCACATACCTTTGGCTTAGGTTATCTGCCTACCAAAGAGGATTGGGTGAGGAAGGGAAAAGAGATGACCGGAAGAGCCAGAGCAAAGTAGGCCGGGAAGCCTTATGAGTTGGTGCACCAACCTATCCAGGGTACCCTGAACGGACGCTTTGTTCGGGAAGGGGAAGACTTCCCATTCTGTGGCTTTCCAGAGCCCTGGATAAATGCAGAGAGGCGGCGCTTGCCGGGGTTCGAGATTTTCTTTGACTTGCAATTGTTCGGGGATGATGTTGTCGAAGAGCAGACAGACCCACCAGCTGAGGCTAAGCAGTGCAAGGAGGAGGATTCCAAGAGCACAAAAATTGAAATGGGGGTAGCACTGGCTTGTCTACTCTCAGATCCTCAGATCGTACAAGAGTGCTTGGGGGATAACTTCTCAATCTCCATGATCAGGACTGAAGCGGCTGTGAGCCCATCTTTAAACATTCCGGATGCATCCATCGCACACTCCCTCGTCTGGCAATACGAGAAGGGCTTTTTATCGAGCAGCACTGGGTCAGGTAGTGAGTCGGAATTTGATTCCACCGAGTCTGTGGAGTCGGCATCAGGTTCCAGCTCATCTGCGTCTGAGTCTGAGTCTGAGTCCGAGTCTGGTATTCTTGGGGGTGACAACCCAGATGCCACAGTCCTGTCTAGGTCGTCTTTTTCTTTTTCCTTTGAGTCGTTGTAACAGAGGAATCAGGCAGACTAGATGTTATTAATGAGAATGGTACGACTGTGGCTTTCGAGTACTTTTCTGTGCCTTTAATTTATTGCATTAATCAGGATTTTCAAAATTTTGATGAAAACGATGAGGAAGAAATTCCTCCGGTTTTGCAATATTTGCTTGATCAAGAGCAGGAGAGGTTTGTTAAACCGTTGGTTAACAAAATCACCACAATTAATGTTGGTATTGAGAAGGATCCGCGCTGGTCCAGATCGGGTCCACGTTGTCTTCGGAGGAGTGCGAGCGCTTAGTCACTTTGTTAAAAGATTTCAAAGACGTTTTCGCGTGGTCCTACGAAGACATGCCTGGAATTGATCCTGAGATTGTACAGCACCGAATTCCTCTTGACCTAGAGGCCCGACCTGTTAAGCAGAAACTTCGAAGAATCCGCCTGGACTGGGCTCTCAAGATCAAAGAAGAGGTCACCAAGCAAATTAACGCAGGGTTCCTGCTGGTATCTGAATACCTAACTTGGTTGTCCAATATAGTTCCGGTGCCGAAGAAGGACGGCAAAATTCGGGTATGTGTGGACTTCAGGGATTTGAACAAAGCCAGTCCGAAGGACGATTTTTCTCTACTGCATATCGACGAATTAGTGGACTTCACTGTTGGGCATGTGCTGCTCTCATTCATGGATGGGTTTTTAGGCTACAATCAGATTTTGATGGCACCCGAAGACCAGGAGAAGACTGCTTTCACTACCCCGTGGGGAACCTATTGTTATAGGGTGATGCTGTTTAGGCTGAAGAATGCTAGAGCTACGTATCAACGAGCTGCGACCACAATTTTGCATGATATGATCCATAAAGAGGTTGAGGTGTACGTGAACGACATGATTGTCAAGTCCAAGGAAAGAAAGGGCCACTACACCGCCTTGCAGAAATTCTTCCAACGAATCAGAGAGTACCGGTTGTGGCTAAACCCTCAGAAATGTACATTTGCTGTTACAGTAGGGAAAATGTTGGGGTTCTTGATCACACAGAGAGGTATCGAGGTTGATCCTTCTAAAATCAAGGCCATATTAGAAATACCACCACTGAGGACTAAAAAGGAGGTGCGAGGCTTTCTAGGTAAAGTGCAATTCATAAGACGGTTTATTGCAAAATTAACCTTGACTTGTGAACCACTCTTTGGTCTCCTGAAGAAAGGAAAGAAGTTCCAATGGGACGACCAATGCCAAGTTGCGTTTGAGCAGATCAAGTAATATTTACAGAACCCACCTGTGTTGTCACCGCCTGAGTCGGGGAAACCGTTGATTCTGTACCTTTCAGTGACTGAAACTACAATGGGCTGCATGTTAGCTCACTCTGTAATATTGGTTTCGAGATTAGATCCCATCAAATATCTCTTCAAGAAACCAGCACTTATGGGTAGGCTAGCCCGTTGGTTCCTTTTACTTTTCGAATTTGATCTGAAGTACATGATGCACAAGTCAGTGAAAGGGAGAGCGGTAGTGGAGTTCCTAGCCGATCACCCAGTTGAAGGGGATGAAGCAGTTGAGTATCTGTTCCTAGACGAGGCCATTCTGCATGTCAAAAAAGAGACTTGGACGATGTACTTTGACGGAGTGTCAAACCAATACGGGTATGGGATAGGGGTGTTGCTGATAGCACTCGACAATTCCCGTATACCCTTAGCATTCAAACTCCGGTTCAAAGTGTCGAACAATAAGGCAAAGTATGAGGCATGTATTGCTGGATTGGAAGCCGCCCTGGAACTAGGGGAAAAATGGTTGGATGTCATTGGGGACTGGAACCTTGTTGTATCTCAAGCTAAAGGAGATTGGAAAGTTAAAGAAGAAAAGATGAGAATTTATCACCAGACCTTGGATGTTTTGATTCCTTGGTTTGAAAAACTGAACTTTGCCTATCTGTTAAGAGAGAACAACAGGTTCTCTGATTCATTAGCAACTCTATCTTCTATGATAGACATTCCTTTCGGAGTCCGGATGCGTCCGATCATCATTGAATGGAAATTCGTGTCGGCCTACGAGTTGATTGCTGCCATAGATGAGGTACAAGATGAGAATCCCTGGTATTACAATGTCTGGAACTTCTTAGAAAATGAAGGATATCCACCAAGGCCAAATGCCAAAGATAAGAGGGCAATTCGAAGAATGGCTGCTCAGTTCATCGTCTGCGGGGGTAAACTGTACAAGAGGGGTCATCTTGGGATGCATAAACTGTGTGTTGATGCTGAAAAATCCAAGCACCTGATGGAGGCCATCCATGGAGGAGAGTGTGGAGCACACATGAACAGGGTGATGCTAGCCCGGAAGATCCTTAGACAGGGTTATTACTAGTCCACCATGGAGGAGGATTGTATTGGCTTTGTCCGGCGATCCCAGAAATGTCAGATCCATGCGAACCGCATGAACATTCTGCCGTCGAAGCTGTACAACATGACTTCACCATGGCCGTTTTCAGTTTGGGGGATTGATGTAATTGGGGCTGTCACTTCGAAGGGGTCCAATGGGCATGAGTACATTCTAGTAGCGATAGACTACTTCATGAAGTGGGTTGAGGCCCAATCTTACGCGGTGTTGAAGGCATCACATGTTGCTAAGTTCATCAGAAACAACATCATCTGTCGCTACGGGGTCCCGAATGAGATTATTTTGGATAATGGTTCCCACTTCAAGAAGGAGGTGATCGACTTGTTGGACAAGTACAACGTGGCTTTTCATAAGTCATCTACATATCGGCCGCAAACCAACGGAGCAGTTAAGGCCACCAACAAGAACATCAAGCACATTCTGCAGAAGATGGTGGAAACCTACAGGGACTGGCCAGATAAGCTGCCATTTGCTCTTTGGGGCTACCGGACTTCAATTCAAACTTCTACTGGGGCAACTCCATATTCCTTGGTTTATGGGATGGAGGCTGTTCTGCCTATCGAAGTTAAAGTTCCGTCATTACGGGTATTGGCTGAGTGTTAGATAGCTGAGGCAGATTGGCAGCAAAGTAGGTTCGAAGAACTCATGCTCTTTGATAAAAGAAGGCTGAAAGCACTGTATCACGTCTAGGGTTATCAACGAAGGATTGCCAGGGCTTTCAACAAGAAGGTTAAGTTCAGGAATTTGAAAGAGGGAGATCTAGTGCTCAAAGACAACCGAGCTCTCATCCACGACCCTAGGGGCAAGTTCAGACCCAATTGGACTGGTCCTTACATCATTAAGTCTATCTGGTCAGGTAGAGCTGTCGTTCTGATGGACCTAGATGGCCTAGAGTTCTCCCAGCTGATCAACATGGACAAGTTGAAGAAATACTATCCCTGAGTGGCTCGCTACGCCGAAAACCCGAAAGGGCGACCTAGGCAAAAGTTAGAGCATGAAAATTTGAAATTATAAAAACTGAGCTCGCAAGGTTGAAAACCTAGAAAGGGCGGCCTTGGCAAAAGTTAGAGCGCAAAAGGAGAGTGTTAATACATAAGTGAACCTGAGCCGAACTACGTAAGGCTTGATTCCCATCTTTGGGATACGTAGGCAACTTCATTCCGAAGTCCAGCCACAAACACTTCCAAATCAACTTTGTCCATGTGATAATGTTGGTCATCTTTGTCTATTCTGCATCCAAGAGCTCGGCTGTGATCTCCAGTGCAGTGCTATTCAGACTAGGGGCAACTTTCCAGTTGCTGGATCCGGGGTTGTACATCTTAGTGATAGATCTCGGGCGTGTCCAGTTGTGATCCATATTGAAAATGGTTTTTGAAAAGTTTTAATAAAAGTTGATTTTGCTCAAATTAATCTTTTTACGACTTAGACTATTTTGGACCAAACGGAAAATTTTCAGTACCCACAACCTTCAATTACATTGATTTCAGTACAGAGTTCTCCTACTCTTGAATACAAATTGAAGTTGCTTTTTATTACATTCATAAAGAAAACTTGAAAGTACTGATTAAAGCAAATAAACTCGGGGCATAGTCAGGTGTTCCTGCGTCCCCTCCCAGAGCTGGTAGGAGCCTCTGATGCCAAAGTAGGCCCAACCTGCACCTCTTCGTCAAGCCAAGCTATGCACTCATCAGAGAGGGTGCAACTGAAAGTAGGAGTGGGGGCCAGAAGCTCTCTCGTCCTCCATGCTGTGGCATACCGAGCTAGCTGTACGCCTCGGACTGGAAATGCAGCAGGGTACTCTATCCCTTCTTCTGGACAAGTCTGATCATGTCCGAACTGGCGCTGGATTTGAAATGGGAAATAAAGGACACAGTGTGTCAGGCCAATCAACTGAATCCCGGGCTGGCGAGTCATGATGTAGCTCATCGCCGGTAAATTAAGCCAAGGGCAGCGCCAAGCAATACTGGTAGTGGGTAGACTACGCATCCATTCGCACCACCATCCCTCATCTGGGGCATCAACTAAACGTCGCCAGAAGAAGTAGCCGCGAGCTGAATATGCTGTGTATGAGTCCACAACCTTCAATTTATCCATCAACCATATCTGGAGAGGGATGAAAAATGAGAGATTAAAGAATAGAGACGTGTACGTGGAGAGAAAAGTGAAAAAAGGGTTTTAAGAGAAAAACTGAGCCTGAGGGCCGAGTGATGTGAGAAATACATGTGAGATAGGGTGGGAAACATTACCTGCAGCAGTAGTGGACTCCTCGCGAACCTAGTCATTTCTTGGCGATGGAAAGCATCCAAACCCATCAACGTCTCAGCTAGCGTCATGATGATACAGCTCTTGCCTTCTTTCAAGCCCTCAGCAACCTCAATCAAACGGACGCTAGATCCACCGGAGTCTGGGGCAAGCAAGAAATGAGATAACATGCACAAGCAAAGCGCGTGCCGCCGAAAACCCTGCCAGTCATGATCGTCGCGGTCACCGGCATCAGAAAACCGACGAATCAAACTCGGAATGTCTAGCTCCCCGTCGCGAATCAATGACTGAGTGTCATGCAAAGTAAGCCCGCACATCCGTCCTAAGGCTTGGACGTGGCCGAAACGGAATTGGGAAGATTTCTTCATCGCGCTGAGATTCCATCAAAGCTTGGAAGTCTTCGAAAGTGGGACATATCTCTTGTCCACCAAAACTAAAAACGTGCGTAACCGGATTCCAACACGTTGCCGCGGCATGAAGGAACGGAAAACGCAGTGGGGTGCAGCTCAACGTGAATAGTGCATTTATTCCGAAGCCCTGGAAATTCAGCTTTTCCGAGCCATCCAAGTTAGCAATCCAATTTGTGAGATTTTGGACAAGAAATGCCTCCATTTGGTGCAAAAAACTGAGTTGAAATGGAGAAACTACGAAGCTGGGGCTTTTGTAGAAGATAAGGTGTTGAGTGGAAGATAGGTGACAGCATTCTGGAGGTTCTTGCCATTTTTGGCCGATTGGCCAGTAATAATTGCCGACCGGCCATCTTTTTAGCCAATCGCCTAGTATTGGTGGCCGATGGTCATTTCTCTTGGCCAATGGCCTTCCACTTTGGCCGATGGCCCTTCCTTTGTCCTCTGAAGCTGTCCATGTGTTGGAGGTATTGAGAACTTGTGACTTGCTCCACTTCAAATGCCTTTTTGTGACGATTTTGCGAAGTCGTGCCTGTGTTACTTCAATTTTTTTATCGAGTTGTTGTATTTTTGTTTATCGATTTGTATATTACATTAATTGTTAAGTTCTTGTCTTGCTTATCAAGTTGTATTTACATTTGGTTAGCATGTCAAGTCTTGTTTTTGCTTATTGAGTCATTTTGTCCTTTCAATTGATAGTTGGTTCACTACCTGATTAAGGCTATGCAATTCGAGTGTTTAATTTTCAAACAAAGTTCAATCTCATTTACATTGTTATGTAATGCGATGCGATGCGATGCTTAGAATGTACAAATGTAACACTTTTTTTTTTAATAAAAAAGCTGTTTTCATTCCATCATGATTTCTTTTTGAAAAGAGCACAAAGTTTCGAAGAAAATAAAACCTGCCTGAGGCAGTACAATGTGCAAAACTACTAGCAAAAAAGAAAAAAATAAAGCAAAAAAGAGCAGCATTTGGATTGGCGCCAGTCGCGTCAAGTGTGGGAATCCCTCCTTGTCCTCTTCCTGGACGAAGGTCCAGGATCACCGCCGTTAGCTCCACAGTCTAAGTCTGAACCCGAGCCATCTCCAGCCTCATCCTGAGATGACTCTGCCTCCGTATCAGACTCGTCGTCATCTGGGGCAGGCACCCGCGAACTACTCCCGAAGTGAGTACGCTTGGCTTTGCTACAGCTGTGCGCTGAGGTCCCTCGTCCCACTCTCCTTACTCCTCTAGAAGTAGGCACTGAAGGTCCCGCTGAGGCACCCGCTGTGGCCGGTATCTGGAATGGGGCTTGAAAAGAACAATTGGCAAATGCATCAGTTATGCTATGCAAAAGCTGAGTATGGTATCAAATGCAATATATGATTACAGTGTACGAATGTCGGGAGCAGTGTATGATCACAGTGTATGAGATGTAGTGTATCAGTGCCGTGTGTAGTGTATGATTATAATGTATGAATGCCGTGAGCAGTGTATGATCACAGTGTATGAGATGCAGTGTATCAGTGCCGTGTGCAGTGTATGATTGCAGTGTATGAATGTTGTCAGCAGTATATGAATGTCGTGAGCGGTAGATGATTGTAGCATATGAAGGCCGTGGCCAGTGTATGAGATGCAGTGTATCAGTGCCGTGAGTGGTATATGAGTATGGTGTATCAAATGGAATGTTGATAATGTGATGCATCAGGTCTGTATACAGTAGACTATACAGAGCGTTTTGGAACGGGGGTTGAAAGAACTTATCGGAATACCGTAGATACTGAGCAGGTCCATGCTCCTTTGCAGCATCCCTATCACCGAAGCCGACAGCTCTAGAGCCTGCTCGGTGTACTCGATGGAAGCCTGCAAAAGTGTTGAGGTAATTAGTAATCTGCGGGATATCAACTGAAATGAAATAAATGTACAGAATGCAAAGGCATAGCATGTACTGGGGTCGAGCCTCGAACTCCGACGAGCTCATGATCAGCCGGAGGAGGAGCGATGGGTATCTGGTAAGTCTCTCCAGCCTGCCCGTGGCATGTCATAGTGGTGGCCAAGTCTGGCCACTCTGCTCTCCGTCCCCTCCGGGAACCCCTCCTGTCGTGGGCCTGAGTCGCCCTCGATGCTCCTGCTCCTCCTACTGGGGCCGTAGCTCTCTCCCTCTCACCTCGGCGAGCACTGGCTAGAGGCCGCATAAGATGAGTCTGGATGAAGACAATGTAGTCGCTCTCATCTCTAAAAAAGTCAGCATCCCAACCGATCGTGAAATCGATCATCTCCTGCGGTGTGTATATCACTGTATGCCTCATATGCGAGGGAGACGGTATCGGGACTATCTGCTCAGGTAAGCTGAGGGTTTGCCGTAAGAAGCGCTCTCCCAAGTACCATGCCCGGCGGACCGGACCCTCCAGCAAAACCCGGAATCGGGCAGTCTCCCGAGCGCCCATGTATTGGTCTCTGACTACGTCAGGCAGTACCGCCCAGGGCTGCCAAGTGATCTGCAAATGATAGATGCATAGTTTGTTATCTACTATCGAAAGTACAATGTAAAGCAAAGCTCAAATGAACTGTAAGGTTTGAAATACCTATGCTGCGGCTATAGTGGCAAAATATCTACGGAAGAACAAGAAAGACTCTCGTGGCCTCCGCTCGCATCTCACGTCATACTTATGAGAATATGGAACAACGAGGGGCATCTCTACCTCTGGCTCTGGAGCAAGCCTCGGAAAGTAGGCATACACCCACAACTACAGAATGTAACATGGTAATAATGAGTATGTTTATCAGTAAAGCAGTAAACAGATAAAGCAGAAATCAGAGAAGGGTGTGCAATGTGTACAATGTACAACCAGTGTAAAGTAGATTGCGTGTATGCAGGGTGTGTGGTGTACAGATAGTGTAAAGCAGAACTGTAAAGCAGTAGGGAAAGATGTACCTCCCAGGCTCGCCAGTAGCCTCCTCGCAGGTGTCCACTGCGGCGAGATGAGGAACTCATATATCCGTACAGTGTGGCCAGGCCTGCGCCACCCCAGTCATAGCGTTGGATCCGGGTCACGTCCACCAGCGCGCTCAACAGGTAAAGGCCAACTGTGTTCGCCCGATCGGTGAAGAGAGTAGTGCCCAGCATGAACATAAGGAACCCTCGGGCGTACTGTTCGACCTCCTCGCGGGTCGGCGTCTGTACTCTGAACTGGTCCTCGAACCATGAATACCTCACGAACCCTGGCCGGGAGAGAGGTGGGCGAGTGTAACAAGCCCGCGAGGGGACCTCGCTACAGCTCGGACTCTCCTTTTTGTTGTTGCGTTCTAAATCTGAACCAAAGAGTCCAACTCTGGCAAATCGTTTTGAGAAAACAGATTTTTGAAAAGAAGTGCCAAACATGGACTGCTTTGCCAGATACAGAGTCGCCACCTAAATATTTTTAAAATGGGAAATTTAGGAAACCCTGACTCGGTGCCGAAGGCCACGTGTCCGTCATCACCAAATGTCCTTGGCTCGGGAGCTTGGGTACGATCGGGGAAGGTCAGCTATGAGCACCTCTTTTCGCCCGGTCCGAAGACCGGCCTCTACTAACCGTGATATCCGATTTTTAAAACATTACATGCTCTTATCCCAATTATTAGCCTAGACTTACTATATTATGCGCGCGGTAAACAAGTATAGACTAGATTGTCTAATTTGGAAACAAACATTGCATATCCGTTTGTTTTGAAAATGTTTCGGAATTTGCTACTCGCAAGTAGGCTAAAACACGGATTTCAATGAGTTTTCCCAACTCAGACAATCTAACCTCCACCCACAGGCATTCAAGCAGTTTATCTCATGTAAGCACCTAGCCGCATGGTAAGCATACTGTCATGGCAACATTCACACGCATGTGGTATGCTAAAGCGTAAATACTTACATCGTACTCCGTGCCAAAACAGTAAACTAGTTAGCAAACATGCATGTCCTAGTTCATGTTAAGTGGCTAATGCAACGCAGGCAAGGATGCAATTTAGAGTAGGCTCGGCTAACCCTAGAATGGCATGCGAAATGCTACAACTATCACGTATTCAAATTGGAATTGGAAATACGATGCAGTTTGTATGATGTACCGAGCCCGGTGCATGTAAACAAATGCATGGATGCACGCATGCATTGCATAAGGTATGCTAAAATAAGTATGCCCTAATCTACCAACGTAAGCAGGTAAATAAAAGGGAAGAAAGAAATGGGGATTGGAAGACATACACCCACTTACACACACTTATTACAAGCACACCCTCACTCGGAGGGACCGAATAATAATACAGTCCAAAAGAACAAATGAATAAATTATTACAAAATTCTAATTATTAAAATTAAATCAAATAAATAAAAGAAATGGGGCCTCAGCCCTGCCTCGGGATGCGCGAATGATGCATGCTCGATCCAACTTGCCCGGAAAGCCCCACACCGCACCACTGCTGCCTCTGTTTCTACTGCCCTGCCTCTTCAAAAATTACCAAAGTCCCAGAACGCCTTCCTTGCATGCTGCTAAATGCCACCGGCTGAAGGAAATTTCCACCGGCTTCTTGTGGTGACCACCGGCTGCAAAATAAGCTATCGGCCAGAAAAGCAGCGCCGATCGGCACTCTTTGCTGCCGGTCAGCTATAAATTCCTGCAGGGGACAGTTTGACAACAACAGCAGGCAGCAGTGCATGGTATTGGATTTTTGGGCATATCTATGCATGGCCAATGCTTCCTATCATGAATGGAACTCAAGGAAGCATGGCTCTTGGTTCTAGGGCCATCAATTGTGCACCTTGGTGCATGATAGCCTAAAGAACCAAGGTTGCACTTTGATGTAAAAATGCATGCAACACAACAATGATAACTAAGTCCCTATCATGCCAATATCAAGGGCCTTAGTGACATGGGAATTGAGGTGTGTTTCGTCACTTGGAGTACAAACACCCCTCATTTCCCACACTTGGTTTGACACCCCAAACCGAGTAATGAAATGCAACTCATGTAAAAATGCAAACATGCAAACATGCAAACATGCATTATGGAAATTAGGATGCTAGCACACTAAGTATCACACCACTAACACATTAGTCATGCAAAATGCTAGAGTGTACAAGATGCTATCATCATGCCAATATGGACCAATCAAGCACAAGACCACCATGCTATAACATCTAATGGGGGAAACATGCAACAAGCATATAACAAACGTGCAATGAGGGACTTAGCCACAATGGGGGAGCCCTCAAGCCTCCCCAAAACAGTGGCAAAACATGCCCAAAATGGTGACCAAAATGCTATACAAATTTGCAAATTAATGAGCCTAAACTTAAGGCATCAAAGAGAGTATCTTTCCATCATTACCGAAGCCACTCATGACATGAATAGGCCACCAAAAACAGAGCATTAGCATGCAAAATGACACCCAAATCCCCTCACATGGCAGCCCCAAAATGCACCAAGTGTGCAAGCATACACAATGCCAATTCCTAGACATACAAGAGCACACCCTTAAAGCATGAAATAGGCTACATATGCATACATACAAACATGATTTATGGACTGAAATAAGGTCACAAATGATGCCAAATCATGAGGGTGATCAATGTAGAACATACTAGGGGGCCAAAATGCATGAGGCTTACAAGCCTAAAATACAAAACGACCATGTCAAGCACACTATACATGGCAAAATCAGTGGCTCACAGCCCTTATACATGGTAATATGATGCTAATACCCTCATGGAATCAAGCTAAAACATGCAAAGAACATGGCCTAGATGCATGGCATGCTTTTAGGCATAAGAGAGCATTTCAAAGCAAGTATGAGAGGCATGCTAGAGGCCACAAATCCGACCTTAGACAGAGATCAAACATGACCTAAAACACCCAAGAAAGTTCTGAAATGAAGCTAAATGCAAGCATGCACTCATGCTATTATTTGAGCCCAAAAACAAAGGCGAGCAAGAGACAAAGGGGAGAGGGGTATCCCTCCCCTATATGAGACTTGAAAATACCTTCCTCACCACTAAAAACCCACTAGTTTTCAGTGGTGAGAAGACCAAACACACCAAGTAAACAAGGTCTCAAGAAAAGGCTCCAAAATGGCCAAAACAAGGCCTAAGAGGGTGAGACTCTACCCAAACCACAAAACAACCTTGATGAATGTTCTTAAGCAAGGAAAAACAAGTCTTTTTTATGTTAAAGACAAATCCAAAAACACAAAGCAAGAGGGGTAGAAAGCTAGTGCAAGAATGGGGAAACTAAAGTAACAAGCTCACCCTTGAAGATCCTTTGAAGAACAGGTGGAGCAGCCCTCCTCTAATGATCAAAACCAGTCCAAAAACACCACAAACAACCTTCAAGTCCCTCAATCTCGGAGCTAGGTGTAATAGTGTGTGTAAAGGTGCAAAAATGAGGTAAAACTACACTTTTAGGCCCAAAAACACACACACAAGAGGAGAGAGAGGGAAAATATATAGAGAGAGAGTGTATCACATAGATATATAGATATAAGCTCTGGTTTTTTGACCTAAAATGGCTAACCTTAAGCAAAGGGAGAGAAGGGTTGCTTATATAGGCCAAGAAGACTTAGTGGCTAAGCAAAACAAAAGAGTCAAAGGGTTCAAGGGATCCAAGGGGGTGCAAGGCTTCTTGGAGAAGCCAAGACAGCTGGCCAAGCTTCTCCAAGAAGCTTGGCCAAAGGTGCAAGCTTCTAGAAGCTTAGAGAGTGCAAAGGGTGCAAAGGGTGCAAAATGGCCACACCTGTGCACGGGGGAATGTGATGGTGCATTCCAGCTGGCACAGCTGGCATGCACCATATCCCAGGGGTTCAAAGGGTGCACACCGGCCGGCCAAAACAGTCACCGGCACAAAAAAGTGTCGGTCGGCAACATAAAGTGCCGACCGGCCAAAGTTTTTGAGAAAACAGTGCCGATGGATAAGAGGGAGTGCCGGTGGAGTTCTGGGGCAGCTGGTGGGCTTTAGGGATGGTTAACAAGCCTCTCCCTACCATTGGAGGCAAAAACACAGGTGTTTGGTGCCAAAACCGAACACGGAGCAGTCGAGTCAAGAGGTCCTGAGACGAGGCGCGCTGCCGAGGCCTCCGGAAACTCGAGACGAACACAATCATGGATAATCACCGGGTGTCCAAGCGGTGACGTCCAAGTCTTGAGGACGGTCAAAAATGGGGTGTCTACAGCGAGCACCAAGTAAAAAGATCTGGGCAGCATCCCACTCGCCCATGTCGGTGTCAAAGGGGATCGGATCACCCCCTACTCCGATGCCAGTGAGCATGGAGAAGTCGAAGGGAGTCATCGTTATCTCCCCTGCCGTGGAAAGGTGAAAGGAATCGGTGGTGTCCCACCACCTCTCCACTAGTGCGCCTAGAAAAGGCCTACTCGTAGTGAGGCGCGAGAGTCCCATGCAGAAAATGCCGAAACCGGCCCCATCGATGATATGGCGGACCTCATCAAGTAGCTCTATATACCAACCCCGGGCAATGGTGTTCCCATACCCCCGAAAGGCATGAGAATCTCCCTGTGTTCAAGACAAACAGATGCGAAGCAGTGTCAGAAATACAATGTTTGAATGTGTTCAGAATTGATAAAAACGCAATGTGTATGCATATGTTCGAGTTGACACAGATATCATGAATGAATGTGCTCAGGGTGAACTAAGCATATGATGTACAAGTGTGTTTGTGATGATCAGATAAAGAGCAGTATCGGCTATCCGAGATATTTGACCTACATTGCAGAAAGTAAAGGGGAAAAGCATACCTCAGTGGCGCCAAAGGATAAGTGCGACTCTGGCTCGCGTAGCAGGAGATCCTCTGTAGCACCTCGCGCGAAGCTCCTAAACTAGCGAATGCTGTCAGGAGGCAACACATGTACCTCGGGCTGGTACGTCGCCGGGTCGAAGGGTTGAACATTGAGTGGCAAGAGCTCGAACTCGGGATCTATCTCCATCCCTGGAGGAGCCCCACCCTCTGGAATGTCATCCGCCATCTCTAGAAGAGTGAAAAATGGTCGAAGATATGGAAAATTGGCGAGAATGCCAAAAGTCAACTCCGAGGAGTGGAAAATGGAAGAAAAGGTTGAAGTGCGGATGAGGGCACGAAAACCAAGAGTAACTCGGGGGAAACAAACCCCAAGTGATGGAAATCAAGAATGTGGCACCGAATACACTTTCCGATCGGTTCAAAGTGTTTGAAACGACGAGGGTTTTGTGAATCGAAAGTTGTGCGAGGCTTAAAAACGAAGGAAAAGCTCGGATCAAAGGGAGGAAAAAGGTCTAGAGTGATAGAGGGATGAATTTCGGCTAGGGAGAAGTGAGGAAATGATGCTTGGAACCCTATACTTAAAGACCTGTGGCAAATGGACAAAACTGCCCCGAATCTGCCACTTTTGGCCGATCGGCCAAATTATTGGCCGATAAGATTGTTTGATGGCCGATGGCTCCCCCTTGTGGCCGATGGACCTCCAATGCCCTTGTTTGGGGTTATTTTGTTGATTTGTGCCCTCATCTCTCAAGAAAGTGCAAGAAAATACACTTTTGAGGCTTAAGCGGTCTCCGTGGTGACCTCGAACTGTGTCTTCCGTATGCGGCACTCGATGCGCACGAGGTGTATCCTTTTGTATATTGCAAGATTTGAAAATTGCTTTTGAATATGTTGCATTACAGTGTTTTGTCATGTTTGCAAGGTGCGCATTTGTTATATGCCTTTTCACTCTTACATTGAGCATGCCTCATCTCGTTTTGAGATTGTATCTCAACATTGTGAAGAACATGCCTTTACCATGCTTACATTGAATATGTACATCATAATGTTGCATGGAGCATACATTACACCTTACTTGCGTTGTCGCGCACTCCCGTTGCATTATTATGCACACCCCTTGCGTTGTCGCGCACCTGCGTTGCATTGTTATGCACACCTCTTGCATTGTCGCGCACTCCCGTTGCATTGTTATGCACACCCCTTGCATTGTCGCGCACCTTCGATGCATTGTTATGCACACCCCTTGCATTGTCGCGCACCTTCGTTACATTGTCATGCACACCTTACTTGCGTTATCGCGCACTCCCGTTGCATTGTCATGCACACCCTCCTTGCATTGTTATGCACACCCCTTGCATTGTCATGCACACCCTCGTTGCATTGTTATGCACACCCCTTGCGTTGTCGCGCACCTTCGTTGCATTGTTATGCACACCCTTTGCGTTGTCGCGCACCCTCGTTGCATTGTTATGCACACCTCACTTGCGTTGTCACGCACGTTACTTGCATTGTTATGCACCTCTTCGCTTGCATTGTTATGCACACTCACTTGCATTGTTATGCACCTCTTCATTTGCATTGTTATGCACGTTTCACTTGCATTGTTATGCACCTCTTCATTTGCATTGTTATGCACGTTTCACTTGCATTGTTATGTACACTCACTTACATTATTAAGCACGTTTCACTTGCATTGTTATGCACGTTTCACTTGCATTTTCGTGCACTTTTCACTTGCATTGCTATGCACCTTTCCATCGGCATCCTATATGCACGCGTTCATCTTATATTGAAATTGTATCTTGATACAGCGTTGATCATGTGTTTCTATTATATTGAACTTGTCAAAATCTCTCTTTTGTGCAGGCACGATATTGTATGTACGGTTCATTTGAAGATGGTGAAACCAAACGATATTATATGTACAGTTCATTCAAGAGAAGTTCTGGTTCAATTTGATTGCTACCTTTCTCCACTCGCATGTGCCGCGTTTGGACGTACTCGCACTGTCATGTGCATCGCGCTTTCTTGCACAACCCTTCTCCTCTCGCATGTGCTGCATTAGGACGTCTTCGGTTTCGAACACTCAGATGCGTTCCGGTGTTCATTTGTTCACTTTCTTTTCTCGCGTTTGACATGCGTTTGGATGCCTTTCTCCTTTTGCATTTGATATGCTAGGAGGTGTTTCGTTTGAGACTCTGGGTGTTCTCGGTAGTCGCTTTTAGCCTTCTCCGCGTGAGACGCAGTGAGAATTGTATAATTTTCTTACATCATTTATGTTAGAATGTGTGAGACTGTTGTTTCTTATTAGCATTCGCTTAAAATATTGCATAATTGCTTCATTACGGCCATCTTTGCATGATCATAAGTTATGTTCCGCATCGTGCATGTGATTTGCATCTTGCCCATGCCCGGGGGCACATCTCATTGTTATCTTTGTATGTTTGTCTAAGTCTTCAGCCTTGTCAAAAATGGGTCATTTTTCGGCTTTGACATTCACTCTCGTCATCTTATGACTTTCGAGTTCTGTCAAAGAGGGGCAACTGTAGACACCCTATTTTTGACCATCCTCAAGACTTTGACGTCATTGTTTAAATACTCGATGATCATCCATGCTCGTGTTCATTTTGAGTTTTCGAAGGTCTCGGCTGCATGCCTTGCCTTAGAACCTTTCAACTTGTTTGTTTTGTGCTTGGTTATGGACCAAGAGCTTGTGGTTTTGTTTCTGAGGGAAGGGGGTGGCTTGTTGGCCTCCCTACAACCCATCGGCCAAGCCTTGTGCTTATCGGCCGTGTTTTCTCTCCATCGGCCATAAGTGTTGGCCGGTCGGCACCCTTTTTGGTCAGTCGGCCATATCTTTTGGCCGAGGCCTTTTTTATTTGCTTTTGCAGATATTTTTGTGCCAGCTGTGACAGCTGGTGAGCACAGAACCCATCCTCCATACACGTGTATGGAGGGATTGAGCCAAGCCTCTAGCTTGTTCAACAGGCTTGAGACTTGAATTTCTATAAGAAGGGAGGCCCCTCTCCCTTTACAGAGGTTCTGAAAATTTGATATACAAAACATATCTCTCTCTCTCTCTATATATTTCTTTCTGTCTCTCTCTATATTGCTTAAAAGTGTGGTTTGTCTTCACTTTTGCACTACAACACCTAGTAAAGCACCATTGCTTTGTTGCTGAGATACTAGAGGACCTTGTTTGGACTCTCAAAGTTTGTTTTATTTGGCTCAGAAGTGCTGGTTTGCTGTGGTTCTTCAAGGGTGAGTTGCTACCCCTTTTAAGCCTTGTTTTGCTTAAGCTTTTGGCCCCATTTGCATACTGTTTTAGGCCTTGCTTTCAACTGAAAAAAGTTTTGTTTTGAAGTTCTTAACATATTTGTTTAAGGCTTTGTTTGTGTTAGGGGTGGTCTACCCCCCCTTGTGCCTTGTTTGGCCTTGTTTTGAGCCATCTTTTTTTAGGCCTTTGGATCATCTTTGTTTGGTCACTTCACCACTGAAATGTAGAGGATTTTCAGTGGTAGAAATATGGTTTTGAAGCCAAAAATAGGAGGGGGTTGTCCCCCCTCCCCTACTCTTGTTGGCTTGTGTTGATGGCCAACCAAAAGAGCATGCATTTCTATCTTCTTGAGGCTTTGTTTGAGCTCATTTTTGTGACTTTCCAGACCTGCCATAACTCTGTTTTTGGCTGTCTTGGTAACCCCATTGCATGCTTCTTGTACTTGTAGTATAATCCTATTTACAACTTTGCAAAGGAGCATGTCTTTCTAGCATGTTTTGGCTCCATCTTAGCATGTTTAGGGCCTTATTCTAACATGGTATAACTCTATTTTGGGTTGGTTTGATTGTCTCTTGCATGCTCAATACACTTGTAGTGCAATCCTTGCAAACTAGTCTTGTATGCTTAAGGTTTTGGCTCATCTTTCTAGCATGCGTTGATTTCATTCCAGAATGTTTTTGGTCACTATTTAGCATGTCATAACTCTGATTTTGGTTGGTGGAGTCATCTCATGCTTGGTTTTGGTAGGTGTAGTGTAATCCTCCTTGTTGGCCTTGCATGCTCAATGCTTCATGCCCTTCATGCTAGCTTGTTTTGGCTTTGCACCATGCATGTTTTAGCATCATTTTGACATGTTCTAGGACTGTTTTGGGTTGCCTTGGCTATATGGTTCATGTATTGCATAGCTATAGTGCAACTGCCTATGCTAGTTTCAAGCTTTGAGCCTTCTAGCATGCCAAACTTGAGATGTTTGCTTGCCATGACATCATTTCACATGATATTTCAGAGCATGTAGTGTTGTCACGCTTCCATGTTTACCACTTCTTGATCATGTTTAAGAGTTGTCCTCTTATGCCTAGTTGATGGGCAAATGCATTGTCTTGCCTTTCATGCCATCATTCCATAGCATTTTGGCCACTTTTTTTTGGACCCTCTTAGGTCTTTCCATGTGTGGTTTAAGTCCATTAAGTGTTGCATTACATAGTCCTTGTGCCTTGTCCTTCACTTGCCATGCTTGTATTGTTTGCATGTTGTCGCATTGCATTATGTTGGCATGTTGTCACATTTGCATGTTGTTAGCATGTTGTTGCGTGCTCATGTTGTTTGCATGTTGCATGTTGCATGTTGCATGTTGCATTGTTGTTTGCATGTTGTTGCATGCTCATGTTGTTTGCATGTGGCATTGTTGTTTGCATGTTGTTGCATGATATTGTTATTCGCATGTTGTTGCATATTGCATTATGTTTGCATGTTTGTTGCATTGCATTGTGTTTGGATTAGATGTTGATCCAAACACGAGAAACGAGAGACATTTCATACTTGAAGTGATGAAACGCGTCTCATTTCTCGGTCACCGACACCTTTGATCATGCATGATAAGGTGGAGGTTCATTGAGTCTTATGTGGTATTTGTGTGCATTAATTGATATTGATTTGTGCAACTCGGCCTCTTTGGCCATCATGCATTGAGATACGTGATTGATGGCTCGAGAGCCGAGCACTACACTCCTTGGAGCTTTAGACATGATAAGGAGTGTGGTTGCACACACATTTTCTTGCAAATACACTGCCATGCCTCTGTTAGTGCTCTGTTGCAGCAAAAGGGAGAATTTGCAGGAAGCAGTGGCTGATCGACCATCAAAGTCTGCCGATCGGCTATCAAATTGGCCGATAGCCATAAACTCCGACCGATGGCCATTCCTCTTGGTTGACCATCTCTCAGCATGTCCATGAGGTGGATCAGAAGCATCTTGGAAGTTGGCACAATTTTCAAAAGTCCAAAACAGTGCAAATAGAGGCATCATAAGGCACGACAGTGGATTTCCGAGCGAGGAACCAAGTGCATACATTGTTCAACTTTCCAAAGCAGAGCTGAGTAGCGTAATTTAATGCTTATTTGTTAATTAGCATGTTTATGTAATTTAATTAATTTGTTAATTAGTTGAAGTTATGTAATAATTAGTTGTAGCTAGTTATTCAATTCGTTTTGTAATAATTAGTTTAATTAGCTTAGATTAGCTAGTTAGTTTATTATTCGGACCCTCCGTCGAGAGGGCACAACTATTGTAATAAGTGTGCGTGTGTGCGTTGCATGTCTTCCAATCCCACGTCTTTCTCCCTTTTACTTAACCGCTTTCGATGGTTAGTTTTAGGGCATATTTCGATTAGCATACCTTATGCTTGCATGTTTGCATCATTCATTTGTCTTACATGCACCAGGCTTGGCGCATCATTCAAATTGCATCATATTTCAATACCTACTTGAATACGTGTTTCATAGCATGTTATCAAGTGTTGCATTCATATGCCATCTTAGATAGCCGAGCCTACTTAGTTGCATTTTTGCATGTGTTGCATCAGACATCTTGTATAATTAGGATCATGCATTGATTTCTAATTGGTTTTTGTTTTGGCTTGGAGTACACTGTGAGTGTTTATGCTTTAGCATCCTTGCATGTGTGTAACTGATTGCCATGATAGCATGCTTGCCATGAGGCTATTTGCTTAATTGATTAACTGCATGAATGCCTGTGAATGAAGGCTTCATTGCTTGAATTGGAACAATTCGTCAAAATGTGCGTTTTAAGCCCACTTGAAGTGGCAAATCACCACGTTTTCTAAGCCCACTTGAGGGTGGCAAATCCACGACTTAGCCTACTTGCGAGTAGCACCTTCAAACCATTTTCAAACAAACAAACATGAGAGGTTTTGTTCCAATTTGAGTGATTTAGTCTATACTTGTATGCTGTGCGCATCACATAGTAAGCTAGCTAATAAACCGGAATAAGAACACATGTGTTTTCAAAAACAACATATCATGTTAGTAAAGGCCGATCCTTTTATCAGGCGAGCGGGGGTGCTCATTGCATGACCTTCCTCTCTCGTACCCAAGTTCCCGAGATGAGGCAACTTTGGTGATGACGGACACGTGGCCTCAGGCATGAGTCAGGGTTTCCTAAATTTCCCAAAACAAAATATTTAGGTGGCGACTCTGAAATCTGGCAAAGCAGTCCATGTTTGGCGTTTTTTTATTAAAATCGATTTTCCAAAACGATTTGCCGGATTTGGACTTTTTGGTGATTTATCAGTCATATATTGCACTTTGTGAGATTAGATTCAGAACCGTGACATGAGTCCGAACTGTAGTAGCTAAGAACAACGATTCGCGCCCTCGCGCGCGGAGCGGAGTTCGGGCTGTCTACAATTCCAAAATTATAAAAACGTACAAATTGAACTGTTAATTTAGAGGTTTAAAGTGATATTTCTCAATAATTTAAAGAGTTTTTGCGTAAATAACCCTATAATTAACTAGTCTAGATGATCTATCTCCTACTTGTCTCATGCTTTTCTAATCATTGATCTTAATAATGTGATAATGTTAGAAAGATACGATAAATGAACCATGCTACTATATTACTATAACAATATGAGAAGAAACTAAAATAAGTAAAGGGATAAAATTAGAGAAATCCGATCATTAATGAAATTAAATATGATTTTAATGATCAAATGACCTCTAATTTTTATATTTGTTACATCTATGGCTTGATTGTTCGGCAATTGTTAGAGCTCTTTTGAGACTACGTGGGATCATTGCAAACCATTTTGGTGCCCTGAAATTTTTAGCGTCTCTCGAGTAGATTATTTTTCCTAAAAATTAAATTGATCAAAGATTGATAACTATTCATTGAAATCACATTTGGTTTACGTATAAAAAAAAAAAAAAAAATAGGAAGTATTAACCGAGGGTAAAAGACCAAAAAAAATGTGTAAAAACATATGGGTGTGCAACTCTTTGTATGATGGGGTGCAACTCAAAATTGCACCATTCTATGTCTGTGTAATTTTTTTTTATTAGTTTTACTGAGATGTAATTCACCCTAAAACAAAATTAACAATTTATTCACATGATGAATGTCATCTAATCATCTGACTGTTAATATAAGATCAATCCAATTTTTCGCATAATTGATCTGTCTGCTGAGTACTAAACGGTTCAATTCAATTTACTTAAGTGGGCCAACAATTGACTGTACAATCCATTTAATATGTGAAGCAAATTACCTCATTTGAAGATCCCAAAACAAATCAAGCAAGAATGGAAGTGGCTGTTGGAGTTGTATTAAATTTTTTTATATGGAGTGTCCGATAAAGTTGAACAAAGATTTTTGTGCATCTTCAACAAAGGGCTAGCAGTTCACAGGGTCAGAAGTGAGATCAATGTCATTAAAAGAAAGATCACTGACCTTACCTTGAATTTACATAAGAAGCTAAAGGGCTTAATTTAAATGAGATTTTTTTTTAATATTTTTTTAACGCCGCTATAATTTTTATTTAAAATTTATTTTTCTCTCTTTTTAAATGTAAAATTACTAACAATTAAATCTTAAATTTAAGTTTTAACAACATATCATTTTCACTAGATAATATGGCTTATTCATTTAATTTTTTCTGACGTAATCTACCTATGTTCATACTACATAGCTTTAAAGTTGTCAGGGTCTAAGCATTTCATAATATTTTTTTATGATCCCTATCATTATTCTTTTTCAAATATTGAAAAAAACTAAAGTATATAACCAATGACATGAAAATTATCTTTAAAAACTTACAAATTGGACAAAAAGGTAAATATGCATTCATTAGAAACCCAAATATCTAACTAATAAGAGTATCTCTAACGCTTTGTCAAATTTGAGGAATAACTTGATGACAAAATTGATCTGATATGATGCACTCCAACGGTGAAAGGTAAGTTTTCATTAATTCGACTGGTTGTTCAGTCAGTCATCCTGTCGGTCGTCTGGTGAAGTGTAAATTTTCATCAAATCTTTTTACAAAATTCCTATTCATCCCAAAATCCGATTGTCCAAAAGGTCGTCCGGTCGGTCGTCCACCAACAGCCACAAGAAAAATTTGATGGAAGGATAAAAACTCCTTTAATTTGATGAAAAATATAACACTATCAAATTTAAATTTGATAAAACATTGGATAAAAGATTGGAGATGGCCTAAAAAATTAAAAAGAAAATTCAAAATTTAACATAACAGAAGGATTAACAACATTTCATTACAAAATATAAAAATAGCACAAAAGGTTTTTGTTTTTAAATTGGGCCCAACTTCTTGACGCTAGTTCATTTGTTTCCCAGTTTGCAATCAACACATTCTTTAGGACTTGTTTGGATGGTCATTTTACTTGAACTCAAAAATTATCTCAATTCGACCAACTTAAATTTTAAAGAGAGCTGCTAATTAGCACCTACCTAAATTTTTTGGAACCCCCATTTCTTTGAGCCCCCACCCTAAAACTTAAATTTCAATAAGATTTCATTGAATACTCCACTTAATACCAAATTTACCCCTATTCATAATATTATCACACTTAAGGGCACACCCACCTAATTGTTCACACCCTCTCTCCTCCTTTAGATGACCGTCCATCTCATGTTGAAAAGAACGCCGACGATCATTGCATCAATAAACACCATTGCCTTAGTGTAAAACATTGCATCGATGGTTCATCATTAAAATTCCTGTCAACTTCCAACGAAATGAGGAATCTTGTCACAACCCTAACCTGCCCCTAAAGGTTTGGGCATGACCTAAGCAGAAACAGACAGAATAACCTATTCGGTATACATTTGGGGCCTGAGCGGAAGCATTAAATTTAAAACGTCACTAGAAATAACCATTGAGCGACTATCAACAAGCCAGGACCATCTTAACATTGAACATAAAGTAACATGCACACAAAATGAGGTTACATAAACATTTACAATCCAGCCCAGGTCTTAGGCATACAAAACAATTATTACATATCCCTGACCAGCAATGTGGATACCAAAAATTACATCTACAAAGTAAACTGGTCTAATACGCAAGGGTTTCCTCCAGTGCCTGGTTATCCTTAGGCTGACAAAAATGCATGAAGTGTGCTAGAACGGTTCCTCAAGTTAGTTCCTACAGAGTCAGACAAAATTACAGAATGAGACAAGCTCAGTGAATAGTAGTACATAATAATAAAATCACAATGTATAATGGTGTATGTATACGAAATCAAATATAGAGATAACAGATTGGCCTCTTGGCCCAGATAGCCTTGCGGCACAGATAGCCTTTCGGCTCAGGTAGCCTTGCGGCACAACAGGTAGCCTTGCGGCACAACAGGTAGCCTTACGGCACAGATAGTCTTTCGACTCAGGTAGCCTTGCGGCACAACAGGTAGCCTTACGGCACAGATAGTCTTTCGACTCAGGTAGCCTTGCGGCACAACAGGTAGCCTTACGGCACAACAGGTAGCCTTGCGGCACAACAGGTAGCCTTGCGGCACAACAGGTAGCCTTTCGGCACAGATAGATAAATATGGTGCTCACATTTCAGTTCCAGATCAACACATGAGTTATGATCTTATCTTACAGAAAACAGATACATAAACATATGCATAATGCACTATTACTCACAGTGTTGTGGCGGCGCACTAGTTCTTTCTGGAGTGTGCCCTGCACACAATATACTAATAAATTAGTATCCTTTCCTTTCGAATCCTTAACAGTCATTCCATATGCCAGTACAGTTTTATGGATACGAATATCACTATCACAACCTTATCAGAAAAATATTCTAATAACACCAAAGAGTCAAACACGAAAAACTGAACAAAACATATTTTCTTGCTGGAACAGTCCTCCGCTCGAGCGTAACTTTTTCCGCTCGAGCGGATAGTACAAAGTTACCAAAAATACTGAATGGTCGATTTTTACGCTCGAGCGTACATTTTCCGCTCGAGCGGACAGGGTAATTTCAGAAAACTGCTGGGAGGTGCATTTTTACGCTCGAGCGGCCCTGACCTCCGCTCGAGCGGACGACTACCCAGATTCAGGGCAGCCCGATTTTAAACCAAAATTCATCATCCAAAATCAATTTTCCATGCAATCAAGGGTAAAATTCATGCAATCCTCCCACTTAACAACACCAAATCATGAATTAAAGCTTAATCACATCAATTTAAACCAAGTTAAAGGCTTTAACAAGCCAACACTTCCACAATTCCCATTCCAACTTTAAATTCTTTAAATATATCACATGATCTCAACCTATATACATGGGATGATGCTATAAACCAAGAATTTAAGTATAATTTCATACAATACACAACTTAAGTGTCAACATAATCAACTGATGAGAAACCCTAATGAATCAACATCCTATTCATGAGCCAACACTAACATGAGTTGGGATTCTTGAGTAATTATAACAAGAAATTTGCATTTCCCTTACCTTCACTCTCCCAAATCTATCAATTAATTAGCCTCCTTGGTGAATTAAGTGTGATTTCCCCCAATTCTTCTCCCACGGTTCCCTCTCTTTCTCTCTTGGAGAGTCTCACGTTTGTTTGATCAAGAGCTCCACAAGACTTAGATAATATATAACAATATATATATAGGAGCATAAAAGACGAAAATCAATCGCTTTAAGGTGCCGAAATAAAAATTTCACAGAAAATCCCATTATAGCTTAAAAATCATGTAGATTGTAAATATCAAATCGATTTTTGCAAATTAAATCTCTAAGGTGTCCAATTTCAAATGAAAGCAATTCAAGTGTAACAGATAATGTTTAAACTCAACAGATAAGGGTCAATATGTCTTCTTTCCATGCAACTTACCGCACTTATACATAAAATTTCATAACAGATATTCAGAGATACAGAACAAAAGCTTGAAAAGATAACAGAATCAGATACGAGGGTTGGGGTATTACACTCTCCCCCCCTTATTTAAGTTTGGTCCTCCAAACTTGTTTTACCTTAGGACGGAAACAGATACGGATATTGATTTTGCATTTCATCCTCTTTTTCCCAAGTCGCCTCAGTTCCGTAATGCTCTTGCCACTCCACTTTCACCATTGGAATTTCCCGGTTCCTTAACTGTTTTACTTGACGGTCTAAAATTCGAAGTGGTTTTTCTTCATATG
This sequence comes from Camellia japonica, assembly GCA_030407325.1. Lineage (NCBI taxonomy): Eukaryota > Viridiplantae > Streptophyta > Magnoliopsida > Ericales > Theaceae > Camellia > Camellia japonica. The sequence goes on along the minus strand of JAPPVO010000010.1, from coordinate 29,855,719 downwards.
TTAGCTTGTCGGTTAGCTCAATCTGATGATAGTCAATAATATGGGCTGGATCTGGAAGGTACTCTCGGAGCATAGAAACATGAAATACATTATGAACCTGACTCAAATGTGGCGGAAGGGCAACTCGGTAGGCTACTGACCCAACTTTCTGTAAGATCTGAAAGGGACCGACATATCGGGGTGTTAGCTTACCCCTTTTTCCAAATCTTGGGTGGCCTTTCATTGGGGTGACTTTCACAAAGACATGACTGTTCTCATCAAATTCTAAAGTCCTTCGTCGGTTATCTGCGTAACTCTTCTGCCTGCTTTGAGCAGTTTTCAGCCTTTCTCGAATAATCTTCACTTTTTCAGTAGTCAATTGGACAATCTCTGGCCCTAACAAAGGCCTATCTCCTACCTCAGCCCAACACACTGGTGAGCGACACGGTCTCCCATACAAAGCTTCATAAGGTGCCATTTGAATACTCGAATGGTAACTATTATTATACGCGAATTCAATCAATGGTAGATGCGTCTCCCAACTCTCTTGAAAATCCAGAACACACATTCGAAGCATATCTTCTAACGTCTGAATCGTCCTTTCGGACTGTCCATCGGTTTGAGGATGGAAAGCTGTACTAAACTTCAATTCTGTACCCATTGCATTCTGTAGACTCTGCCAAAACCGTGACACAAATTTTGGATCTCTGTCTGACACAATTGAAACCGGAACCCCGTGGAGTCTTACAATTTCATTTATATAGAGCAAAGCAAGTTTGTCGGCGTTGTATTGGGTCTTCACAGGCAAGAAATGGGCGGACTTAGTCAGTCGGTCAACAATGACCCATATCGAATTCATACCCCGAGGTGTCCGTGGCAATCCTACAACAAAATCCATTGTTAGATGTTCCCATTTCCATTCCGGAACTGGAAGGGGTTGTAACAACCCTGCGGGTTTCTGATGTTCTGCTTTAACTTGCTGGCACTGCAAACATTTAGATACAAACTCTGCAATTTCCCTCTTCATACTTGGCCACCAGAAATGTTGTTTCAAATCTTGATACATTTTGGTACTTCCTGGATGTATTGAGACTCTCGAGGTATGTGCTTCTTCCATCAACTTCCGTTTAAGTTCTACCACATTAGGAACACACACCCGATTCTGAAATTTAAGCACGGAATCTGTCAAAGTAAATCCCAGTTTCGGTTTAGTCTCCATTTCACCACATATTGTCTTGAGGGCATCATCCTCCATTTGACGTAACTTGATCTCCTCCAGTAGTGCCGGTTGAGCCATTATTGCTGCTATTGTTGCTCCCTGCCCAGGTAGTATTAGGTCAATCTCCATCTTATTCAGATCACCTATCAATTCTTTACTTTCTATTAAGAAACTCGCCAATGTTCCCACACTTTTCCGACTGAGTGCGTCTGCTACTGTGTTAGCTTTGCCGGGATGGTAGTGAAGCTGCAAATCGTAATCCTTAATAAGTTCTAGCCACCGCCGTTGACGCATATTCAGCTCCTTTTGAGTAAAAAGATATTTGAGACTTTTATGATCAGTGTAAATATCACAAGAAGTTCCATACAGATAATGCCGCCAAATCTTTAACGCAAACACAACTGCTGCTAGTTCAAGATCATGCGTGGGATAACTTTTCTCATGAGGTTTAAGTTGTCGAGAGGCATAGGCAATAACTCTTCCGTTCTGCATAAGCACACACCCAAGTCCCTTATGAGAAGCGTCACTGTAAATTACAAATCCCTCGTTACCAGATGGTAATGCAAGAATCGGGGCGGTAGTTAACTTTGTTTTTAATTCCTGGAAAGCAAATTCTCTCTGTTCAGTCCATTCAAATGCAATGCCCTTCTTCGTTAGCTGCGTAAGTGGTACAGCAATCTTAGAAAAGTCTTGGACAAATCTCCGATAATAACCTGCTAATCCCATAAAACTGCGCACTTCAGTTACATTAGTTGGGGTTGGCCAGTTTACAATTGCCTCAATCTTACTTGGATCAACGGAAACTCTTTCTTTAGTTATGACATGTCCCAGAAATGCCACTTCGTGCAGCCAGAATTCACACTTTTTCAGTTTTGCGTACAACTTCTTTTCTCGGAGGGTTTGGAGGATTCGACGAAGATGATTCTCATGAGCTTCTACATTCCCAGAATAAATAAGGATGTCATCGATAAAGACCACTACAAACTCATCCAGATAAGGTTTGAAGACTCGGTTCATTAGATCCATAAATGCTGCTGGTGCGTTAGTAACTCCAAAGGGCATGACTAGAAACTCATAATGACCGTAGCGGGTTCGGAAGGCTGTCTTCTCAACATCTTCAGCTTTAACTCTCAATTGGTGATACCCGGACCGTAAATCAATCTTAGAGAAAACCTGCGCCCCTTGTAACTGATCAAATAAATCATCAATTCGCGGTAGAGGGTACTTATTTTTAATTGTTACCTTATTAAGCTCCCGGTAATCTATGCATAAACGAAGTGTCCCGTCTTTCTTCTTCACAAACAGGACTGGTGCACCCCAGGGAGAGACACTCGGACGAATAAATCCTTTATCCAATAAATCTTGAAGCTGAACCTTCAATTCCTTCATTTCAGCTAATGCCATCCGATACGGAGTTTTAGAAATGGGTTGAGTTCCGGGTAACATATCAATTGTGAATTCAATTTCACGGTCCACTAACTCTCCCGGCAGTTCTTTTGGGAAGACATCCGGAAAGTCACAAACAACCGGAATCGCATCAATATCTTCATTCTCTACTGGGCCTCCCAGAACACTACACAAATACCCCCGACATCCTTTTTGAACCAATTTGTAAGCCTTAGCTGCAGAAATCACATATGGTGGTGATGTCACTTCTTGACCCTGGAAAATAGTTTTTGACTGACCCGGAGGGCGGAATTTAATTTGTTTCATTAGGCAGTCTATGGTAGCCCCGTATTCACCCAACCAATCCATCCCCAAAATAATATCAAATGAAGTCATGTCAAGTGGAACTAAATTAGCATATACACAGACATCTCCAATAAAAATTTCACAAGTAGGATAAACAGAAGTACAGATCAAGGAAGTCCCCATAGGCGATGTAACACACAACATAACGGCTAATTCTACTTCAGGTTTATCTAAGTTCTTTGCAAATTGCTTTGACACAAAAGAGCAGGTAGAGCCAGAATCAAACAAAACATAAGCAGAGTGGCCATAAACTGTAAATGTACCTGACACCACTGTTGTTGCATTCTGCATATCTCCCGGGACCAACGCAAATACCCTACCTTGCTTCATGGTGTCCTTGTTATTATTTGGTTTGACAGTTGATTTGGCACTAGGAGTCGGTGTAGACCCAGCTGAACTTGTGGCGGCCTGACTACCGGGTTGTTGATTCCTTTGGGGACAGTCCCTAATCAAATGTCCCGTTTTTCCACACCGGAAACAAGCTCCAGTCAACCGATGACAAACCCCACGATGTTTCAACCCACATTCCAGACACACAGGAGTCGAATTCTGAGAAGCTGTACTGGTGAAGTTTCCTGAATTTTGCTTTTTATTTGGTGTAGTGGTTGATCCCTTAGACCATTGAGTATTTTGCCTCTTCCCTTTCCATTCAGAAATCCGAGTCTGAGTAGCCAAATTTCCTTCTGCGATGACAGCCCGCTCCAAGACATCAACGTACGTCGGTAACTTCAACACATTGATTCGATCCTGAATGGCATTTCGCAATCCCCCCTCGAATTTCCGCGCCTTTTTGTACTCTGTGTCTACCATGTGAGGTGCAAACCGAGCTAGTTCTGCAAACTGGGCTTCATACTCGCTACAGTTTTGTTTCCTTGTCTCAATGTTTCAAACTCAGTCACCTTCTTGTCTCGCATACTCTGAGGAAAATATTTGTCATAGAATAACACCAAGAACCTGTCCCAAGTCAACCCCGGATGCATCGTTCTGGTAAGCATCCACCACCTCCGTGCCTCCTCTTCAAGCGTGAAAGCAGCAAGCTGCACTTTCTGAACTTCAGTACAAGGGAAGACTTCGAACAATTTCTCTATCCCTAGCACCCATGCCTCCGCCTTCATTGGTTCAATTCCTCCTTTGAACGAAGGTGGCTTCATCTTTTTAAACTCCCGCGTAAGTGTGATGGTACGGTCCTCGGCGTGAATATCTTGCATCACAGGTGGGGGTACTGGCGGGGGTGGTGGCTGAGGTTGTTGTTGCTGTTGCTGTTGTTGTGGTAGAGTTTCAGCCATATCTCTCATCATTCTTTCCATCCTATCCAACCGTACCGAGGTAGCATCTTCTGGCTCATCAGCCCTTGTTCTCACCATAGTCTTCAAAACAAATCATTATACCATACACAAAGGTGTACAAAAAAAAAGTCAAATCGTTAGCATTAGGGTTAGCAGAAATCACATCACGTTGCTATCATTCCTACCTTCCTGTATGATGCCTACTACACTAGACATCCTAACGCTCAATGGATCAGTGTGTGAGATAGCAACTCGTGCTCTGATACCACTTGTCACAACCCTAACCTGCCCCTAAAGGTTTGGGCATGACCTAAGCAGAAACAGACAGAATAACCTATTCGGTATACATTTGGGGCCTGAGCGGAAGCATTAAATTTAAAACGTCACTAGAAATAACCATTGAGCGACTATCAACAAGCCAGGACCATCTTAACATTGAACATAAAGTAACATGCACACAAAATGAGGTTACATAAACATTTACAATCCAGCCCAGGTCTTAGGCATACAAAACAATTATTACATATCCTTGACCAGCAATGTGGATACCAAAAATTACATATACAAAGTAAACTGGTCTAATACGCAAGGGTTTCCTCCAGTGCCTGGTTATCCTTAGGCTGACAAAAATGCATGAAGTGTGCTAGAACGGTTCCTCAAGTTAGTTCCTACAGAGTCAGACAAAATTACAGAATGAGACAAGCTCAGTGAATAGTAGTACATAATAATAAAATCACAATGTACAATGGTGTATGTATACGAAATCAAATATAGAGATAACAGATTGGCCTCTTGGCCCAGATAGCCTTGCGGCACAGATAGCCTTTCGGCTCAGGTAGCCTTGCGGCACAACAGGTAGCCTTGCGGCACAACAGGTAGCCTTACGGCACAGATAGTCTTTCGACTCAGGTAGCCTTGCGGCACAACAGGTAGCCTTACGGCACAGATAGTCTTTCGACTCAGGTAGCCTTGCGGCACAACAGGTAGCCTTACGGCACAACAGGTAGCCTTACGGCACAGATAGATAAATATGGTGCTCACATTTCAGTTCCAGATCAACACATGAGTTATGATCTTATCTTACAGAAAACAGATACATAAACATATGCATAATGCACTATTACTCACAGTGTTGTGGCGGCGCACTAGTTCTTTCTGGAGTGTGCCCTGCACACTATATACTAATAAATTAGTATCCTTTCCTTTCGAATCCTTAACAGTCATTCCATATGCCAGTACAGTTTTATGGATACGAATATCACTATCACAACCTTATCAGAAAAATATTCTAATAACACCAAAGAGTCAAACACGAAAAACTGAACAAAACATATTTTCTTGCTGGAACAGTCCTCCGCTCGAGCGTAACTTTTTCCGCTCGAGCGGATAGTGTAAAGTTACCAAAAATACTGAATGGTCGATTTTTACGCTCGAGCGTACATTTTCCGCTCGAGCGGACAGGGTAATTTCAGAAAAACTGCTGGGAGGTGCATTTTTACGCTCGAGCGGCCCTGACCTCCGCTCGAGCGGACGACTACCCAGATTCAGGGCAGCCCGATTTTAAACCAAAATTCATCATCCAAAATCAATTTTCCATGCAATCAAGGGTAAAATTCATGCAATCCTCCCACTTAACAACACCAAATCATGAATTAAAGCTTAATCACATCAATTTAAACCAAGTTAAAGGCTTTAACAAGCCAACACTTCCACAATTCCCATTCCAACTTTAAATTCTTTAAATATATCACATGATCTCAACCTATATACATGGGATGATGCTATAAACCAAGAATTTAAGTATAATTTCATACAATACACAACTTAAGTGTCAACATAATCAACTGATGAGAAACCCTAATGAATCAACATCCTATTCATGAGCCAACACTAACATGAGTTGGGATTCTTGAGTAATTATAACAAGAAATTTGCATTTCCCTTACCTTCACTCTCCCAAATCTATCAATTAATTAGCCTCCTTGGTGAATTAAGTGTGATTTCCCCCAATTCTTCTCCCACGGTTCCCTCTCTTTCTCTCTTGGAGAGTCTCACGTTTGTTTGATCAAGAGCTCCACAAGACTTAGATAATATATAACAATATATATATAGGAGCATAAAAGACGAAAATCAATCGCTTTAAGGTGCCGAAATAAAAATTTCACAGAAAATCCCATTATAGCTTAAAAATCATGTAGATTGTAAATATCAAATCGATTTTTGCAAATTAAATCTCTAAGGTGTCCAATTTCAAATGAAAGCAATTCAAGTGTAACAGATAATGTTTGAACTCAACAGATAAGGGTCAATATGTCTTCTTTCCATGCAACTTACCGCACTTATACATAAAATTTCATAACAGATATTCAGAGATACAGAACAAAAGCTTGAAAAGATAACAGAATCAGATACGAGGGTTGGGGTATTACAAATCTACTCGACGGTGTCCAAAGAATATGGTTAGAAAACTTGCCAGAAATTCCTATCTACCATTGTAGAAAACTCGTCAGAAATTCCTCCCAGGTAAAACCCTCATGAAACACACAATCCGGTGTTAAAGATACAAAAATCGAACCGTTCAGCACACCAATACCGACTATCTGCATTATTATTTGAAATCCATATATTAAACTAAACGTTTGTGTTCAATACAGTGTTATTGAAGATAATTTTAACAGTCAGCAAACTAGTACCGAACAACTCAAACAAAACAACAACGATTGCAAATGACTGAGAATGTTAATGCATGACAGACAAACTTACCAATAGAACGCCAGCCTCATTAGAATTGTTGTCATCCTCCTTCATTGCTTTACAAGGTGAAATAACTGATGAAAAGTAATGCGTTGGACTTAAAAAGAGCTTTCTAATTCAAGGTTTCTGGTTCATGAGAGTTTATGATGGCAATGAAAAGGATACATTTAGGATGTGTATGTTTGGACGGACTGGATAAGGGGGGATTGGAATCCACCGGACTATTAGTCCTAGGATACATTGTCCCCAGACTATTTGGTTGGACTGGATTTGTATCACATGTTTGTTTAGTCATGGGATTAGATGTCAGGAAAGAACTATTTGGTAGAATAGGATATGAATCCTATGTTTATTTGGGATATTATGGAGAAGGATAAATGCTCAAATGACTATTTTACCCTTTTCAATTATTTAGGGGAAAATTAGTCTAAGATCCCTCTTCCATTTTTAGTAATGGAAGAGATCCACAATATTATTTTATGATGTCTAACGTCCCTCAACCCCACACCCATATATCACAGAGAAATTTGACTCTCTCCTTCTCTCTGCAATCTTTATTCTAAGGCGAGTTCATTTCTCTCTCTCTCTCCAAACCAAACCCTTTCTCTCTCTGCACATTCATCTTTCTCTCTCTCTGCTCCTTTCTCCTCTCTCGGTCTTCATCTCCGATAGCACCACCACTGCCCCAACATTATTGCTCTACTGTTGCCTCATAAAGACCGATGCAGATAGCGGAGCAAAAGCGTCACCGACGAGGACCTCGACAAGCTCAAGGCTTGCATCGAACTCGGATTCGGGGTTTGATCAATTCAGTAATGGTATGTCGTCGTTGTACTCGTTATCTTGTTCGAATGGATCAGTTTCTACCCATGGATTTTGGTTAAAGCATCGTGGCGATGTTAGTGACAATTAGCTAATGCCTCCATGTTTGTGTCAAGCACTTTGGAGTCTACAAAAACAACAAAATGCAAAATTTAAAAAAAAAAAAAAAAAGATTATTGTGTAGAGTCTATAATACAACAAAAATAAAAATTCTAATGAATGCTTGCGTGAATATGCAATAAAAAGGGAAATTTGCAGACTTTTTCGAGACCCAAATCAATTTTTTAATATGGGCCTTTTATACATATATAGATAGATAATTCTATAGCGAGCTTGTAATAGGGATTGATTTTTAAACCTTTTTTTTTCTTTTTTTGCAAAAACAAATCTGTTGGTAATTTAAATTTTATTTTAAAAATTTTGAACTTTCGTATTCTCAAGTATAAAACTCAAATTATTAGTTGTGAAATTACTAATCAAACCTGCATAATTCAATTTAACAATCAAATCCATCAAATCATTTTCGTGACAAAGTTGACAAAAGGTAAGATTTAATCAATTTCAGTTTTAATAAGTTGATTTCCTCGTAAACAACTGTAACATTTTATACACAAACTATATATTTAGAAATTAATCATCCATTAGTATTAAATAATTTACTACATCACCAAGCTTTTTTGTTTCTATTTAAGGGATAGTTTTTTAGAACCCTTTTTTTCAACCAATTTTCGAATTCCAAAACAACTGTTTCCTTAACTTTGCCTCAAAGTCTGCACTGTTTACCCTGATACTTGCATCATCCATTAGTTTTAAATAATTTAGTACATCAACAAGCTTTTTTGTTTCTATTTAAGGTATAGTTTTTTAGACCCCTTTTTTTTTCAACCAATTTTTGAATTCCAAAACAGTTGTTTCCTCAACTTTGCCTCAAAGTCAGCACTGTTTACATTGATACTTGCATCTTTTCAATCAGAAGTTCTATATCAACAAAGAAGAAGAAAAAGGATTTCTCAAATTTGTAACGCCCTCAAAATAAACCCATTATATATATATATATATCATTGACATGCAATATTAAAAGAAAACAATTCATTATCTCATTCATCAGAGTATTACTAAATAAAAACATTACATGTAACATCAAATTAAATGCCCTACGGGCTTACATCTTTCCAAGCCAACACTTGGACACAAGGATATGAGTTCTAACTCAAATACAAATAAAGCCCTAGGCTTGAATGTTTACATGTACTATCAAATAAAAACAAATAACTAAAGATAGTCTTCAAAATCCAAATCCTTCCAAGCTAAGTCCTTGGAGGTAGCTTATCACCTGGACTTGAAAATGATGTTCCCATATAGGGTGAGCCACAGCTCAGTAGAAATGTACTAAACCAAATATAAGCATTGAATAAAGCAATAGCATTCAATAGATGGTTAACCAAGGTAATTAATTATATCATTATACAGTCTCATGACCCTAATGTCTATGACACATTTCACTTTCCATTATTATCAATATGGCTCAGAACCTGGCCAAACTTACAACAGTGAACTATAAATATCATATTCACATTACTTCCAATATCAACCAAACAAATGAGACTCAGGCTCATATCAAAACACTTCATACTTCCCGTTTGATACACATTTTAGTGCTGTATCAATAACATGTAAAAACACTTCAATATCAATAAGCACACATAATAGTGATGCTAATGGAGTCCATCCCCTATCTCCTCCCAAACAAAATCCGGTTTAGAGGTCCATCCCCTATCTTCCCCTAAACCGTGGAGGACATCCCCTATCTCCTCCCACACAATATGCAAATGCAATGCTCAATCAATACACGTATTTTCTGTATTAATTCAATAGTCAAAATTAATGACTTAACCAATGTGATTAGTTTTAGTTATCCCTAATCCACATGCAATGTCTACAACAATCACTACTATCCTCCACCGATAGCCCAAAACAGTTATTTCTAGACTAGAAATAAATATATCAACAATTCAATAGGCGAGTGATTTAAATTATCCAACTACACCATTAAATCAATAAATTCCTCAATTCTCCTTAAATTAATTATACAAATTAATTCATTAAAACAACTAGGGTTTTTCCCAAAATTACCAAAATACCCCCAACATATCAAAATACCAAACTTAGAACAAAACTTATAAAATGAAGTAGGAAATCCCTACCTCGAAGTAAATAACTCGAATGGAGAAGATGGAGATGACGACCCAAAATCCAAAGTGCTCCAAACTGCTAACCGCTCAGATTAAAACGAAGCTCTAGGCTCACTCTATCTTTTTAATAAAGACTCTAGGGCAGAAATACACTCTAAGTAGATCAAACCTAAGAGAGAAAGTGTGTAGAGGGAGAGAGAAGTCGTACCTAGGGTTCTGGAATCAAAAAGAGGGTGAAAAAGTGTTTTAAAAACCGCTGCTGCCTATTTAAACCCGACAGGCTCGCTCGAGCGAAGGATTGGTTGCTCGAGCAACCAAACACAAGAATGACTCGCTCGAGCGAATAAAGTCTCGCTCGAGCCAAGAATGCAACGCTTCAGGTCTGCAACCCAGAAGCACGCTCGAGCGACAGAATGCTCGATCGAGCGAAGAACACGAAACTCGCTCGAGCGAAGGAAAGCTCACTCGAGCCAACAAATACAGCTCTCAGGTCTATACTAGATGCAATCTCTCGCTCGAGCGAAGGAACCCTGGCTCGAGCGAAGGACCAAAAACAAGAGCTCGCTCGAGTGACCAACTCCTCGCTCGAGCGACGGTCCAGAAATCTGGACAGCAACACTTGGTTTCTAACCCAACCCACCTGTAACAAACCTGCCCAATACATCCAATAACTCATGAATAAGGAATTTAGAGGACAGCAACAACAATACTATAACAACAGGATCTACGGAACATAAGTCTGGATACAACAACCGAATGGGAAAAGACCGGGGTCGCTATAAAATTCATGCATGCATTTGGTGCAGAGAGAGTGATGTTACGGGGGCAAGAAGTGAACTATGGCCCCTTTTGGAAATTTGCTATTTTAGTTGATTTTTAACTTTTTATAAAAAGGCATATGAAAATTTAGAAAGAGTGATGCGTAACCTTCTTTCAAATTTCGTTCTCCAAGCTAGTATTACAAAGTTGTCATACATGACATAAGTCATTCAAATTTTAATGAATAAGTAGTGACTAGTGTTAGAGTATTATGTGTCATTGTCTATATGGTGTTTCAAATTAATTGCATAGCAAAAAATTTATGAATGAAACATGTTAAGTCATCTTTGTGGGGTACTTAGAAGACAAATGATGACCATTTAGCGTGTTGCGGTTTCTCATTGGCCGATCCTAGATCATGTAGATAATATAGTCCTCTGGAAGTATATAATATTTGTGTAAAATTTTGGAGATGCAAGTGAAAAGTTATGGAGATGCAAGCATGTTTGTGTAAAATTTTATTTTCTGTCTCACTGTAAAGTAATCCCCAAGTTTTCAATTTTATGTAGTTTTCGTAAATGAATATTCTAAATACATTTGGTACGACCCTATGGCCAGTAGAGCTAAAGTATTTTCCATATCTTTCGCAAATTTCAACCCATGGGTCATTAACCTTTTTCGATGATAATAGATTACACATTCCCAAATTTCAACCCATGGGTCATTAATCTTTTTAGATGATAATAGATCACATAGATGATATGAAAACTAACATTGAAATAATTTAATTTGTATCAAAATATATAGCAATGTGGACTGATTAATATTACCTCTACCATCTCTTCTTAGTAATGATTTTTTTTTGTAGTAGATCCCAACTTTCCTCATCATTTAAACAATGGGGTTCATGGACGATAGGGTATGAATCTATCTATGAAGGCAATATTTTATTACGAGTCATTAGCAATATTTTGTGACCCGTGTTTCCATTTGGGAAAGCCGGTTCCAAGCTCTTCCAAGCCTCTATTGACCAAATATCATCCAGTACAACTAAGCATTTTTTACTCTGCTAGACTTTATAAAGTTGCTCAAACAACTCATTATTTGTCATCCTAACACCATCTTCCTTCCTCTCTGGAACAAGATTGATGAAGATTTCTTGTAGAATATCTCTTTTTTTATACTGCTGAGATATGCATACCCATGCCAAACCTTCAAAGTGACTCTGGACATCTTTGTGATGATATACATTTTTAGCTAGAATGGTCTTCCTTAAACCACCCATGCCACAAATAGAGACAACTCGACTAGGAGTACAGTCATGAACTTGCACCAAATGTTTCACAACCTTGTTCAAGTCTTCCTCAAACCCAACAAAATCCTCTTCAACAACATGCTGATATGATTGCCTCAATTCTTGTTGCTTCTCAACTGCCAAACTTCTTATGCCTTCACCTATAGCAACATTAGTTTAGTCTTTCTAACGGTCGATATTCAATAATAATGTTGTAGAAATAGAATTTTCATACAAAAAAATCACATAAAATGATTTTTTTTTTCTTTTGTGATCATTTTAAAGAGGAAAAAAACACTCATTTTATGGTCCAAAAATAACAGTGTCACATAATTTGTATGAATTTTGTATATAAAAATTCTATTTTATGAATCATTTTTTACCATACAACAAAACAACCTTTATAAAATATATATTAAAAAAAGTGGACGTTAAAATTGTGAAATATTATTTTTATGTTTCTAGAAATTTACAGGATTTTTTGCTTATGATTTCTAGTAATATTGTTTTTGAATATAAAGGCAACACAATTTTTTATAATAATAATATAGGTCCTCCAAAATATACGGTGACAAAAATACTCCCACTATATTCATGTATCACCTATTACTTTTTTTAACTCACTTAAAAATTTCAAAATTATATAACCTTTGATCTAAATTTTTATTATTTATAAATTTTTATTTTTTGATTCGTTTCATCAAGATCTGTAAAACAATATCCATGATGAATACAAAATTTTAAAATTAAAAAAAAAAGTTGATCAAATTTTATCGGCCTGAGACAAGTCAGTAAAATTTTAGTTAGTCAGTGAAATTTCAATGACCAATCAGACTTAGTCAATGAAATTTCTAAAATTATAAATTTTGCAAAAAAAAAAAAAAAAAAAAAAATTGATATATAAATCAAAAGTTATTAAATTTTAAAATTTTGAAATCACTCCAACCACATAAAAGGTCGTAAGAGAGTGCAACGACGTTATGAGAAAGGATTTTTAAGATCATGAGGATATTTTGGACTATATATGTTAAAATTGTCATTATTAGATTTCAAATTTCAAGAATTTTAACTAGCAAGTAAATTGTTGTTATTCTTAATTATTAGAAAAACTAGTAGGAAGATGTCTTTTTAATTTTTCCTAAATTTAACTGAAAAATTAAAATATAAAATATTATTCTTTCCTAAAATTGATTATGTCACACGAAAGAGTAATGGAATATATTAACATAATTTAAGTTTCAAGTTTTAATTAGTTATAATTTTGAATCTCAAAAGAGAGAAAAATATACTTTAAATAAAAATATAACAATAATTGAAAATTATTAACAAATAAAATCAACTTAAATTTAAAATCAACACTTGAACTGACTCACCTATACTTTTTAAGCCGTAAGTACGTAAACTAATGGTGAGATTAGTGATCTTGTTTTTAATGGCACCGATCTCACTTCCGACCCTGTGAACGTCTATCCATTCATTGAAGATGCAAGCGAATCTTTTAAGGGTGTTTCGGAAACCCTTTTTGATCCTTTTTGATGAAACTTGGATGACATAAGTTTCGAGGATGTCTTCGGTTTCATAAACAAGTTTTCTGATTTCCGCAACCCAGTTGTTGACCTCCGCATCTACAAGATCAAATTGTATTGCATAATCTGTGTCTTGTAAGAAGCATTACATTCGCTTCAACTCGACTCGGGCTTGTTCAACTTGGTCGCTTACTCCGTATAAGAATTTTGCTTCTTCAGTTAACAAAACTCCAAGTCTGTTGACAATAAAGGACACAACAGGCACTTCCATTATGAAACTGTGCTACTTCAATTGAATTCAAACCCACTCCCTCTGTAACGCCCTCAAAATAATACAGAAATATCCATTCATAAATCTCATAAGACATAATGGAAACATTATATATTACATATATCAGAATATTCTTTACAAGGTATCAACTACAAAATGCCCTACAGGCTTACATCTTCCCAAGTAATAGCTTGGTTACAATCAAAAGAGAGTGCTAACTCTGTAGATATACAGCCCTCGGTCATAATTTACATGTAAACACCAAAACAAAACTAACAAAACGGAGCCTTCGACTCCTAAACCTCCCAAGCTAAGTCCTTGGAGGCGGCATGTCATCTGTACCAGAAAATGGTGTCCCAAGTAAGATGAGCCAAAGCCCAGTAGAGATATGCTAAACCAGATATGAGAAATAATTAAAACATTAGCATCTGATAAATGTTCAACACATGTACATCGATTTACACAATTTCTATAACCCATCAACATTGATATTCATCTTTTGACTCAGTTTCATTTCTATTTCCAATTCACTTTATTGACATGGTTCATTCATCCAAGTAATTCTAATGAGACTACAACTCATAAAAACAACACTTCAATTCATCAACAATTCAAAATGAGATTACAACTCATATTATCACTACTCCAATCATCAACGTCATTCAAACGTATTTAAGATTTCGGGACTTTCACCCTGGACACTCCGGCCAACTTAGTTATCAATGGAGTCCATCACCTATCTTCTCCCAAACTGTAGAGTGCATCCCCTATCTCCTTCCAAACCATGGAGTACATCCCTTCTCCTCCCAAACAAAATACATATGCAATGTATTTAAACACTTTATCATATACAATGATCAATTAAAGCACATATTCAATGTGTTAATCCAACCGTCATATTCAATGACATAATTCAATTGATTAGTTTTAGTTTACCTAATCATCATGCAGTTCTACAACAATCATGGCTATCCTCCACCGATAGCCCAAAATAATTATTTCTAAACAGATAATTAAATTTATCAAACAGATAAATTATCACATTTTTCATAGGTAAGCGATTTTCAATCCAACTATACCAATTGATTACATTATCCCCCAATTTTATCATTTCCAACTCAATTATGTATTCCCATAATCAATTTCATTATTTTGACCAATAATTCATTTAATCCCAATTAGGGCATTTTTCCCTCTTTCTCAAATATCAACCCTAAGGCTCAATTTCATCAATTATACACACATAATCCCATTTCACGACCTCACATTCACAAGGGGACCCAAATCTAAGAAACCCCCCTTTTTAAACATTTCAAATTTCGAACCCTAACTTCCCAAAATTTCCAAATCTCACCATCTATGCAAAATGACTAAGATTCATGTTAAAACTCATAGGAAGGAGTAGTTTATCCCCACCTCAAATTGAGAGACTTAAAGGAGATGAAGAAAAAAACCCAAGATGCTCCAAAACCCAACTTTTTTGGATCACAAGATAGCCCAAGCAGAGCTCTAACCTTTTTACAAAGGGGCTAGGGTAGAAAACCACTGCAACAAGGTGTATTTGTAGAGAGAGAAAGAGTCTAGAGAGAGAGGCAGCTGGATCTAGGGTTTGGATGAAAAAGTGATGAATAACCCGCTGCTGCGAACTGATATATACAAGGCTCGCTCGAGCGATGGAGTGGTCGCTCGAGCGACCAGACACAAACGGACCTCGCTCGAGCACAAGAAGCGTCACTCGAGTGAAAAATGATAAGCTTCAGGTCTACAACCCAGACGCACGCTCAAGCGCAAGAGTGCTCACTCGAGCAAAGCAACACAAAACATAGAGCTTACTTGCTCGAGCGCAAGTATAACGCCCTAAAAAAAAAATACATATAAATCAATCATTCATGACATCCATAGACATAGGAGAAATAAACATGTATTCATTTATCAGAGTATTCATTACAAAAGGTATTACATGTTGACAACAAAAGTAAATGGCCTACGGGCTTACAACTTTCCAAGTCAACACTTGGTTTCAACAAAAGAGAGTTCTAACTCTTAACATATTAAGCCCTTGGCTTAAATTACATGTAATACAAAAGATAACTACAAAAATAAGCCTTCAGCTTCTAAACCTCCCAAGCTACATCCTTGGAGGCGGCATATCACCTGTACCTAAAAATGATGTCCCGTATAGGGTGAGCCAAAGCCCAGTAGAGATACGCTAAACATAACATGAGAATTAACTAAAACATTAGCATTTGGCAAATGTTTAACTCATATAAACCAACGTACATCTCTTCCATAACCAATCCATATTCACAACCATATTTCAATCCCTTTCCGTTTCATTATCCAAATCAATTTATAGACATGGTTCATTGTTATCCGAACAGTTCAAATGAGATTACAACTCATACTATCAACACTTCAATCATAATCGATTTAAAATGAGACTACAACTCATATCATTAACACTTCAATACTTCAATTTAAAATGAGACTACAACTCATATTATTTATACTTCAATACTTCAATTCATCTACGTTATGCAAACATAATCAAGGTTTGGGGACTTTCACCCTGGACACTCCAGCCAGCTTAGTTATCAATGGAGTCCATCCCCTATCTCCTCCCAAACAGGTTTGAGAGTACATCCCCTATCTCCTCCCAAACCATGGAGTTCATCCTCTATCTCCTCCCAAACAAGATACATATGCAATGTATTTAAACACTTTATCATATACAATGATCATTTATTACACATATTCAATGTGTTATTCCAACCGTCATATTCAATGACATATTCTTGGTGATTAGTTTCAGTTTCCCTAATCAACATGTAGTGTCTACAACAATCAAGATTATCCTCCACCGATAGCCCAAAATAATTATTTCTAAACAGATAATAAATTATCAAACAGATAAATTATCAACAATTTCAAAGGTGAGTGATTAATCTATCCAACTACACCATTCCATCTCATAATTTCCCAATTTCATGGTTTTCAACTTAATTCCATATTTTCATATTTCCCCAAATTAATTATACAAATTAATGATTAGATTCCAATTGAGGCTTAAACCCCCTTTCTCAAGTAATGCCCCAAGGACAAATTTCACTCATATACCACACACAACCCCAATTTCAAGTCTTATATACATATATTAAACTCAAGAATGGAAAACCCTTCTTTCATAAATTTCAAACTCAAACCCTAACCTTCCAAAATTTCCATATTGTACCATTTATACAAAATGACTAAAATTTATGTTAAAACTCATAAGAAGGAGTAGATTATCCCTACCTCAAATTTCGGAGCTCAAAGGAGAAGAAGAGTGAAACCAAGATGCTCCAAACCCACAAATTTTTAGATCAAAGTAAAGCCCACAACAAGCCCTATCTTTTTCTCAAAGGCACTAGAGTAGAAATCCCAACGGATCCAGATGAAACCTAAGAGAGAAGGTAAAGTGTAGAGAGAGAAGCTCAAGAACAAGCCCTATGGAAAATCTTAGAGAGAAGGAGAGAAGAAAAAATGGTTCAAAATGGCGTTTTCTCGGACTGAAATACGCGCAGTCCGCTCGAGCGTGGGAAGCCCCGCTTGAGCGTCAGACACAGACTCCCACTCGAACGTGAAACTGGACGCTCGAGCGTCGAAAGCACAGTTCCAGCATCTGAAGACCTGCAAAAATGCTGAAGGCTGAACAATCCCGCTCGAGCGTCAGACTGGCCGCTCGAGCGTGAAAAGTCCCGCTCGAGCAGGGAGACCAAAATCTGGGCAACACAGATTTTGAAACGGAAGTAACCAACCTGCTTCGAATACATCCAACACATCCCAAAACTCAAACACAAAGAATTAAAGGACGGAAATGCGACATAGACACAACAATCATCCACGGAACCGAGTCCGAAGTACAATAAATAATGGAGGAAAAATCGGGATTGCTATAACCTCCCCCCCTTAAAGAATTTTGTCCCCGAAATTAGATATAAGTTTCAAAATTGTGATTTCTCAATTCTCAATAAGGTTACAATTCAATATTAACATCCTGAACCATTATCGGTCATTCCATCTCTTTTCAAGAGGACAACTTACAAATATAGCCCAATATGCATTATCAACATGCATTCCTTTAAATTTCAACAAATCTCAATACCATATTCCACAATTCTATAACATATTCAATGTTAATGACATATTTGCATTTCTACAACATATTCAACATATACAATGTTAAATTTAAACTTCCATTTTCAAGGCATATTCAACTATTACAATATTTCCATAAACCAAAACATATACAATGTTTTACAACCCGAAACATATACAATGTTTTTATGGTTCCTTAACAAAACAGAATTTTCCACATAAACTCAAATACCAACGAATAGATCTGGATATTTCTCACGGACATCCAACTCACGTTCCCAAGTGGCTTCCTCAACCCCGTGATGTTTCCACAAAACTTTTACCAAGGGTATCGTCTTGTCTCACAAGACTTCTTCCCGCCTATCCAAGACCCTCACCGGTCTCTCCTCATACGAGGCATCCTCATCAACCTCTAAGTCAGTCCAATCCAATACGTGTAACGGATCCAGCTCGTACTTCCAAAGCATACTAACATGAAACACGTCATGCACTCCAGACAACTGCGGCGGTAATGCCAAATGGTAGGCAACCTCCCAAATCCGCTCAAGGATCTCAAAAGGACCAATAAACCGAGGGGACAACTTCCCACTCTTCCCAAACCTCATCAAACCTCGCCTAGGTAATATTTTCAGAAAGACATGATTACCCGCCTCAAATGCCAAAGGCTTCCTCCGACGGTCGGCATAACTTTTTTGGTGACTCTGGGCTGTAACTAGCCCCTTACGGATAAGTGCTACTTTCTCCGTCGTTTCTCGCACCAACTCCGGGCCCAACAAAGGTGCATCACCCACCTTGGCCCAACACACTGGAGATCTACACGGTCGGCCATACACGGCCTCGAATGGTGCCATGCAAATACTCGATTGGAAACTGTTGTTGTAGGCAAATTCCACTAAGGGCAAGTGCCCTTCCCACGACCCCTTAAAGTCAAGGACACAGCCTCGAAGCATATCCTCAAGGATCTGAATGGTACGCTCGGACTGCCCGTCAGTCTGAGGATGGTAAGCCGTGCTAAACGTCAATCTAGTGCCCAAGGCACTCTGCAAACTCTACCACAACCTAGCAGTAAAACGTGGATCTCTATTCGAGACGATAGACACTGGGACCCCGTGCAACCTCACTATGTCCCGAATATACAAGTCGGCAAGATGATCTACCGAATCTCTTACGCGCATAGGAATAAGGTGCGTCGACTTAGTCAACTAGTCAAACACCACCCAAATGGCGTCACTACCTCGTTGAGTCTTCAGAAGACCCATGACAAAATCCATCATAACGTGCTCCAATTTCCACTCTGCTATAGGCAAGGGCTGTAACAAACTCGCTGGCCTCTAATGCTCGACCTTCACTTGCTAACAAGTAAGGCACTTAGACACAAACACTGCCACATCCCTTTTCAAACCTCTCCACCAAAACTGGCTACTCAGATCACGATACATCTTTGTGCCTCCTGGATGCACCGCAAGGCATGAATGGTGGAAGTCTCGGAGTACTTTCTCTCGACAAGACTCCGGCACAAACAAGCGGTCTCGGTATCTCACACTCAGGTCAGGATACATAGTCAGACCCTTCTCAACCTTCCCACTAGAGATCTTCTCCGAAGGGATTCTACCTCAATATCACCTCTCTGTGCCTCTAACACTTGATTCACAAGCGTAGGTTGCGTGACTACAGAAAACAAGGCCGCAGACTTAACCAACTCACTCAGGAGCAAGTCGAACTCACCAAGAGCCCCCAACATCTCCCATTTCCGGATAGCAATACAAGCTACATCACTAATGGACTTCCTACTAAGGGCGTTGGCCACAACATTGGCCTTCCCCGGATGATAGTGCAACTCAAAGTTGTAGTCTTCAATGAACTCCATCCACCTCCTTTGCCTCAGATTCAAGTCTTTCTCTGTAAACAGATACTTTAGACTCTTATGATCCGAGAACACCTCGAATCTCTCACCATAAAGATAGTGCCTCCAAATCTTCAAGGCAAATATCACAGCTGCCAACTCTAGGTCATGTGCAGGGTAGTTTCTCTCATGTGTTTTCAACTGACGTGAGCCATAGGCTACTACCTTCCCCTCCTGCATCAATACACATCCCAAACCCTCTCGTGAGGCATCACAATACACTGCATAACCCAAACCCCTCTCCGAAATAATCAAGACTGGAGCGATACTAAGTCTAACTTTAAGCTCTTGGAATGACTTTTCACAAGTCTCGCTCCATACAAATTTGACCCCTTTCCGCGTCAATCTAATCAAAGGCGAAGCTAGCCTGGAGAAGTCCTTCACAAACCTACGGTAATAACCGGCCAATACCAGAAAACTGTGGATTTCAAAAACACTCTTAGGCTATGCCCAATCCTGCACTGCCTCTATCTTGGATGAATCAACAAACACCCCTTTCCCGGGTACCACATGGCCTAAGAATTTGACCTCTCTAGCTAGAACTCACACTTCCCAAACTTAGCATACAGCTTATGGGTTCTAAGTAACTCAAGCACCACTCTCAAGTGTTCCTCGTGCTCCTCCTCAGAAGGCGAATAAATCAGAATGTCGTCCACAAAGACAACTACAAAGCGATCTAAGAACTCCCAGAAGATCCGGTTCATCAAGTCCATGAACACAGTCGGTGCATTGGTGAGCCCAAAAGGCATCACCAGAAACTCATAATGGCCATACCGCGTATGGAATGCTGTCTTCGGGATATCCTCCTCTCTAACCCTCAACTGATGGTAGCCCGATCTCAAGTCTATCTTAGAGAAACAACGGGATCCTTTCAACTGATCAAACAGATCATCTATACGAGGCATAGGGTACTTAGTCTCAAAGCCCCATCTTTCTTTTTAGCAAAGAGGGCTGGTGCTCCCCACGGGGAAGTACTAGGCCGGATAAAGCCCTTATCTAGCAACTCTTGGAGTTGAACCTTCAACTCACTCAACTCGGCTGGGGCAAAACGATACGGTGCCATGGAAATCAGTGCCGTGCCAGGCACTAAATCAATAGAGAACTCGATCTCTCGATGAGGTGGTAAACTAACAAGATCCTCACGAAAAACGTCCGAGTACTCACAAACCAGTCTCGGCAACTCAGTCTGGGTCTCATCACACTTACTCATACAGCTAGCGAGACGACAACTAAGCTCACTCCACCCTCACGGATCATACACAGGTGGCAAGACTCAACCAATCCGATCTCCCAAGAAGTGAAAACAATCCCCGCTCAAGGTACATACAGCAACCCACTGGCGGTAGCAATCAATAACAGCCTGGTATGATGATAACCAGTCCATACCCAAAATCACATCAAAACCCGACATATCCATCAACACAAAAGAGAATGGAAGCCGGCGATCGGTGACCTCTATATCATAGCCCCGACACCCCTGTTTCAAAATCAACTCACCCCCGATGGGTGATACAACACAAATAGGAGAAGCTAACTGCGCCAACTCCAACCCCAAAACATATGCAAATGCAGCAGATATAAAGGAATTGGATGCACCCATATCAATCAACACATTAGCAACCGAGTTGCAAAACAGAAAGGTACCTCTCACAACAGATGGAGCCGATACAAGATCCGTCACTGTAACAGCATACACGCGCCCTGTAGGCCTCTGATCTACCTGCTCACCTCTCGGAGCATACGACTGCTGCATAAACTAAGCCGAAGAGGCTCCCTGGTTGGCCGTTGAGGCTTGAACCGACTGAGCTGGTTGAAAACTCTATGTCTGCCTCGAACCAGACACACCAGATGTGTCACTCAATTGCGAGCAAAACCTCTTCAGGTGCCCCGCCTTCCCACACTGATAACAAGCGAGCGGCTAGCCTCTGCCCTAACTCTGGCTCTGAGGACGAGCCGAAGATGATGCTGCTCGCTGGCCTCCTCCCCTCTGTGGGCAAACTGGAGACTTGTGGCCCAGGTGATCGCATTTGAAGCAAGTGATGTCTCCTTGACCGCCTCTCCCAGAACTTGAACTCGACACTGGAAAGGTAGATTTAGGATGTGCTCCCTGGGACTGTTGAGGGTTAGAACCCCTCTGCCTCTTGCTGTCCCCCTGACCATCCTGACTCCTCTTGGAGCCCCTCATCCGATTCTCCTCAGCATGCATAATAGTCTCAAGATAGGCTGTAGCCTGCACAAGGCGCCCATACTCCCTAATCATGGACCCGGTCACTCGGAACATGAGTCCGGTCCTCAATTTCTTCTCAAACTCCAAGCATCGACGCTCCTTGGTCGCCACTAACTTTGGTGCAAACCTCGACAAACTGGTAAATGTGGCCTCAAACTCTATCACTGGTGTATTCAACTGCTTGAGCTGACAGAACTGGTCTCTCAACTTCTCCCTAACAGTGGAAGGCAAAAACTTCTCTAGAAATGCATCAACAAAAGCCTCCCAAGTCCCTCCAATACGCCCTCGTACAAACTGCCACCATTGACCCGCGTCTCCCTTCAACTGGAAGGACGCCAAGGTCACCATCAAGCCTCCGTCTTCAATGCCTAGCATCTCAAACGTCTTTATCATCTGTTCTAGCCACTCATCAGCTTTCAGTAGCTCTTTTGGATCACCCAAAAACTCATCTGGATTCGACCGAAAAAACTCCCTCTTTAGAAAAGACGGCCCTGCCTCAGCAACATGGGCCTGGACTTGATTCTCAGCTCGGAGAATGTCCATGGATTCCCTCAATGCTCCTGCCAACTCGCGAGCTAAGGTGCCCATGGCCTGCTAACCTACTAGCTCGACCACGTTGGCCTGACCAACTCCCTCCTGCTGTGCCGGAATTCATCTGGTATAGGCATCTCCTGCCTCCTGGGCCTACCACGCCTACCACCACGTCCTCATCCTGACATCCTAATAAAGGTAACATGGACATTTGCACATTCACAAATGTGCCGAAGCTATTTCACTCGCGCCCTGATAAGATGGACAACTGTAATTCCCTCCACATAAGCACATAATCACATAAGCAATTACGAATTTCATTTCCGGATAATGACATTCCCATGGCGTTGCTAGAATTCCAGTTAGAAACGACATTGATCAAGTGCCTTTCTAACAGAACTCCCAGAAACCCAAAGATCCAATCAACATCCTAGAAACTAAATCCCATACCCAAATAGTCACGTAAACATGTTATCACATAAGCATATAACATCGTACATAAGTCTCTAACAAGTGAGACAAACCCATTGTGGTACTAACGACTTCCTACATACCCAAAATATTCAAACCCGGTACGCTCTGATACCAAGTTGTAACGCCCTAAAAAAAAAATACATATAAATCAATCATTCATGACATCCATAGACATAGGAGAAATAAACATGTATTCATTTATCAGAGTATTCATTACAAAAGGTATTACATGTTGACAACAAAAGTAAATGCCCTACGGGCTTACAACTTTCCAAGTCAACACTTGGTTTCAACAAAAGAGAGTTCTAACTCTTAACATATTAAGCCCTTGGCTTGAATTACATGTAATCCAAAAGATAACTACAAAAATAAGCCTTTAGCTTCTAAATCTCCCAAGCTACATCCTTGGAGGCGGCATATCACCTGTACCTGAAAATAATGTCCCATATGGGGTGAGCCAAAGCCCAGTAGAGATATACTAAACATAACATGAGAATTAACTAAAACATTAGCATTTGGCAAATGTTTAACTCATATAAACCAACGTACATCTCTTCCATAACCAATCCATATTCACAATCATATTTCAATCCCTTTCCGTTTCATTATCCAAATCAATTTATAGACATGGTTCATTGTTATCCGAACAGTTCAAATGAGATTACAACTCATACTATCAACACTTCAATCATAATCGATTTAAAATGAGACTACAACTCATATCATTAACACTTCAATACTTCAATTTAAAATGAGACTACAACTCATATTATTTATAATTCAATACTTCAATTCATCTACGTTATGCACACGTAATCAAGGTTTGGGGACTTTCACCCTGAACACTCCGGCCAACTTAGTTATCAATGGAGTCCATCCCCTATCTCCTCCCAAACAAGATACATATGCAATTTATTTAAACACTTTATCATATACAGTGATCATTTTTTACACATATTCAATGTGTTATTCGTGGCCCTCTTGCGGAAAATTTGTAAAATCATAAAAGCGTGGTTACAAACCACGATTTTAATTAAGAAAGCGTGGTTACGAACCTCGCTTCTAAGGAAATTTGATATATACAAAAAGTGTGGTTACGAACCATGCTTTTAAATAAATTTTTTTTTTTTTTTTAGAAAACATGGTTACGAACCGCGCTTTTACTGTTTAGTAAAGAAAGCGTGGATGATAACCACACTTTTAACCAAAATCCGGTTTTAAATGATAGTGTGGTTCGTAACCACGCTTTTATAACTTATATAAAAACACCCCACCCCCCTCATTTGCAACCACACTTTTTACACTTAGTCGATCTGCTCTCTCTCACTCTTAGCTCTTGCTTTCGCTCTCTCTCTCTCTCTCTGGTCTCACACTCTCTCTCTACTGTCACTCTCTCTCTCTCTGGTATGACTATCTATCTCTCTCTCAGTTTGAATTTTATATGTGTTTATTGTGTTTGTGAAAATGTGAATGTGGGTACAATGTGGGTAGAATAGGCTTTGTGAATTGAAATTGTGGTTTGAATTGGTAAAATCTTGTGGTTTTGAATTGTGAAAATGTTCTAGGGCTTTCAATTGAATGTGAAATCAAAAATTAGGGTCAGGGTTTTGAATTGTGAAATCAGAAATTAGGGTTTTGAATTGTGAAAATATTCTAACCCAAAGTTCTAGGGTTAGGGTTTCATATCTGTATCTGTATCTGTATGCATATTTGATTTGTTTGGTATTATTATTATTATTATTATTATTATTATTATTATTATTATTCAAAATGAAAGAAAGGTTGACACAGTTATATAATTTCCATTTTAGTGCAAAAATAATTTTTAAAATTAGGAAAGAAATTTTTATTGTTTCCTTGAATTGTGAAATCAGAAATTAGGGTTAGGGTTTCAGAAATTAGGGTTTTGAATTGTGAAAATGTTCTAACCCAAAGTTCTAGGGTTAGGGTTTCATATCCGTATCTATATGCATATTTGATTTGTTTGGTATTATTATTATTATATTATTCAAAATGAAAGAAAGGTTGACATAGGTATATAATTTCCATTTTAGTGTAAAAACAATTTTTAAAATTAGGAAAGAACTTTTTATTGTTTCTTAAAATGACTAGCTAAAATAAATACTAAAAAAAAGTAACTCTTTAAGTTAAAAATATAACTAAAAGTTTAATTAATCTTATGGTGATGCTCTTGCTATAGTATACGAGAAATTATTTAATATTTTGAAAACACAACGTGATTATATGTCACTCAATAACACAGTGTAACATTTCACAAATTTTTTAGAAAAACTAAGAAAAAAAATGATCATGTTATTGTATCATAAATCACGTTGAAATTCTTAACTCACCAAATGATTTTTGTAATTATTATACAAAGTATAGTTGTTAATTTGCATCATAGTCCATTGTGGTTTACTTTTTATTAGATTGTGATCAATAGGCCACTACTACATTAAATATTAAAAAAATATTTGGAGAAACAATTTTTAACACTTTCCATTCATATTTATATCCATATCCATAATGGGTAATAAAGATAAAACATTGCCTAAATTAAGGGTTGTGTAGAGTTATTATTTATTTATTTATTTATTTGGAGTCCATGCCTTTTAGAGATTGATCATATTGAGGGAGAGAGGCCCTTGCCGCAATGGTAAGGTTGTTTTATTATGCTGATAAAAAATAAAATAAAATAATTCTATTATAATTCAACTGTTATGGATTCAAATCATAGAAATAATGTCTCTGGATACTAAATAAGGCGCGTGCATGTATCTGATCTTTCTCTAAACTCTGCCATGACTGGAATCTTTGGAATTGCCCTTTTACAGATCTTATAAATCAAAATGGGTCACTAGCTAAATGTCACGCCCTCAAAATTATACATATAAACCCAAGGTTCATGACATCCATAGACATAAGTGAACAAAGTATAATTCCATTCATCAGAGTATTCCTTACAAAAGTATTACATGTTGACAACAAAAGTAAATACCCAACAGGCTTACAACTTTCCAAGTCAACCCTTGGTTACACAAAAAGAGAGTACTAACTCAAGCACATTAAGCCCTTGGCTTGAATTTACATGTAATACCAAAATAACAAAAAACATCAAAAGAGTCTTCAACTCCCAAAACCTTCCAAGCTACGTCCTTGGAGGTGGCATATCCCCTGAACCTGAAAATGATGTCCCATATAGGGTGAGCCAATGCCCAGCAGAGATATACTAAACCAAATATGAGCAATAACTAAGACATTAGCATTCGATAAAAGGTTAACACTTGTAAACCAACTTATAACACAATCCAGTTTCATGACAAATAGTCCATGTTTCATTCCACTTTCCTTTACTTATCCAATTCACATTCATAAACCTGGCTCATTATCTAGCCAAAAGATTAAATGAGATAACAACCCATATTAAAACACTTCCATACTTCAATTGTCAACGTTATGCAAACGCAATCAAGAGTTCGGGACTTTCACCCTGGACACTCCGGCTAACTTAGTTATCAATGGAGTCCATCCCATATCTCCTCCCAAACAGGTTTGAGAGTACATCCCCTATCTCCTCCCAATCAATACACATATACAATGCATTTAAACACTTGTCATATACACTGATCAATCAATACACATATTCGATGTATTATTCCAACCGTCATATTCAATGACATATTCCAGATGATTAGTTTCAGTTTTCCTTAATCAACATACAATGTCTACAACAATCAAGACTATCCTCCATCGATAGCCCAAAGCAGTTATCTCTAAACAGATAATAAATTTATCAAACAGATAAAATATCAACATTTTCATTTGTGAGTGATTTATTTATCCAACTCCACCATTCAATCTTATAATTTCCCAATTTCGTAATTTCCAACTCAATTTCACATTCTCATAATTTCTCAAATTAATTATACAAATTAATTAGTCACATTAAATTAGGGCTTTTCCCCCTTTTCCCAACGTTAGCCCTAAGGCTCATTTTCATCAATTCAACAACAATAATTCCATTTTTCATAGTCCCACATATACATGGATTTTAACATTTGAAAACCCCCTTTATATAACTTTAAATCAAACCCTAACTTTCCCAAATTTACTATACTCCACCATTTATACAAAATACATAATATCTATGTCAAAACCCATAGAAAGGAGTAGGTTATCCCTACCTCAAAAGAAGAGACCCAAAGGAGATGATGAGAAACTCGAATATGCTCCAAACCCAATGATTTTTGGATCCAAATGAAGATCAAGCCAAGCTCCACACTTTATATAAAGGAACTAAGGTAGAAGATCACTAGAGATAGATGATTTCATAGAGAGAAGTTGTATTCTAGAGGGAGGAGCTCTCAAATGAGGGTTTTGAAAAGTTAGAGAGAGAGTGTGGGTCAAAAAAGTGATTTGATATACGTACAGTTCGCTCGAGCAGAGAATAGGATGCTCGAGCGTAAGACACAAAAACTAAACCCACTCAAGCGCAAATATACCCGCTCGAACGCCAAGGCACAACCACAAAGCACTACCCGCTAGAGCGTAGAATACACTCCTCCAGTACTTTTACAGACTTCGAACACCCGCTCGAGCGCAAGATACCCGCTTGAGCTCAGACCCACTCGAGCGTGAAAAACACTTCTGCAGTATATTTGTAGACACACAAAATGCTGAAAGGATGCGAACTTCGCTCGAGCGCAATAAGACCCGCTCGAGCGGATCATCAGAAAACTGGGCAACAAGATTAGAGACCTAAACTCAACCAACCTGTTCAAAACACGCCCAAGACATTTCTAAACTCAAATTCAAAGAGTTAAAGGACGAGAATGAAACATATACAATAACAGACATCTACGGAACTGAGTCCGGAATACAATAACCAATGGAGGAAAAACAAAATCGCTATACTAAAAATCTTATAGTTTTGTTGTAAACACAAAAATTGATCATAACATTGAATACAAATACATAAATATGCATAAAATTGTATAGAGTTTGTTAGTATTTTGAAAAATCTTATCCATCTATATACATTTTGTGTCCAGTTCTATAACCATTTTTGTGTTCTTAGACTTATTCTAAATCTTAAGTTATTGCTACTATGTGATTCAAAATTTCTTTTTGTTTCAAATTCAATAAACATTTTTGTATAGGACATCTATACATGTGTATGAATTTAAAAAGGATCATATGAACAAAGCATATCCAGCCTCAAAAAGAATGAGAAAAAAAAGAGCAATGAGAACAAAGAATTAAGACAAGAAGTATAGTTATTTTTATGTTTTCAATTCATATACAACTGTAAAATGTTGTTAGTCAAACAGAAAAGTTCTTGAACTATTTTGCATGTCTTAAAAACAACACAAATTGCCTAAATTTGATCTGGTCTTGAAAGTTTCTTCTGTACTTTGGTACTTCGTACAAGGTTCAAGCACTTAGACAACAATTTGCGTGAGTTTATTTTTTAAGAAAATAAATGTTTTGCTATCGCATAGAGTGACTTAATCATATACAAAAGTTACCATGTTATAAAATAAATTAGGGCTTTTTTTAAATAAATAAAATTAAATTAATGGTAGTGCTTCAATGGCTCCACTCATTTGATGCATTTTAAGCATTTTAATAAATTGATATTATTATAAGGATGCTTAATCCAATGGGGAAGGCTATTACCCATCAAATTGACTAATATTTTGGAGGTGTTCAAATATGCCACACCACCTTGTCAACATCCATTGTTGCATGCAATAAAAAAAACAAAATTGCACACATAACATGAATTTTCTGTATGTTACTATTTCAGATAGTGTACAGTTTACTAATTTTTATTTTCTTTTTTATAAAAAATATTTTACGGCAAATTTAAAAAAATATCGGGTTTCGCGCATTTTTAAAATTAAAAGGTAGAATTTTAATTTTATCAATTTAAACCTTAAACTTCTTATTCCATATCAATGTTAACCATCTATTCATCTCTATGAACTTATTTTACCCGAAAAAAAAAAAAATTTAATGCACACGTGGCATATCTTTTCCCTTTCCTCCATCATCCACCATCATCCCTTTCCTCAAATTCTTATTCCATATCAATGTTATTTTTTGAGTGAAGTATTTTTACCAAAAGAAATGGAACCAGGTTTTCAAACTGTAACAGTGCATTTAGAGGGTGGCGATCGGTTGCGGGGCAAAGGAAAGGGGAGGATGATTGTAGAGGCAGCGTGGGTTTTGACGGCGTTAGGCTGTAGTAGGAAACAAGTGGGTTTCAATGGCGAAAGAGATTGGGAAGGATCCACTGTGTGAGGTGCATGGTCATATTTAAATGGATGGTTAGGATAGTTTGTGATCTAGTATGGTCAAGTTTAAAAGTGGTTTTACAAGAAGTTAAAAAGCGTAAATAATATATTGCCACATGTATTTAAAAAAACAAAAAAAAATTGTTAAACAAAGTAGCTAAGATGGACATGAGTGTAGGTTGTGACACAGAATGAAGTTCAAAATTTAAATTGATGAAATTAAAATTTTCGAGTTTAAATTAAAAAATATGTAAAACTCTGGAGTTTTTTTTTGTAATTTGTCCAATATTTTAAACATGTTTATGTTCATTTGTTGGCAAAAATGAAAATAAAAATATATTTAGTATACACTGTAATGTAATAATTTCATGCCACTAATAAATGTATTTTTAAGAACCAAATAATTTCATGCTAAATGGTATACCTTTTTAAAATAAAATTTTGGTCTTGACAGGATAGTAATTCATTACCAAATGTCTAATTTCATCCTTAAATAGTAGAGACAATTACGATTTGAATTATAGGTAACTATAGGTAATTATTGGTAATTAAATTGTGGAAATGAAATCCCCGAAAGTAAATGGTAATTAAATAGTGGTAATTGTTGGTTAAATTTATATCTAAATTAAATCTCCGAAAGTAAGCTTTCAAACAAGTTCTGGCCTTATATCAAGATTCAAAGTGTAGAAACAGAAAAATTTAAAGTGTAGAGAGAGAAAAGAGCAAAAGAGTGAATACTAGTAAATAATAATAATAATAATGAATCGAATTTGGAGCTTTTGGTTCAATCTTACCTTAACACCACTTTAAGTTCCAAAATATAGAAAAGGGTCTCAAATGTAATATTAAAATTGGATTGGTCCTTACAAGTGGGTCCAGGCAGGTTAAGAGGTTATCTAAGCTCAGCCTGAGTTGTGTTGAGAGTTGCCTAGGCCCACCCAAGGCCGAATTGTAACTTGAGGTTGTTTACGCAAGTTTGACCCGAGTTAAACTCAAACTACCCATAAACTCGAGTTTTTATTTTCTTATTTTTAAAGTTGATTAATTTGTCAAAATTAAATTATATTAACAATTTTTTATGGTAAATAATTAGTAATAAGATCGAAACAAATATTTTATTTAATGTGAGAGAGATGGAGAGGTCAGAAATAAAAATTTAAATTGAGATGAACATGAGTGTAGGTTGTGACACAGAATGAAGTTCAAAATTTAAATTGATGAAATTAAAATTTTCGAGTTTAAATTAAAAAATACGTAAAACTCTGGAGTTTTTTTTTTTTTTTTTGTAATTTGTCCAATATTTTTAACATGTTTACGTTCAATTTTTGGCAAAAATGAAAATAAAAATATATTTAGTATACACTGTAATGTAAAAATTTCATGCCATTAATAAATGTATTTTTAAGAACCAAATAATTTCATGCTAAATGGTATACCTTTTTTAAAATAAAATTTTGGTCTTGACAGGATAGTAATTCATTACCAAATGTCTAATGTCATCCTTAAATAGTAGAGACAATTAGGGTTTCAATTATAGGTAATTATTGGTAATTAAATAGTGGAAATAATCTATAATTATAGGTATAAATCGCTAGCACAATTAGGGCTTGAATTATCAGTCGTTACTCTTTTTGATTTTATTTTTTTGGTTTCATTGCTAGCTGAATTAAAAATAATAATGTTAGACCTTTTGGAGTTGGACTCCATTTGAGTGAGGCTTATAAAAAATTTAAGTGTTTTAGCCTTATTGTATTTAAAAAAAAAATGAAATGGAGTCAAATGTTATATAAAACTATATTTGATTAATCTAATGGAGAAGGGGGTGAGAACGGGAAAATGTGTCCCCACAAGTAATTCTATTTAAACATCCTTACTTATGTTAGTATATACCATTTATTCATTTTACACCATACACAAATTAAAACTTTTAATTTTGTCTCAATACACATCATTTTACACCATACACAAATTAAAACTTTGATTAGTATAATAGAGATGGCCTATGTAATGGATGTCGGGCAAGAGGAGAGGAATGCTATGAAGGTGGTGATGATCGGAAGGGAGGGAGGTGATTGCCGGTGGTAAGAAATGGCAAAGGACTGGGTTGAGTTGGGAGGGAGAGAGGAAGAAAAGGAGGGGTGTGTTGGTAATTTGATTGAAGGATACAAATGTAATGAAAAAAAATTTAAAAATAGATGTGTACTGAATTAATTGAGTGTGTGAAAATATAATTTCCCCGTCCCCACCCTAGTTTGTCATTGAAGTGATATTGGGGAAAATTACCGTCTCTATTCAAAACTCAATTAAGTTATTATATTTGAATAGTGTGGTGTGTTCCTATGGGTTGGATTGAGATTTTTTTCTACGTGGATCTATGATGAGCTCTTACCATAAAAGTTCTTGCAGTGGAAAAAAAGAGAGTTTTTTTTTTTTTTTGGTAGTACACCAATTTTCTAACAAATGTAAAATATGCCTAATTCATGTAACTCATAAGTAGGTGCAAATGTTATGAATTTATAATTTTATATTTAAATTTGTAGATAGTTTTTGATGAATCCTTAAGCAAATATTAAATGTGATAGTGATTGTATGCAGTGAGCGTTCTTTTTTTTTTTCTTTTTTTTTTTAAATGTCACATCCTTCATTTATATAATAGAATACATTGCAAGTCTATTTATGTCAAAATTACAATATGAAATTTAAATTTTAGTACAAGTCTTAATTGTTTATTTTATATTTATTTTTTTTATGAGAAAACACAAGATTTAATATATTATACATCTAACAATAACTCATCTAATAAAATAAATCTGAGTACAAAATATAAAATAAATCCTAAATGGAGAAAAAGAACCTTCACGTAGAAAAGATACGAGTCTCCACATAAGGAGTAAAAAAAAATCCACGTACAGATGAAACCTCAGCCCTTGTTTTATATGAATAAAAAGAAATGAAAAAAAATGAGAAAATAAACAATAATAAACAAATAGAGAGAAAAATAAAAACGGGAGAAAATATAAATTGAAGTAATGTTTAGTAGTGTTGAAGTAATGTGTCACCTCTAGAGTTCCTTCTACCCTGGAAAATATAAATTGACAAAAATGAGAGGGTTGATTTTTATAGGAAAATGTCACTTATGATATAAATGTCACTTATAGGAAAATATAAATTGCCTTTTGACTCCCACAACTTCCTTCCACCAAATGTCCGCCTAAACAAATTCAAATAATCAACACAAAAATAAAAGTAGGTTAATTTAAAAAAATCAAATCAACACTGAAATATTACCAAAACAAAGAAGAAGAAACATGGAAAAAGAAAAATTTACATTTACCGTGCACAAGAGCATGATGTTAATCGTAATAAATAATGAAAAAAGCAGAACACAGGAGTTCCATAGACAGTTATGTCAAAACGAACCAACATTCTTTATGTGTTGTAAGCTTTTTTCTTAAAAAGCTAAAAAATCCAAAGCATAATAATTATTTTAACTCATATTTTAATTAAAAAATCAATAATGATGTTGGATTACGATTGCTGATTACTTAAATAAAGTTCTTGCTTCACAAGTAATTGTAATTGAATGAGTTAAAATTCATATAATTATTTTAGAAGTAAAATCCGATATAAGTATATTGTTGATATTTTAATGTTTTTTGTTTCATTCAAGCAAGTATATGGAGACTATTCCAATTATCTTCTACTGGGGGGGAAACATAATTCGGGATCCTGATGAAGGTGTGTCATATGATGCTGAGCCGAAAGGGATATATGCGGTGCAACTTGGCACCACGCTTAGCAATTTGGAGGCGATGTTCATGTCCAAGGAGGCAAGTTACGGGGAAAGTGTTCAATTGAACTTCAAATATAGATATCCTTATCGCCAGTGGCAAGCAATCAGCAAATACAAGATATTACCGATCAATGATGATGAGGCGTTGAACACCGTATTAAGTATCGGTGCAAGTTTCCAACCACCAAATTGTTTGGAAGTGTACATTGATAAAGAGGTTGTACAGAATGTCCCGAATATGACACAGATGGATTCTCGTCCGTTCACTACATTACTGACACATGGGATTGACACGACAGCGTTTCAGTCTCCTATGTATGAATCAGATCAATGTTATGCAGTGGGCTACACACAACAGCCATTTAAGGGCCGTGCTGTGGAATCAAGTTCACATGGTGGATATGATTATGAATTCCACAATAACATGGAAGATGTGCCCACCTGGAGCCATCATACCACTCCAGTTGAAGTTGCTGGGACTATGGCAGAAACGGTGAACTATGTACAGTTTACTGACAATGACATGTACAGTCCTGATGTCGCCCTAAAGGATGATGAGAATGAAATGTGTGATGAAGAAAATTTATTGGACGGATCCGATGATGATGATGAAGAAGATGATGCCGACACTCTCGTTGACCCTGAAAATGCCCCCATTCCACCTAGACCTGAAATCCCTTTCTATGACAACATTCACATGGGTGGTGATTTTGACATAAGTAGCCGTGATGTTGTTCCCCGTAACCAAATCTGGAATGCTAAAAATCCGAAGTTAGACAAAGGGATGGTTTTCGTTGATAAGAAGCAACTTGTACATGCTGTGAAATTGTACCATGCAACAAATAATCGAGAGTATAAGGTCGTAACCTTCAAGCGAGACCTTTGGGTGTCTGTGTCACGACCCGAACCCGCCCCTATGGGTTAAGGACATAACCGGCCAGTAATCCTGAGATTACCTACGGCCTCAAACCAAAACAGACGTAACTCAACAGAGTAAAGGGGCCAAATGGAAGCAATAATTAAAAACTTTGTCCATAGAGCCGTGCTTATATGCACTATAAAACAAACCATGCGCATATACGTTAATAACCCACGACAAAATACAATACCATAAAATCCTTTTCAGACCGGATCATCTAAACTGAGTCAACCCGTATCAAAACTACATACCGATATACACAAGGTCCTTGCCAACAAGACAAAATGTAAATATATAAAGAAAATGGCAAGGTTGGGTCTCGTGCGTGAGACACAAGGCTGACTCTCCAAAACTCATGTTGTTCCTGGCAGACTTCACTGGGGCTGGGTTTGGACTTCTCTCGGCTCACCTACAAACACATGAATGAGCGTGAGTGATAGCCCAGTGAATAATATCAAATACAGAAATTACTTAACAATGTAGAACAACGTGTTCCAAACGGCCTTGGGCCCAATTCATATTTCTATTTAACAGATATATATAACTATACGAAATACAAATCAAGTGATTGTAATTCCAAACATTCTGGCCTTTGGCCCATTCAGATTTCCATTCTTGTCAAAACGGCCTTCGGCCCATTCGTTTATGTCAAAACGGCCTTCGGCCCATACATTCGTATCAGAACGGCCTTTGGCTCATTTATTTGTGTCAAAACGGCCTTCAATTCCCGCTCGAGCGCGAACTCGGCCGCTCGAGCGGACTTCCTGCCTACATAGCTCCCCGCTCGAGCGTCAACTTCCCCGCTCGAGCGGAAACCAGGTCTGCAGAAAATGCTGGGAGCTCGATTTCTCCGCTCGAGCGGCACTTCCCCCGCTCGAGCGGAAGTCAAAATTCTGGAAATTCCAGGTTGTGTTCTTGAGCTTCAAACCAATTTCCCAGCTACCATTCTTGCATGCAAGGCCCAAATCTCAAATATAATCATGCTAACACGGTTCCCTTACAAGATTATAGCATTATGAAGTTCAATTTCTTGATTTACTTACATGCATGTCCCAAAACATGACAAACTCATCCCCAATACAACAAATTCATGCATTCAAGCTCATATCTTTAATTATTCAAACATGCAAGGCCATCTTGACTTCATTTCCATTTCAAAGAATGGTGCTAAAACTCAACAAAACCAAGCTTGCATGCATGATCAAACTTCAATTTTTGCTTAATCGACATGATACATGCTAGATTATGCAACTTATGGTGATTCAAAAGAAATTTTATGCATGCATGGTCATATCTCATCAAGACCAATTTAAATCATACTCTTAATCACAAAAATACTTGAGCTCACAAGGTTACATGTTCAATTCATGAATTCAAGGGTCAATGGCTTACCTAGAAGCTTAATCCTCACAATTTAAGGTAATTTCTTGAGCTAGCCTCCAAGATCACCAAGCTTTAGGACCAAAATCTCAATTTCCTTCACCCTCTCTCTCTAAGCCGACCCTCTCTCAAGTCTAAGAGTTTTTCATCAGCCAAATGAAGCTTAAAGGAGAGAAATGAGGGTGTAGTTGACCCTTAATAAGCACCCACTCAACACATTATTTTATTATAAAACAATTGGGCACTTAATTCATCAATTTAATCGATTTAATCCGACCCGAATCAATTTTCAATTAAATTCCACCGTAGGCTCTAAAAATTATGCCAATCACAATGGCGCAATCAATTTCGGGTTCTGTGGCCGATAGGGCCCTCAATTTAATTCCCAAAGCAGATTGTTCAAACAGGTCTTCCTACGGCGAACAGATAGAATTTCAAAATCACATACTTAAACACAATGGCACACAAAATCATATTAAATACATAACCATACTCACATCAAGGACCGATTAACATATTACGGGACAGGGGTATCACAGTCTTCCCCCCTTTAGGAAGTTTGGTCCTCCAAACTTATTTTACCTTTAATCAAAAGCAAATCGGGGTACCTTTCATTCGACGGTTCCAATTCCTTTCGATAGCTATTCACTTAGTCTCAAAATCAAGCAACATTCTGTTCTCAAAGTCGGAGACTTACCTTTTCTGCCATACAAGGCTTTATACAGTGCCATACTGAAACTGGAGTGCAAGCTGTTGTTGTAAACAAAGTTTGCCAACGATGGATAGATCTTTCCAATTCCCCGAAAATCTAACACACACATTTGGAGCATTTCTCCCAGACTCTAAAAAGTTCTTTCTGATTATACATCAATTCGCGGATGGAAAACAGCGCCGAATCATAATTCAGTCCCCATTGCCTCTTGAAGGCTTGTCAGAATTCAAACACATTTCAGGATTTCTGTCTAAGCAACAGACACTGGGACCCCATACAAACAAGCAACCTTATTAATGTAACCAGGGGCCAATCTACAAGCATCGTATGAAAATATCACAGGGAGGAAACGAGCAAATTAAGTAATTCCTCATACAACAACCCAAACGGGATTTACACCTTGAGTGCTCAAGGTAGCCCCACAACAAAATTCGTAGTCACATATTCCCATTTCCACTCCAAAATAGAGAGACTGAAGTAGTTCCGCCACTATCTGATATTCGGCTTCGACCTGTTGGCCCCAAGAATACTTAGACACACATTCACCAATTACCCTCTTCTTAGCAGGTCACTAACATATTTATTTCAAATGTCAGCTAACTTGTCACAGAAGTCTGGTCTATTCCCTTGTCACAAAAGTTCAACTCATTCTTCAATAGTTCCACAATTCACAATCCGATTCGGTATTTAGTCCAGTGACTCATCATAGTTATCCAAGGTCAATCAAAAGCCTTCGGAAATTCAAAGTGGATCCAGACACCGATTCCCTAACCAACAAAGGTAGTATCGAGGCAATTACCCATACAACGCATATAGTCCGCATATCCCCATAGTACCAATTGTAAAACACAGCAACACTGAGGCAGTCGACTTCTAATAGAATACACGTATTCTCAGTTCCTTCAACAGTTTACAGTTTGCAATTCACAATTCAGTTCAGTATTCAATTCTCTGTTCCATCGAGTCTTTCTACTTTATCTGATAGTCGTCAAAAGCATAAGGCAATTCATATACGTAAATCCCCATGATGTCAAAGGTATTATCAAAGGAGTCAATCGCATGTCAAACACAATTCACACATTCTCGGGGTTCCAATCACAGAATATAATGGCACTGGGCAGGTATTCACAAGGCGTACTGAACTCACATACTTACGGATAATCAGGACTTTTCAAAGCTTCTTGGATGTCTATAACATCTACATAACACCAAAGGATGACATTCGGGACAAAACAAAGGAATAATCGTCTCGGGATCAAAGCGCACCCGTTCACGACCGTCGGTGGCCGACCCGAGACCGATTAGACAAAACCCACCCGTACGAAACCGTCGGTGGCAGAAGATATCTCAATCAAAGGTGCTACATAGGCTTAACGTCCCCTAGCACGAAAAGACGCCCCAAGAATGTCATCAAAACAAACCTAATGCCATTCACTATAACCTGATTCCCAAAATCTTATAACACTGAAGCCACCACTCTCCCTTACAAAACACATTCTGATCAGTCAAAGGCAAATGTTTAGTACTGCTTATTCTCAAATCAATCTGTCGTCGTCGGTTCCCATAATGTCAAACAACAAAGATGAGACACACTCCTTACGACACCCAATTACGGGGTTTGCACAATTTGGTTCGTGTCTAACACATATGTCCTCGATGGTTGGGGATCGGTTCTCAATGGTGCGTTTGGTTAGGTCAATCTGTTGGTAGTCCGTAAAAGGTCTTTCCAATAAGTCGAATACTCCAAACGAATTCAAGTTTTGGGTCTATCAGTTTTTTTTTCCGCGAAGAATATTCTGGCTACACATTTACAAAGTCTTATCAAACCAATCCTGACACAGGTCTTGCCAAATTAAGTCAAACAAAGGCCCCATCACATTATATCAAATGAGGATTCTATCGAGGCAATAACAGGTAAAGGTTCTACCGGATCGAATCGGATAAAAGTTTTCTCAAATAGGGTACATTTGGTTCTGTAAGGCATACTTCGTTTGCTTAGGTACATGGTTAATAGTTTCTCAACTGCCCTAAGTTCATCAATTTTCAAGGTCATATCAGTCCCATTTATTACAACAGTTCATATCAAAATGTTTCAAATCATGTACATAAGATAGGGTCTGTTATGCAAAAGTTCTAAATCAATCACAAAAGCATAGGGTTATGAGTCGAGCTCAATATAATCACATAGTCCAGTCAACTTTCTACAAATCAAGATGCATGATCTCACAATTCATAGAGTTCATTATTTGGGGCGCTCAACTCGGTCACACAATCACAAAGTCATAATTCCAGTGGTTTAGTCATTAAAGACAGTAGTATAACAAATCACCTTAAGCATAGATTCAGCTGTACATACGCATGTGCAGAGTTAATCGATATCCCAATACATATTTCACAAATTTCTCGAATGGAGTATATACATTTAAGGGATATGGTCCCGACCTTGTGGGTCTAACCAATCTAAATACACATGCAGCAGATACGAAAGAACATGCCAATCCGAATCAATTAATATCCCAAGCAAGGATGTGCACATGTACCAATTCAGAATCAATCAACACACAAGCATTCATTTACAACAGTACAGATACCTGGGATAGCGGTCACGGCATTCTGAGCACTTCCTGGGACAAGTGCAATTACTCTATCCTGATCAGCAATTCCTACCATTGGTACGAATCCAACTGAGGCAGAGGATCTATTCACATTTTGCTCATTTCGGAGACAATTCCTTACCAGATGGTCTATTCCACCACACCCATAACAAGCCCCAGAAATTCGATGACACACCCCTCAGTGTTTCTTACTACATTCATTACATGTCGGTGCTGTATTCCTTGTAGAGTTTGAAGTGCGCGATGATCCCGTATTTTGCTTTTTAAATGACTCCTTCTTTGAGAAAAAGCCTTGTCTCTTGCTTTTCCATTGAGAAGATCGGTTCATGTTAGCTTTGGTCATCAGCGTTCGATCCGGCACCTCAACACATTTTGTGACTTCCAATCCATTCAATTGGTGCTCTTGCACTGGTGGTGGCAAAGATTCTTGCCGTAGCGGCAGCTGGTACTGTTGTCTTAAGATCTTTGCCATTTCTTGTACTGTTCTTTCCAGTCTATCCAGTCGGGCTGTGGAAGGGTCTACCAACTCATGTGCCTTTACTTTATCCATAGCCTACACAAACTCTTATTAAACTTCGCCAATTACTGGGATGCTCAATACGAAACAACACAGATACACATGGGTACATTCGCACATAGGCACATTGGTATATTCTCATTTCACATATCGTACGCAATTAATCACATACGTAACAGATAATTACATACTTACCAAATATCGCATGCTAAACATTTACTAAGTAATCATGTACTCAAATTATGTTCATATTTCACATAAATACCCATTGACAAAATCGAATGCACATAAGCAACTTTTCATGGTTCATATATTCATGTATGTGCATTATATCAAAACAAACTTGTGGTACACATTAGTGTAACAATTCATATCTCATATTCGAATCATGTGTGGTACTTCCTTTAGCGTGACATATCATGTTGGTCAAGCATATCAACGTATCTCATACATAGGCCACGGTATTATTTCCCCCGGGCTAGGGCCTCATGACCATAAGCCACAGTATTATGTCCCCTGGGCGAGGGCCTTCGCTAAGGATACCACAATTATGTTCAAGGAGAACTTAGGCAATCATTCATTTATACCAAACATAACATTATACTTAATACAGAGATTCGCAAGTATGCATATATCAGAGAGCATACGTATTCCAAAGGTTTACCATACAAGTAATTCACAATTATAGCACATAACTGTTCATATCGAAACACTTAAGCATATTCCTGATGCTTTCAGATTTATATTTATCACATGAATGCATCCTAGTTCTTTTCTAGACGCTTATTGCTCTTTTGGACAAGTGTGTGAGTTATTAACTCGTGCTCTGATACCACTCTGTCACGACCCGAACCCGCCCCTATGGGTTAAGGACATAATCGGCCAGTAATCCTGAGATTACCTACGGCCTCAAACCAAAACAGACGTAACTCAACAGAGTAAAGGGGCCAAATGGAAGCAATAATTAAAAACTTTGTCTATAGAGCCGTGCTTATATGCACTATAAAACAAACCATGCGCATATACGTTAATAACCCACGACAAAATACAATACCATAAAATCCTTTGCAGACAGGATCATCTAAACTGAGTCAACCCGTATCAAAACTACATACCGATATACACAAGGTCCTTGCCAACAAGACAAAATGTAAATATATAAAGAAAATGGCAAGGTTGGGTCTCGTGCGTGAGACACAAGGCTGACTCTCCAAAACTCATGTTGTTCCTGGCAGACTTCACTGGGGCTGGGTTTGGACTTCTCTCGGCTCACCTACAAACACATGAATGAGCGTGAGCGATAGCCCAGTGAATAATATCAAATACAGAAATTACTTAACAATGTAGAACAACGTGTTCCAAACGGCCTTGGGCCCAATTCATATTTCTATTTAACAGATATATATAACTATACGAAATACAAATCAAGTGATTGTAATTCCAAACATTCTGGCCTTTGGCCCATTCAGATTTCCATTCTTGTCAAAACGGCCTTCGGCCCATTCGTTTATGTCAAAACGGCCTTCGGCCCATACATTCGTATCAGAACGGCCTTTGGCTCATTTATTTGTGTCAAAACGGCCTTCGGCCCATTCATTCGTATCAAAACGGCCTTTGGCCCAATTCAGACTTTCACTTATGTCAAAACGGCCTCTGGCCCATTCATTCATGTCAATCGGCCTTCGGCCCAACCATTTATCGATCGGCCTTCGGCCCAATCATTTATCAATCGGCCTTTGGCCCAATCGTCCATCAATCGGCCTTTGGCCCAATCGTCTATCAATCGGCCTTCGGACCACATCTATATCAAACGGCCTTCGGCCCATGTACACTTTCGTATCAAACAGCCTTCGGCCCATATACACTTTCGTGTCAAACGGCCTTCGGCCCATATACACTTTCGTGTCAAACGGCCTTCGGTCCACATTTAATCAAACTGGCTCATAGGCCTTTCATA
The DNA here is from genome assembly GCA_030407325.1 of Camellia japonica. Classification (NCBI taxonomy): domain Eukaryota; kingdom Viridiplantae; phylum Streptophyta; class Magnoliopsida; order Ericales; family Theaceae; genus Camellia; species Camellia japonica. The sequence goes on along the minus strand of JAPPVO010000010.1, from coordinate 29,814,401 downwards.
TCAAACTGGCTCATAGGCCTTCCATATCAAACTGGCTCGTAGGCCTTTCATATCAATCTTGTCCACCCTTCAAATTAATGAACTTTACAAAACTTACATAAGAGTAAGCAAATGGGACAATAACATAATTTAGATATTACTCACAGTGGTCGGCATGTGGATTTGCCCTGGAGCTTGACCCTACATATCACATAACACATATGCGTCACAAATAGTTCAATCCGTTCTTTAATTCACATATTCCTCTTTAGGCTTTATTCTTATCTCTTTAATTCAATCACAATGCTCAATGCATGCCTAAGAGTGTTTAGAAGTGAAAGGGAACAGAAAACAGAACACCGAGTGCATTTTCAAAATTTCAGAAAACAGGGTCCCCGCTCGAGCGTGGGATTCCCCGCTCGAGCGGACCCTTAGGTCTACAAAAGTACTGGTTGCCTTCAATTCCCGCTCGAGCGAACTTCCTGCCTACATAGCTCCCCGCTCGAGCGTCAACTTCCCCGCTCGAGCGGGAACCAGGTCTGCAGAAAATGCTGGGAGCTCGATTTCTCCGCTCGAGCGGCACTTCCCCCGCTCGAGCGGAAGTCAAAATTCTGGAAATTCCAGGTTGTGTTCTTGAGCTTCAATTCAATTTCCCAGCTACCATTCTTGCATGCAAAGGCTCAAATCTCAAATATAGTCATACTAACATGGTTCCCTTGCAAGATTATAGCATTATGAAGTTCAATTTCTTGATTTACTTACATGCATGTCCCAAAACATGACAAACTCATCCCCAATACAACAAATTCATGCATTCAAGCTCATATCTTTAATTATTCAAACATGCAAGGCCATCTTGACTTCATTTCCATTTCAAAGATGCAAATGGTGCTAAAACTCAACAAAACCAAGCTTGCATGCATGATCAAACTTCAATTTTTGCTTAATCGACATGATACATGCTAGATTATGCAACTTATGGTAATTCAAAAGAAATTTATGCATGCATGGTCATATCTCATCAAGACCAATTTAAATCATACTCTTAATCACAAAAATACTTGAGCTCACAAGATTACATGTTCAATTCATGAATTCAAGGGTCAATGGCTTACCTAGAAGCTTAATCCTCACAATTTAAGGTAATTTCTTGAGCTAGCCTCCAAGATCACCAAGCTTTAGGACCAAAATCTCAATTTCCTTCACCCTCTCTCTCTAAGCCGACCCTCTCTCAAGTCTAAGAGTTTTTCATCAGCCAAATGAAGCTTAAAGGAGAGAAATGAGGGTGTAGTTGACCCTTAATAAGCACCCACTCAACACATTATTTTATTATAAAACAATTGGGCACTTAATTCATCAATTTAATCGATTTAATCCGACCCGAATCAATTTTCAATTAAATTCCACCGTAGGTTCTAAAAATTATGCCAATCACAATGGCGCAATCAATTTCGGGTTCTGTGGCCGATAGGGCCCTCAATTTAATTCCCAAAGCAGATTGTTCAAACAGGTCTTCCTACGGCGAACAGATAGAATTTCAAAATCACATACTTAAACACAATGGCACACAAAATCATATTAAATACATAACCATACTCACATCAAGGACCGATTAACATATTACGGGACAGGGGTATCACAGTCTGCTTGCAAGCACGATTGCAATTGGTGGTTGCGTGCATCTCTTAGTAGGAAACATGGTCTTTTTGAAATAAAGCAGTACAGGGGTCCTCACCATTGTTTATACCCACAAATGAATGGGGACCACACTAATATTAGCTCCAGTTACATTGCTTCTCATCTTTTGGGACAAGTTGCGGTGAGTACAAAAAATAAATGTTTATATATATACATATTTGTTTATTTGTAATGTTCACACCTAAATAATCCAACTCATATTTGATTGTCGTATGCAGAATGAACCTGATATGCCAATTAAGAATGTCATCGAAGATATCAAAAAGACCATGAACTACAGTATATCATATGAGAAGGTGTGGCATACAAGGGCAAAGGCAATTAGAATGGTATTCGGGGATTGGGATGAATCATATAGGCAGTTGCCTAAATTCATGCATGCATTACAAACATCTAATCCTTTCACCATCGTTCAATGGAAGCATAGATATACCGGAGGTACAACCATTATGCCCGTCTTCCACTTTGTTTTCTGGTATTTCAAACTCGTCATCGATCGATTTAGATATTGTAGGCCTGTTATAACCATAGATGGTACATTTTTATATGGCAAATACACTGGTGTGTTGCTTATAGCAACCATCGTCACTGCCAATGGCAAGGTATTACCGCTTGCATTCGTTGTTGTCGACAAGGAGAGTTTGGAGTCCTGGTCGTTCTTCATTTCAAATATCAAGGAACATATTGTCATCGATCGACAGGGAGCGACTTTGATATCTGATCGAGCTGAGAGTATTTTAGCTGCTGTGAGGCGGCATTGGCTGAATCCATCGCTTCAATTTGTTGGATATCATCGGCACTGCCTTCGACGTGTTTGTAGTAACTTTAACACAAAGTTTAAAAATAAGGAGCTGAAACAACTTCTATGGAAAGCAGGGAGTACTCACCAACGACTCAAATGTAATGCTTACTTAGAACAGATACAGGCTACTAACCAAGATGCCATCGATTGGGTTCGCAAGATGAATCCTGTGGAGTGGGCCCTTGCATATGACGGTGGATATTGGTGGGGGGTATTGACCAGCAATGACGCAGAGTGCTTCAACAGTGTCTTGAAAGGTGCAAGGAACTTACCTATCTCAGCTGTGGTTGAGTTTACATTTCGACAGCTCGTAAAATATTTTGACGAGATAGGAGCCCAAGCAGAAATAGATGTACGGAATAAGTTCCAATACCCTAGAGAGATGCAAAAAAACTATCGAGGAGGGCATCGCAAGGGGAAATACTTTCCAGTTGATATCGTACGACAGGTTAGTTTGTAATGTAAACTAAATAGTTATTATTATGTTGTGAAGTTAATTATACCTAAAAACATGAACTTGATTAGTTTGTATGAATATTGTCTAATAGGCCCCGCCGCGTATTTGAGGTGCGAACATCTTTTCGCCATAGACGAGGTCGCAATACACAGATTGTGCGCAAGAATCAACCTATGTGCAGTTGTGGCAAATACGAGATAAGACACTATCCATGTTCTCATATGCTCGCTGTTATGTCTAAATGCGGTGACAATCCATTCGAGTATGTTGATCCAGTATATAGGCTTCCTGTATACATGAAGGTTTGGAAAACTAAATTCAATCCAATACCGCATCAAGATTATTGTGATGATCCGCAATGGGCCTTAATGCCTAATGTACTTTGTCTGCGACAAGTAAAACAGGGTCGTAAATCTATGTCCCGTATTCTGAATAAGATGGATATATCAGATAGGCGTTTGACTGCTCATTGCAGTGAGTGCCAGCAGACAGGTCATGACAAGCGAACATGTCTGGCGTGGCTTGGTCGATGAAGACTATGTAATGCTTACATGAGTTTCGTGAATTGTAAAATTGTAAAACGGTTGTGCTTTTTAATTGTGAGATTCTAATTGGGCAGCCCATGTGAATTTTTAGCTTGTAATGCAAATGACCCCATGTTGAACTATATTGTAATTGTTAATTTTTAATTCTTTAAATAGATCATTTTTAATTTTTAATTCTTTATATATTGTAATTGTTTTATATTAAAAAAAATTTACAACTAACATACTAAGAAAATAAATTAACAGCCGTGCTATGTAGCCCGAATGGACTGGGGCTCGACTGCCCCGAATTTTCAAACGACATCGTTTTCCCTTCCCCCCTCCCCCTTCTTCTTCTTCTTCTTCCTTCCCTCTCTTCTTAACAAAAAATTAAAAAATTTAAAAAATTTAAAAAAAATTTAAAAAAAATATGCTCATATTGTTCTCACTGACAATCTTTTTAATACGCATAATATTTTCTGCTGAAACCCAAATCAAAAAATCAAACCCAAATCAATGAGTGAAGGAAGAAGATCAAAAAAAAATCTGTGTATACATCACAACAATCCTTAGCAAACAATCCTTTAATGGAGGGATTAAAAAAAAACTCAAAAAAAAAAAAAAAAAATCTGTGTATACATCACAACAATCCTTAACAAACAATCCTTTAATGGAGGGATTAAAAAAAAACTCAAAAAAAAATCATAACAAACAAACCCACAGCAACAATCCTCTAATTTTTTGTTTTGGGTTTGATTTTGATTCGGTTTGGTTTTGGATTTTATTTGCCCTCACATCTTCTTCTCTCTTCCTTCCCCTCTGTTTTTTTCTTCTCTCTTCCTCCCTCTTCTGTCTTTCTCTCACCTTTGTTACCATTTTCAGAAGATAGCAGAAGAAAGCAGAAAAAATAAAAAATAAAAAAAAAATTCCTGCCTCTTCTCTCTTCCTCCCTCTTCTCTCTCTCTTCTCCCTTCTCCTTTCTTCTTTCTCCTTTCTTCTTCCTTTCTCTATTCTCTCTTTTCTCTTCTCCCTGTTTAAGGAGACGAAAATAAAAAATAAAAATTGAAAATGACGTCGTTTTCAATTTCGGGCCAATCGAGGCTTGACTTTTCGAGCTCTCAAGCTTTATTGATAAATTAAATTACATATGTATGCAAAAACATTTAACTGTAGCACATAGGCCTAAGTTTGTTATTGTGTATTTGATTGAAAATGTGTATTACAAAATTCTATACTTAATTAAATAGTTCTTCTACCAAAAACTAAATTTAATATTTATGAATAAATTTAATATTTTCGAATGCTGCAAGTATTTTTCACATTTACAATTTAAGAATAAATTTATGTAATTTAAAAATTTTATACTTTATTCAAACTTTTAGCATTACAACATCAATAATTAAGTTTTGTCAAATATGCCATAAATGTAATCATCAACCTATTATTGAAAAAAAAATTTCTCATTAAATTTTTTGGCAAATATTTATGTAGGAAAACTATCCACATGTTACTGCACTATGTTCATGGTCATTATTAAGCTTATGTAACTGAGGCCCTAAAATTATTTTGGAAAAGATTTCTATATTAGTTATAGCATAGATAACGGTCGGTTCTGTTGAATTGTTTATCATATTTAATGACACATAATTTTAAATCTTATAAAGTACAACTATATATATATATTTAAAAATCATAAATTATGAAATAATTAGAGTTTTTTTTATTATTATTATAATTAGATTTTAGTGAATTACTTCCATGTTAGTGGCACATAAATTTATAATTTTTTTTTTCAAGTCGTCATGTATGGAATAATTAGAGCTTAATTGTTATAGTTAAATTACAGTTAACCTATAGAGTTTTTTGAAATAAAATTTAATTACATTTTAGTGAATTGCTTCCATATATAGTATCACACAAATTTAAATTTTGAAATAGCTGAGCATACTTTTCTTTTACAAATCGTAAATTATGGAATAATTATAGTTTTTCTGTTATGATTAAATGAGACTTTTATTGTTATGATATAGTATTTCACTTGTACAGGCTTCATGGCACATCTACCTGAGGAAGACCCACTTTTCAGTCATCCACATCGGGCCGACAGTATATGGGAGCATCCAGTATGCAATAACGTTTGTTGGACTTTGCGCTTACAATTAAAATACCCTGCATTTTGTTTTATATTACGTGATAATGCTATTATTTAAACTAGTCATTCTGTTATCCAGGACGAGGCACACACTGTGTTGACATGCCGGCGGGCAGACGCTGGCTTGTGGGACCATCCGTTGGACCATAGAGTCTTGCAGTATATACTACGCGCAAGATTCTATGTTGTGTACCGTATCGAGCATATTAGACTGGAACACCCACTCATCACTGCTCTCATCAAGAGGTGGCGCATAGAGACTCATATATTCCATTTCTCGATTGGAGAGGCCACCGTCACATTGCAGGATGTATCTGTCCTATATGGTCTACGGATTGATGGGCGAGCAGTTATCGGTGTTGACCCATCATTGACAAGGGAGAAGTGGATAGCTCTATGTGGTGAGCTATTGGGAGTAGCACCTACACCTGCAGACTTACAGGCAGGTAGACTGAGGGTGAGGTGGCTGGCCGAGCAGTTTGGTCCTCTTCCAGATCGGGCGCCAGATGAGTTGGTACAGCAGCATGCCCGAACATATATTCTATGGCTTATTGGGGGGGTACTTCTCTCTGATAAGTCACAAAACCTGCTCAAGCTGATGTACTTGCCACTCCTGAGAGACATTGACGAGATCGGTCAGTACAGCTGGGGTGGCGCAACTTTGGCATGCTGGTATAGGATGCTATGTCGAGCAGCTCAGGTGGGTGCGAAGGAGATCGGAGGACCACTTGTCTTGCAACAGGTTAATAAGAATTTTATTACATGTCAATTCATATTGTATGACATATATCGATATTGTAATTGCGTTCAAACTATTGCAGATTTGGGCGTGGGAGAGATTCATTCGCATTGCCCTGTCTAGACGGCAAGTGGTTGGTCCTGGTGAGCTTTCCATTGGCGAGGGAGACATGTAGTCTCCACCCGGACCTCGAGGTAGCCGGTGGAGGGTTGACTTCTGCCACGAGGTCATATCGACCCATGTTGTCGTCGTTTATAAAGACTAGTTCGACCAGATGATCGAGGGCGAGGTATGAAATTTTGCTCTTAATTTTAGTTGTCTTATTCATTGTATATGTTTTGAGTTCACGAGTGAATTTTAATATACTTGTCGTTATTGTAGTTTATCTGGCAGCCTTATGCTGGGGTTCTCAACACGCTCCCAGACTACTGCCGACTGGGTCAAGAGATATGGATGGTGAGAGTGCCACTTATTTGTTTTGACGTGGTTAAGTGGCATCTCCCCCATCGTGTCCTCCGACAGTTTGGTCGGGTCCAGTCCGTACCGGATCGGTTCGACACCGAGTGGTGGTTGCATGTCATTGATAGGCGTGGCCGAGCTGGCACTGACTGGAGTCTATTTTATACGCGATATATACAGCTCTGAGATGCACGTCGGGACAGTATTGTACAGGCTGATTGGAGTGATGAAGTGCTCCCCTCTTCCGACCCTTACATGTTGTGGTATCGGCAACATACACACCTACTAGTCGGTAATCCGAGCCACCTGTCTGAGTCCAGATATCAGGGAGTTGGGCCTTTTCTTGAGGCATTGGTGAGTATCATAGTATGTGTCAGATAATTATTAAGATCATAATTAATTTACTTTCAGTCAACTGTAGCCTAATACATTCGAATTTTTGTTCAGGTGGTTGGAGCTGGGAGGCCATATCACTTGGTTGAGGATGCCCTTTTCAGATGTGATGGACAGCATCCTTTGCAGGGCGTTGCAGAGATCCGAGACTTATTGTATGAGGCGATCTAGCATGCCCATCGGGGAGATTGTCTGCATTTTGGCCACTACAGTGTACACAGTGCAGCAGCTGCTCCAGACACATCAGTGCCATCCACATCAGTGCCTTCCTCTTCAACGCCGGCCACATCAGGTCCTTGAACATCAGTCACCCCACCACATGCTACCTTATACATTTCTCCAGATTCCCTCCACGTACATCCTACCCAGCATGCTAGCATACCTTATGTAGCTGACCCTGATTGGACACCGCCCTGATACATGCATGATGTTGTTACCCCACCCACCCAGTTACCTCCACCACACAGTTCAGGTGTGTGTAGTGTTGGAGTTGATACATGTACATCACATACTCCCACACAACATACACCTACTTTTGTGGGGACTAGTTCGACCGCGACCATGAGTACACATGATGCAGTTCTCACTGACATCTCCCACGTTCAGGATGAGGCCCATATTGAGGGCCCCCCCCAGAGCGTAAGGGAGAGGCCGAGGTTATGGTCGTGGTGCGGGCAGAGGCAGAGGTCGAGGTCCAGCTACAGATCGTGATACAGTTGCACCAGATGAGGGAGTTTCACAGCTCACAGCAATATCCGATCTTGGGCCAGAGAGAGGATCAAGGGCAGCACATGTAAGAGAGAGAGGGTCACACTCACAAGCCCCACACGCAGTCAGTGAAAGGCCACATGCAGGGAAGGGAGTGCCACAGGATACGCATTTACGATTGGGGGAGCCATATATTCAGAGAGTCTACGGCAGGAGACCGATGAGGGAGGTCCATGGTTGGGGTTGTGGGACTGGCGCAGGTTAGGGCATTAGAGGGTGTGATATGGAGTGTATAGTTTTTTTTATTTATAGTTTTTGTTATAGTTATTGTAAATCAAATTTGTACAGAGGATGTAAATGTGCTATATTTATTTATTCGAAAATAGAATTTTACAATTTTTTATTCTTACTTATTTTGAGGATTTCCTAAATACTTCAAATATTGAAATCATGATGTCACAATGGGTTTAAACAGGGTGATTATATACATAAGAGATTGAAGTTGTGCTGAATCTGCTTTTTTCTCCTTAAAAAACAGAAAGAAAGAAAGAAAAAAAAAAGTTCTTGAATACTTGAATAGTCTTTCTCCAAAAAAAAAAAAAAAAAAAAAGAAACAAATTTTAGTTTTTCAATAGCGTGAAGATGAACTGTGGAACTTACACAGCAGTTTGTTATAAATTTGAAATATAAAATAAAAAAAATAAACAATAAAAAAAAAAAGAGAGAAGATGGTGAAACGTGGAACTGCACAGCAGCTTTTAAAATCTGGGAAGTGGAAAAGTGGAAGTTATTTACTAAGTTTGTAATTTACGATTTTACCCATAATTACAATTTGATATAAGTTTTAAAATAATAGATTATTTAACAAGTTATGGTCATTTTAAGAAAAATAGATCAAAATTTGTAAGCCAGGCTTCAGATTCATGACACCAAAATTGGTGTTCTCCTTTAATAATAGAATAGATTAACCCTCCAACTGGACCCAAATTCTGTAATAATAAATAGTTTCTCTAGCACCCAAATTCTGTAATTTGCCAACCCCACATTCCTTCATTTCTATCATCACTGTGGCCCTCTTCACTCGAAGAACCCCAACTCCCCTCTACTAGGCCCTCAACCATTTGCCTTTGACATTGTGTCATTCCCCCAAAATCTGATTTTTGTCAACAGCCGACTCGTAGTCAACAGATATTAGTAGGTGACTCATTCTCATGCCTGGTTTGAGATTGTATTTCAACATTACTCCCCTCAGTATTCGAAGAACCCCAAGCAACATAAGTTTTTGACTGAGGTACATGTTTTACATCTAGTTACTTCACTGTGGGTGTGTTTCACAGTGCTGTCTGCGACTGAGAAAATAATTTCGACTTTATCTTATGTAACTTAACTCATTGGCATTTCAAGACACTTGAGGGTATTTACTTGCACTCCGTTTCATAGTTGTTTATGAACAGTATTGCTTTAAAACAAAGAAAATTAAAGCCTCTGTTTCATTTTATGATTTAATTGTATACTTTATTTTTTGCAAACACCAATTTGTACTGAAACCGTCAGTTCGAAGTGACTTCTTATTGTATTAAAAAAGCAAGCATCAGAAAACAGTTTACTGTGGCAATGTGACAACACACTGCATTACTGATTAATTTGACAACTCACGGCTCGAATATGAAGGGATTGTATTGTGAAAAAGATGACCCACAATTTTGATTTTATCTGACAACCACGTCCGTGACTGCATCACAGGTACACAAAGTCACGGGTACTCAGGATTGCAAGAAATGAATAAGATAAAATAATATCACGGGTATCACTTCTTCCATAGTGCCCCAACATCTCAATTATTGTCACCAGGTCATCTCTTTGGCATGTCTATAAATAGCGCTACCCCCAGCATGATGTTTGTTCAAGTCATAACAATAGTAATATATCTACAATTATTATTATTATTAATTTGTTTATTTTATGAACAATGTCTTCAAGAGGTGCAGGAAGTTCACGCCGTCAAAGAAATCCGAAAGTGTGTCTACTACCTCCATTTACTTATGACTATAAGAGCGAAAAGTACTCGAGTCCGAAGGATTATTATGCTGGTATCCGAGCAGAATGGGTGTTCAGGGTAACGAAGCAAGAAGGATTGTTTAATGATCTACGTAACTTTGGGGCATAGATACCTCATCGTCGTTCATTGACCATGGCTAGACGAAATGTGAGTGACTATGAAAAAGCAGTTAGCCGAATTAAGAAGGACAACAACAGAATGTTAATGCGAAGATGTCGACATTTCATGCTTCAGCTAGCCACCAAAATAGCAGAAGCAAGCAACAAAGAATTGACAGTGATTGAGCGAAATAATGTCTTAAACAATGAAAAATATCTCTCTGACTACTACATGTCAGATGAGGAATGAGAAACCAAACACCTTTATCTTTCATATATGTTTGTATGTTGTGTCGTATTTTCGTTACTGGAGTGTAAGAAAATGTTGTTGTTCATCTAGCTTACGGATGTATTTCAACTATTTGTTATATAAACCTGAAGTTTATGAAATCACTACATTTATAAGTACACATGTCAAGATTCATTACGAATTTCTCTTCATATTGATAACTCATGTATAAGCATTGCAAAGCCATTACAATGAATGAAAACGTTTGGTCATACATGCAACCAAGTTCATTCAGTATCATCATTATATTCCACATCAATAATGTATTAAATCATGAAAGCCTAGTTCAATTAGCGTTCTTCAAAATAACAATAATGGAGAGAAAGCAAAGGCATTTGTTATTTGTAGAATTACAAGAACTATTCAAAAACTATTGAAATTTTTCCCTTCACTGATAAGTCTTGGATAAGCATTACAGATCCATTAGAAGATAAATGCTTTGGTCATTCATCCAAACAATTTCATTCATTATCATCATCATCTGACATCTCAATATCAGATTCATACATAACATCCATGCTCCAGGTGAAGTACTGGTGCGCATCATCCATTAACCCATCTTCGGCACGCTCATTTGCGGTCTTCATTAGTTCGGACCTTTGCAAACGTTGGGTCATGCGATTAAATTCGTCACAGATACGATGCAATGCCCTTAACAACTGTGGAGTGTCAGTTGGTATACGCATGGCTAACCGGCGAGGAAATTTAATATTAACTTCACGACATAGCTCAACGAGAACGTTTGCTCGAGTTATGCGAAATTCCCACTCAGCTCTCATGGTATTGACGGCGGCATGTGAGTAACGCAAATTTGGATTTAATGGGTATTGAAATTCATCTCTATCTGCAACCCAATAGTGATCCATTGCTGAATATAGATCAACCACCATATATCTCATGATGATATCGCTCGAAATAGCTATAAAACTTTTGTTGTGGTGTGATGCGATATTTATACCACATATATACATGGTAGCTGTATGTTTGAAATTATTGTAAATAACTATGCATCAGAGTTGTCACGTCAACTTTTATGACCTAAACAACTATGCATCAACTTTATAGGAGTTGTCACTTCGACTTTTATATACTACTCAGTGCATATCTAAAGGTTTTAAGCAAAGTTCAAATCCGCTTAGAAATTTAATTTCATTTTTCCGCTTACAAATATAATTCAATTTATTTTGCCTTGACAATATATTTAATTTCACTTTTCACCTTACATATTTAATTTAATTTAATTGGAGAAATTTGACCAATTTAATTTCAAGTTAACTATGTGTTGATTTAAGTCGGTGTTGTTCTTGTCTGCATACTAGGTTAACTTTTATCTGTAACACTTTCAAGTTCTATACATCGAAAAACCGATTCATTCTAACTCTATAATATTTTATCTTCAAGGTTTATAAATCTATTTGGAGCTGCATAGGGTGGCTTTTTAAACACAAAGAGTCTAATTGTTTTGTTGTTCTGTTCTGACACCCCCTCATCCCATTATGAATTGCAGAAATTTACATGGGCACAATAGCTATGGTATGATAATAAATTGTAGCTCGGCGCAGTGATATGCCCAACATTTATCAGTGATGCAAAAACTTTAACAGACATAATAAATTGTATGCTTTGTTTTTTCCTCAGATGCTATGTGACTTTGTGCAGCGATACAGTGATGCATGTGACTTTTTTACTCAGATGCAGTGATGCAGTGATGCATGTGACTTCATGCAGTGATGCAGTGATGCACGTGACTTTATGCAGTAATGCAGTGATGCATGTGACTTGATGCAGTGATGCAGTGATGCAGTGATGCATGTGACTTTCTGACTTTGTAAATTATATACTTTGTGACTTTTTTCCTCACATGTAGTGATGCATGTGACTTTGTTCAGCGCGACTTAGATGCTTTGTTTTTTCCTCACGATAGTTTTGTAGATGGAAGTGAGTTGGAAGCTTGTGTATTTACTTACACTCTGTTTCATAGTTGTTTATGAACAGTATTACTTTAAAAGAAAGAAAATTAAAGCTGCTGTTTCATTTCATGATTTAATTTATAATTTTTTGAAAACACTAATTTGTACTGAATTCATCAATTCGAAGTGACTACTTGCTGTATTAAAAAAGCAAACATCAGAAAATAGTTTACTGTGGCGATGTGACAACTCACTGCATTACTGATTAATTTGACAACTCACTGCTTGAATATGAAGGGATTGCATTGTATTGTGAAAAAAATGACCTACAATTATGATTTTATCTGACAACCATGTCCGTGACTACATGACAGGTACACAAAGTCACGGGTACTCAGGATTGCATGAAATGAATAAGATAAAATAATATCACGGGTATCACTTCTTCCATAGTGCCCCAACATCTCAATTATCGTCACCAGGTCATCTCTAGTTAACCCCCAGTATGATGTCTATAAATAGCGCTACCCCCAAGATGATGTTTGTTCAAGTCATAACAATAGTAATATATCTACAATTATTATTATTAATTTTTTTATTTTATGAACAATGTCTTCAAGAGGTGCAAGAAGTTCACGCCGTCAAAGAAATCCGAAAGTGTGGCTACTACCTCCATTTACTTATGACTACAAGAGTGAAAAGTACTCGAGTCCGAAGGATTATTATGTTGGTATCCGAGCAGAATGGGCATTCAGGGTAATGGAGCAAGAAGGATTGTTTAATGATCTACGTAACTTTGGGGCACCGGTACCTCATCGTCGTTAATTGACCATGGCTAGATGAAATATGAGTGACTATGAAAAAGCAGTTAGCAGAATTAAGAAGGAGAACAACAGAATGTTGATGTAGAGATGTCGACATTTCATGCTTCAGCTAGCCACTGAAATGGCAGAAGCAAGTAACAGAGAATTGACAGTGATTGAGCGAAATAATGTCTTAAACAATGAAAAATATCTCTCTGACTACTACATGTCAGATGAGGAATGAGAAATCGAACACCTTTATATTTCATATATGTTTGTATGTTGTGTTGTATCTTCGTTACTCGAGTATAAAACAATGTTGTTGTTCATCTAACTTACGGATATATTTCAACTGTTTGTTATATGAATCTGAAATTTATGAAATCACTACATTTATAAGTACACATGTCAAGATTCATTACGAATTTCTCTTCTTATTGATAACTCATGTATAAGCATTGCAAAGCCATTACACATGGTAGCTGTATGTTTGAAATTATTGTAAATAACTATGCATCAGAGTTGTCACGTCAACTTTTATGACCTGAACAACTATGCATCAACTTTACAGAGTTGTCACTTCAACTTTTATTTACCACTCAGTGCATATCTGAAGGTTTTAAGCAAAGTTCAAATCCGCTTAGAAATTTAATTTCACTTTTCTGCTTACAAATATAATTCAATTTATTTTGGCTTGACAATATATTTAATTTCACTTTTCACCTTACATATTTAATTTAATTTAATTGGACAAATTTGACCAATTTAATTTCAAGTTAACTATGTGTTGATTTAAGTCGGTGTTGTTCTTGTCTGCATACTAGGCTAGCTTTTATCTGTAACACTTTCAAGTTCTATACATTGAAAAACCCATTCATTCTAACTCTACTACAAATTAATCTTTAATACATTCTAACTCTATAATATTTTATCTTCAAGGTTTATGAATCTATTTGGAGCTGCATAGGGTGGATTTTTAAACACAAAGGGTCTAATTATTTTGTTGTTTTGTTCTGACACCCCCTCATCCCATTATGAATTGCAGAAATTCACATGGGCACAGTAGCTATGGTACGATAATAAAATGTAGCTCGGCACAGTGATACGTCTAACATTTCTCAGTGATGCAGTGACTTTAACAGACGTAATAAATTGTATGCTTCATTTTTCCTCAGATGCTATGTGACTTTGTGCAGCTATGCAGTCATGCATGTAACTTTTTTCCTTAGATGCAGTGATGCATGTGACTTTGTACAGTGATGTAGTGATGCACGTGACTTTCTGACTTTGTAAATTATATACTTTGTGACTTTTTTCCTTACATGTAGTGATGCATGTGACTTTGTGCAGTGCGACTTAGATGCTTTGTTTTTTTCCTCACATTTCAGAATTCATCTAAGTCACATTAATACGACCACATGGCAATAGTGTTGTCAAACAACTATATAAAGGACTGAAGAAGTAATGGTAAACACACAACCTTTCCACTCAGTTCGCCCTAGGAAACTATCGTTCATCTATTCAGAAAAAATCAAATGGAGTATAGATTCAAGGCAGGGGGTAGGAATCGCAGAGATGAGAGTTCACGACGAGGAAGAGGAACGGGAAGGGGACTCGCAGGGGGTAGGAACTTCGAATGGGAAGAGGAAGGGGAAGTGGCGACGCTGAAGATGAAACACCATTTACTTTGTTAGATGCCTCTTATACTTATCATGATAGGTTTGGGAAGCAACATTTTGTCTAGCCCAAGTACTATCAAGATCCATGTGGTTTCGTGGAGGATCCATCTGATAATGAAACAGGATATGGTTTAGCAGACGCTACACTTCTGAAGTGGCCCGCACTATTTATAGAGCGAGTGCAAATGGAAAGATTATGTTGGGAAAATCGACTGAAGGTGCCGAAAGCACGTTCAGTTTAGATCCAAAAGGAAGATCCAGATAATGTTGATCGACTATGTGAAAGACTTTGACGTGAGATTTCTCAAATGCACTGTAGGTCAGCCCGCGATATGGAACTATCTATATTTAAGTCAGATGCCAAGAAGAATGGAACAGCACCAAATGCTGCGGCTATCAAGGACGATCCTGCACTTCTCTCTAACCCTGAGCTCTCTGATTGTTCGGACTTTGAGATTGCCGATTTGAGCGAGGATTAGGAGTCTATCTGTCTACTATATTATATTAGGTTATCCATAATTATATGTTGTGCATTAACATAACTCTTTCAACAATGAGTTTGTGAAAGATTTGTCTATGTAACTGTTAACTATTGTACTCGTTGCTTTATTTTATGTTCTGTGTTTTGTTGAATGTTTCCACAAATTATTTTTGTGGGATACTTATGTTTGAACTAGCTACGGCGTTCTAAAGTGTTATAAGTGTTGTAGTCATACCTTTATTTTGTTTTCCTGTTCGTAATAGTAATTAGCAAATTAGATACTTTATATATGCTGTGTGAAGTTTTACTTAAATATTTCGTGGCAACAAAAATTTAAGGGAACAACAAATATTTAGTTTCGAAAATTCTGTAAAAGTAGGCTTAGTTTGAGAAATAAATTAGTATAGGGGCTTAGTTTGGGAAAAGCCCCAACAAAATCTCTCCGAAATTGCGCAAAATGTTCTCTGGGAGGGTGCGTGTCTCGAGGCCATTATTTTCTTCTTCTTTTTTAATTTTTAATTTTTTATTTGTTGTTGTTCTTTTTTCCCATCATCGATCTTTTTAAAATTATATTTGAATTATATAACAAAATAAAAATTTATTTAAAATTTTATATTTAAATAACAATTTAAAAAATATCAGGTAAATTAAGCAAATATTTAATTTACATTTTTTACACAATTCATTACTCTTTAGACAATTCATGATGTTTATTTTTTAAAAATTTAATGTATAAATTATTTATGTAAATATCAAATTGATCTGATAATCGTACATATAATTTTATCATTTTTTTTAAAAAATAATGGATGCGAAACATAATTTCAAAATTATATAATTTATTTTTAAATATGAAAATAATAAAATTTGGTAGCTAAGATTGTTTATCAATACGATATTTTATATGAATAATTTATATATAGAGATCTACAAGATGATTGAGTGAATTATAGAATGTGGATTGAAGAATAATAATAATAATAATAATAATCAATAGTGGGTACTCATAAAAGCGTGGTTACGAACCGTGCTTTCCTTTAAAACTGTATTTCGGTTAAAAGCGTGGTTATCATCCACGCTTTCCTTGGTGAACAGTAAAAGCGTGGTTGTGAACCACGCTTTCTGAAAAAACAAAAATTTATTTAAAAGTACAGTAAAAGTGTGGTTCGAAACCACGTTTTCTGAAAAAATAAATTTTCTTTAAAAGCGTGGTTTGTAACCACGCTTTCTTAATTAAAAGCGTGGTTCGTAACCACGCTTTTACGATTTTACAAATTTTCCGCAGGAGAGCCACAAAAACGGTGAAAGCGTGGTTCACAACCACGTTCCAGCTTAGTTTGGGAATTCCGTCCAAACTAGGCCTAGTTTGGGAAATAGGTTGCTATTTTGCCTTAATTTGGGAAAAACCCTTGGGATGGGACCCAACCCAACGCAGGACAATGAGACTGGGCTCATGCGTTGAGAACATGCGGTTACCACATACTTTCCTTCCACTTGAAAGGAAAATTTTATTTTTACACACATATTTAGTTCTGTACATATATTTAATGAAATATTATTTGAATGATAATTATGTTTTAAAATAAAATTATTATAATGGACATTAAAACACACTCATCGTGTGAGTGATTTTCCGATCACACTGCCCACCTTAGTAATTCAGCTGTAGAACACAGGCAGAATAGATGGCACCCTGCTGTCCTGTACAGAAAAAGAAGGCTCCGGCGGTGGTTCTTCCACCCGGGGGCACTCCGACGATCAAGTCACAGTATATTTCTCAAAGATAATCAATAGTGCTAAAAACAATGCTCAAAGTATCAATTGCGTACCTTAGACCCATGGGGGTGCCTCCCTTTTATAGTTTACTCAATCCCAGTCCTACTAAAAGCCTGACTTCTATGGACTCCCATTCAGTGCTTACTTTGGACTCTACAAGAGATAAGGATAGACTCCCTAAGAATACTATCCTTATCCATCTTGAAGTCTTTCTTCATCCTAGAACTCTTGTCCCTTCTCCGCTTATCTCGGATTCCGGTATTCTCGCAGATAACCTCGGCAACTCCGAGATCACCTTGGCATAACTGCCACGACACGTGGCACCTCGGCTGATACGTCGGCGTCACCTTGCCATGTGTTGGTACTCAGAAAATATATCCCCACAACTACCCCCTAGGTTCTATTACCTCGGTATTCTGAGGTGATGGAACCTATATCGTTCCTCTTTCTAGTATGTCGGCAAAAGAACTCTTCAGCCGAGATCATTCATTTTTAGGCCGACATGTCTTCTTTCAGGAATAAGAATTCCACTGAACTCTTTTACGCGCATGAGCTGTCATGCATCACTTTTCAACCGTTCTGCTTACGTGTTTCATCTTCATCGGCTCGTGCCCGTGACGCGCTTGCAAGCCGTCTTGCATCTGTCTGCGCCGTTTGACATATGCGATATTCCAGGCGTAATAAATGCTTCTATTTTTGCCGCCGTTTCAAGTTTTTGGACAAAACTTTTGCCTCTTGCTTTTGTCTCTTCACTTTTGCAATCGATTTTACTTACTTTCTCTCTCTAAACTCTTTCCCTTGAATCTGCCATTGCTCAAACCTCAAGCTCTGCAACTGCTATCATTCTTCCATTCCAGTGAAGCTTTCGTCATTCCGGTATGTCTACAACCGTCGCCTGACTTCGGCAATCTTTATACCGGCTTTATTTTTCCTGGTAAGCCACCGTTTCTTTCGTTCTTAACGCCTTCGATATTCTTCATTATTAGTGTGCCATTACTGTCTTGTTCAAACATCTATCTTCTGAACCACAAATCTGAATGCTTTAATTTTGCTTTCGTCCATGTCTTGAATACTTGCACTGTTTCACCACTTTTTTGTCAATGTTCTTGACCCTATATCTCCTGTATTCTTTATACTTTTGAGAACCCTACCTCTGTTCTTGATTCTGAAACTTCATTCTTTGTTTCCTGTTTTCTATGTTTCCTTCCAGATCTGCGCCCCCAATCTTTGCTTTCATAGATTCAGTTTTGGGATTTGTTTATAGAACCTACCAATTCTTAGGAAAAACTGAAACAACCCTTACCAGTATTTACCTAGGTTTTGCCGAGGTCTTAAAAAAACCTTTAAGAACATCCCCTTTCTGAAGTCGAATACCTTTACGCCGATATTATGGGCATGTGGAAACATAGGGTAGATACCCCAACCAAACTTGAATACTTTAGGGAGGAGTTCGCCATTCCTGCCGACGTCCATCTGAGAGTGGCTAGGGATGACGACTTTATCATGCCCACAGATGATACGATGCCCTTTCCCATTGTTGCTTTTACTGAATGTGGACTTCGGCTTCCACTTGATCCCCTTTTTCGTGAAGTTCTGCATTACTATAAGTTGAACCCCATGCAACTTACCATTAACTCTTATCGAGTGATTAATGGTATCATAGCCTTAGCCAAACAGGAATATGTTAGGATAACTTTAGCTGATATTCAGTACTGTTACACCATGTGTGCCCTCAATCTGAAAGAAAAAGGCTACGTCTATTATCTTAAGCCGAGGTCTACAGAGTTCAAAATTGTAGCCGACCTCCCAGACTCCAACAAGGGGGCTGGAGATGACTACCTCATTACCTCGGGAAATTGGGAGTTTGCCCCAGACAAGGATGCCCATCTCTACCCTCTTCCTCGGTCAGTTAAAGAGGGCAAGGGTAAGAGCCCAGTGTCAATACTTAGTTATTTCTTTTCAAGTCCTCAATACTCTGTCTATTTCTAATGTCTGTTCTTCTTGTAGATGTTCGTAAGCCACCTAAAAGCTTTCGCCAATTCTACGTCCCCAGCAAGGATTTGAAGAAGCTTTTGGACTTGCCAGTCCAGAAAAGAAAAGCGCCTTTGCTGCTTAACTTCATTCCAACATACAAGTCAACGTTGCCTGACGTCCCGAAAAGGAGGAAGAAAAATCTCTTTCCACCATCTGCCACAACTCTACTGACTACATCTACATCACGAACAGACCAAGGATCAACCTCTGATCCAGCTGATCAGCCATCAACTTCGGCTCCATACTTGATCCCAATACTAGAAAGAAAACGTCGGCGTCGTCTGGTCCTCACTGCCAAAATGGGTCGTGCAAAACCAGTTGCCAAGGATCTTTTGTCCAGCCTCCCTACCGATGTTGACGCTCAGCCAACACAGACCATGCCCTCACCGAAGCAAAAAAGAGTAAAAAAGGCCCAGCCACAGGCCACAGTAACTCAGGTTCACTCTGAGGATAATTTGCCCATTTCCAAACTGGCTGAGAGTGAGAAGACTTCTTCTGTTCCTGCAAAAAGGTCTGCTAAAGCCCAACCCTCTGAGTCCTCCAAATCGAAGAAGCTGAAGTCATCGTCTGCGATGACCTCAAGGTCTAAAAAACCAGATATCCCCTGGGTGCCTGTAATCACTCTGGAAGATAAGCCTGTCATGGCCAACGACAGTGCCGATGACATCAATATCGGCGTAGCCCTCAGTACTGCTCTTCTTCTTCCTGGCGATCTTGAAAAGAATGCCGAGATGAGCGAGTACGAAAACTACGCTCTCATGCTTCAACGTTGTGTTCAAGTAAGTTTCTTCACTTGGTAACCCGTCTTTCTTCATCTTTTCATACTTGTAAACTTTGTAATAACTTTTTGTTTTATGCTTTTTTAGGCTGTTCAGCATGCCCATTCCTTTTCCATACAATCTTTTGAGAATAGGGAGAAGTTGTCCGACATGAAGAGGAAGTTAACTGCCCTTCAGAAAACCAACAAAAGTCTTCAATCAAAAATGAAGAAGTTGGAGGACCAGGCCGAGGCTGCCCTTAAAGCCCAAACTGAGGCCGAAGAGAAGGCTGATGCTGCTGAAGCTATCAAAAAAGTTGCCGAAGCTCAAAAGAGGGAGGTCGAGGAGAAGACGGCCAAAGCCGAGAAGGAACTTGAGAAGGCCCTGGCCACCAAGCAAGCTGAAATCGATGCAGCTGACGTGAAGGCATACGATCAAGGCATAGCTGACGTCACTGTAGACGTCCCCGAACGCCCCGGGAGGATGAGTCCCGTTCTGTTCTTTTGGGTTTACTACAGTTCGGACTCAAATTGTCACGGTTCTTAATCTTGAACCAAAGAGTCCAAATCCGGCAAATCGTTTTGAGAAAAACAGATTTTTTTTTGAAAGAAGTGCCAAACATGGACCGCTTTGCCAGATACAGAGTCGCTACCTAAATTTTTTTTAAAATGGGAGAATTTAGGAAACCCTGACTCGGTGCCAAAGGCCACGTGCCCGTCATCACCAAAGTTACCTCGGCTCGGGAACTTGGGTACGATTGGGGAATGTCAGCTATGAGCACCCCCTCTCGCCCGGTCCGAAGACCGGCCTCTACTAACCATGATATCCAATTTTGAAAACGTTATGTGTTCTTATTCCGGTTATTAGCCTAGATTTACTATGTTATGCGCACAGCAAATAAGTATAGACCAAATCGCCTACATTGGAACAAAACATTTCATGTTTGTTTTGAAAACGGTTTGCTACTCGCAAGTAGGCTAAAATGCATGTTTTGCCACCCTCGAGTGGGCTTTGGAAAAGATGGCTTTTCCACTATCTAGTGGGCTTAAAACTCTCAGTTTTAATGCATTTATTCCAATTTAGGTGATTTGACCTCCATCCACAGGCATTCAAGCAGTTATATCACATAAGCAGCTAGCCTCATGGTAATCATGCTATTATGGCAACACTCACACGCATGCGGTATGCTAAAGCATAAAAGCTCACCTAGTACTCCAAGCCAAAACAGGAACTAGTTAGTAATCATATGCATGATCCTAGTTCATGTTTAAAATGGCTAATGCAACACATGCAAAGATGCAATCTAGACAGGCTCGGCTATCCTAAACATGGCATGTGAAATGCTACAACTAACACATATTCAATTCGGAATTGAAATACAGGTGCAGTTAGGATGATGCGCCGAGCCCGGTGCATGCAAAACAGATGAATGAATGCAAACATGCTATCATACTGTATGCTAATTTGAATATGCCCTAAACTAACCATCGAAAGCTAGTAAATAAAAGGGAGGAAAGACGTGGGGTTGGAAGACATACACACACTCACGCACACTTATTTCACAATTGCCCTCGCTCGGAGGGTCCGAATAAATATCACAGTTCGAACAAATAAAACTAACTACTCTAGCTATTTAAATATTACAAAACTCCTAATTAATAACAAAATAAATGCAGAAGGGAAAAGGCCACAGCCCTGCCTTGGAATGCGTGAATGATGCATGCTTGAGTCCGTTTCGCCTGGAAAACCCGTACCATGCCACCGCTGCCTCTGTTTACACTGCCCTGCTTTTCTGAAAACTGCCAAAGTCTTGGGACATATTCCCTGCACACTGTAGAGCACCATCGGCTAAAGGAAATACCCACCGGCCATGGAAAATGTCCATCGGCTGGACTTCATGTTATCGGCCATTCATCCATGGCCGGTCGGCACTATAAACGGCCGGTCGGCCAAAAATTCCTGCAGAACTGGTTTTTGACAGCAACAAAGGACAGACAGTGTATGGCATGGAATTTCAAGCAAATGTAAGCATGGTCACACTCCCTATCATGCAGTGGACTCAAGGGAGCATGGCCCTCGATCCTCGGGCCATCAATTGTGCATTTTGATGCATGATGGCCTAAGAGGCCAAGGTTGCAATTCAATGAAAATGCATGCAACACACAAATGAATACCAAGACCCTATCATGTCAAAGTCAAGGGCCTCGGTGACCGAGAGTTGAGACGTGTTACATCACTTGGAGTATGAACACTTCTCAATCCTCACACTTGGCTTGACACCCCAAACCAAGCAATGTAATGCATGTTATGCAAACATGGCTCAAAGATGCAACATAAGATTAAGATGCAAGGCATGCCAAATGCAATGCAACATGTCATGGCAAGTATGCAAAAGAACTAGCATGTGACAACACATCATGAATCAAACATGCAACAAAACATGTGACAAGAAAGCAATGGTGGACTTAAACCATGAAGGGGCAGACCTCAGCCCACCCCAAAACAGTGGCCAAAAGCATCCCAAATGATGGACAAAATGCACAACAAACATGCAAGTCAAAGAGGCCCAAAGCTAAGGCATAACAAAGGGGCATTCTACTACCACTACCCCAAGCAAACATGGCATGAACCATACAACCAAAAACAGAATTTTAACATGCAAAATAAGCCCCAAATACCCCTGATATGGCAGCCCCAAAGCCTCAAACATAGGGCTATGCACAATGACCTATTCCTAGTCATGAAAGGCCAACTCTTCAAGGCATGAATGAGATGATAAATGGAGACATGTAAGCATGGTATAGGGACTGAAATAGCATGTTAAATGATTCCAAATCATTGAAATAGCCTAACCAATGCATGTTTATGATTCACACATTCAAGGCTCACAAGCCAAAATGTGAAGCAACTATACCAAACATGCTAAACAAGACCAAATTAGTGGCCAACAGACCTTAAGCATGATAAAATATGGCCAAGAACTTCACAAAGTAAAGCCAAGATATGAGAGCATGGTAGTCAAAAGTCATGATGCATTTCTAGGCACAAACAAGGGAATACAAAGCAAGTATGTTAAGCATGCAAAGGGCCACAAATCCGACCAAAAACAGAGATAACATGTGACCTAAATAGCACCAAAAACATCTGATATGGAGCCAAGAACAAGCCAAGCATGCATGTTGCCCTTTAAGCCAAAACAAGGATAAAAGAGGGACAAAGGGGAGAGGGGTGTCCCTCCCCTATACAAGACTTCAAACCCTCTTCTTTACCACTGAAAATCCACTGGATTTCAGTGGTGAAAAGAACAAAACACTCAAGCAAATAAAGCCTAGCAATGGAAGCACCAAAAGGGCCAAATAAGGCCTAAGAGGGTGATTTCGACCCCAAACCACAAAATGACCTTAATGAAGTATTTAAAGCATGCAAATATAAGACTTTTTCTAGTTATACACAAAGCTCAAATCATCATGCAAGACAGGTAAAAAGCTGTTGTAAAATTGGGGAAACTAAAGCAAAGTAGTTACCCTTGAAGAACACCTCAAGAACAGCAGGTCCAGCCACTCTCTTCTGATCAAAACAAGTCCAAAAACTCAAAAACAAACCCTCTAAGTCCCTCAAGGTCGAAGTAAGGTGTGGTAGTGTGTGTTAGTGCAAAACTAAGGTAAAACTACACTTTTAGGCCACAAAACACACACAAAGGATGAGAGAGAGGGGGATATAGAGAGAGAGAGAAAGAGAGTATATGACAGATGTGTATGTATATATTCCCTGGTTTTTTTGTCCAAAAACTTCTAACCCTAGACAAAGGAGGAAGAAGGGCTCTAATATAGGCAAAGAAAAGGCTCTAAGCTTCTCAAGGAAGCTAAATGAAAAGGGGCAAAGGGTGCAAATGGTCCATGGCTTCTTGAAGAAGCTAAGACAGCTGGCCAAGCTTCCCCAAGAAGCTTGGCCAAAGGGGTCATCCTTCTAGAAGGAAAAAGGGGTCAAAGGCTCAAAACAGCCATCCCCGTGCATGGGGAGTGGTGTTGGTGTATTCCAGCTGGCACAGCTGGCATGCACCAAGCCTGAAGGGGTGCAGAAGGGTCACCGGCCGGTCAAATAGATCACCGGCCAAATAAGGTGCCGGCCGGCTACACAGAGTGCCGACCGGCCATTGATACCAAGCAACCACGGCCGGTAGCAACATGGAATGGCCGGTGATGTAAAGGGAGGGCCGGTGGAGTGTGGGGATGACCAACAAGCCATTCCCTGCTTTCCAAGGCAAAAACACAAGTGTTTGGTGCAAAACCAAACACTAAACGAACGAGTTAAGAGATCCTGAGGCAAGGCGCGCAGCCGAGGCCTCCGGGAACTCAAAACGAACACGAACAAGGGTGATCACTGAGTGTTCAATCAGTGACGTCCAAGTCTTGAGGACGGTAAAAAATGGGGTGTCTACAGTTGCCCCTCTTTGACAGAACTCAAAAGTCATAACAATGACGGGAGTGAATGTCAAAGCCCAGAGACGACCCATTTTTGACAAGGCCGAAGACTCAGACAAACACGTAAGACAAACAAGATATGCTCCCGAAGGCGGGGGCAAAATGCAAGACGATGCACAGAGCCGGGCATAACTTATGATCATGCAAAGAAAGCTGTAACGAAGCACACACGCAACAGTTTTAAGCTAGCATACACCAAACTACACTACAATGCAGAAAGGATGTAAGAGAATTATGCAATTCTCACTACGTCTCACACGGAGGATGCAATACCTGTCCGGTTCGTCTGGTGCCACCAGCCGCAAATGAACCGTACATAAAATATCGCGCCTGCAAAGAAAACAACTTAACAGGTATGATATGGTTAACAATATGCACATGAAAGCAATTGTGAATGCGTGGGAGGCATAACAATGCTGTAAAGGCACAAACACATGTACGTGAAGCATGCGGTCTACGCAAGCAATGAATTTAAACACGTGTAAGTAAAGTATGCGGTCTACGCAATCGATGAAATTTGAACATAAACATGCGGTCCACACAAGCAATGAAATTTGAACATAAACGAGTAAAGCATGCGGTCTACGCAAGTAATGAAATTGATAACAAGCATGCGGTCTACGCGAGTAATGAAATTGATGACAAACATGCGGTCTACGCAAGTAATGAAATTGATTACAAACATGCGGTCTACGCAAGTAATGAAATTGATTATAAGAATGCGGTCCACGCAAGCAAAACATGCGGTCTACGCAAGTAATGAAATTGAATATAAGCATGCGGTCTACGCAAGTAATGAAATTGATGACAAGCATGCGGTCTACGCGAGTAAATGAAATTGATTACAAACATGCGGTCTACGCAAGTAATGAAATTGATTACAAACATGCGGTCTACGCAAGTAATGAAATTGATTATAAGAATGCGGTCCACGCAAGCAAAACATGCGGTCTACGCAAGTAATGAAATTGAATATAAGCATGCGGTCTATGCAAGCAAAACATGCGGTCTACGCAAGCAAAACATGCGGCCTACGCAAGTAGTGTAATTGAATATAAGCATGCGGTCTACGCAAGCAAAACATGCGGTCTACGCAAGTAGTGCAATTGATTATAAACATGCAGTCTACGCAGGCAATGTGTATAAAAAGAGACTCAAACACATGTAAGTAAAGCATGCGGTCTACGCAAGCAATGTGTATATATAAAAAAACTTGAGGCATGTAATGCAAAGCACTGCAACATAGTACAATCGAAGCGTGTTGTGGAGCTCACAAGATGCAAAAGGATACGGGAAGGGATGTTCCTCGCTCGTACAGAGCGTCGCTCAAAAAGACACGGCCTGAGGTCAACTCGAAAGCCTACTAATGTTTTAAAAATGTGCTTTCTTGCGATATCTTGAATAATGAAGGTGCCAAACCATATAATTGACCCTGAACAAGGGCGCAGGTGGTGTATCGACCTCAAGAAAAGGGAGGGGGTTATCAGTAGCAATCCCGATACTCTGCTGCCCTACTTTCCTTTTGCTTTACTTTCCTTTTTTACTGGCAGTTCAAGCACATTGCACTGCCTCAGGCAGGTTTGTTATTATCATTTTTCAAAACTGTGTATTTTCTTGCAAAACACATGACGGAAATGAAATTGCTATTTGGTTCGAAAGATGTTACATTTGCACGTTCTATGCATCGCATCGCATGGCATCATTCAACAATGTGGATGAAATTCGTTTGAAAATAGAGCATTCGCATCGTAATAATCAGGTAGTGAACCCACTTACAACTCGATAAACAAAGAAGAGAAACTCGACATAACCAACCAAGTGCGAGTACAACTCGATAAGCAAATCAAAGACTTAAAGAGAGTGAAATACAACTCGATAAGCAAATGGGCGCGGCCCCGCAAGAATTGATCACTGGAGGGTATTGGAAATGGTGGGATTCCCCAACTTCTTAGCATAAACAACTCAGGGAACCAGGGGGAAGACCACCGGCCCCAGGGAAAAGCCACCGGCTATGAGAAATATCCACCGGCCAAAAGTGATGGCCGGTTGGCACTATATTTGGCCGGCCGGCCAAAATTGCCAGAACCAGCAGAATGTCGACACTGTCCTCATTCAACCTTATCCCCTACAAAAGGGTCTCAGCTTCATGTTCTCTTATTTCAACACTGATTTGCTCCAAATAGAAGCTTCTTGCCCAGAATCTCTTGTCTTGGATTAACAACTTGGATGGCTCGGAAAAGCTAAATTTCCGGGGTTTCGGCATAAACGCACTATTCACTTTGGGTCGTACCCCGCTGCACTTTCCGTTTCTCATGCCGCGGCAAGGTTTTGGAATCTGGTGACACATGTTTTTAGCTTCGGCGGGCAAGAGGTATGTCCCACCTTTGAAGATTTTCAAGCTTTAATGGAGTCTGAGCGCAATGAAGAGATCCTGCCCCAACTCTGTTTTGGCCATGCCCAAGCCTTAGGACAAATGTGCGGGTTCTCCATACCTGATGCTCGATCTCTGATTTGTGACGGAATGCTGGATATTCCCAGTTTGGTTTGCCGTTTTTCTGACGCCGGTGACCGCGGCGACCGTCATTGGCAAGGTTTTCAGCAACACGCACTTTGTTTGTGTATGCTATCTCATTTCTTACTTGCCTCGGGTTCTGGAGGATCTAGCGTCCGATTGATTGAAGTTACCCAAGGTTTGAGGGAGGGTAAGAGTTGCATTGTCATGACTCTGGCTGAGACCTTGACGGGCTTGGATGCTTTCTACCGTCGCGAAGCAACCAAATTTGCGGGGAGTCCACTACTACTGTAGGTAAAGTTTCCCACCCAATCTCTCACATGTATTGCTCACATCACTCGGCTCTCGAGCTCGGTTTTCTCACAAAACCCTTTTCTTACTTTTCTCTCATCGTACACCTCTCTATTCTTTATTCTCTCATTTTTCATCCCTCCCCAGATGTGGTTGATGGACAAGTTGCAGGTTGTGGACTCTTGCCCAACATACTCAGCCCGTGGTTACTTCTTTAGGCAACGCCTAGTCGACGCCCTTGATGAGGGTTGGTGGTTTGACTGGATGTGTAGTTTGTCCGCGGATCGCATTGCTTGGCGATGTCCTTGGCTTCATCTACCGGCAATGGGCTACAGTATGACTCGCCAACCTGGGATTCAGCTGATTGGCTTGACTCACTGTGTCTTCTACTTTCCGTTTCGGATCCGATGTCAGTTCAGTCATGACCAGACTTTTCCACCAGAAGAGATAGAATACCCAGCTGCATTCCCGATCTGAGGCGCGCAGCTTGCCCGGTATGCGACAGCATGAAGAACTAGAGAGCTCCTGGCCCCCGCTCTATTTTCAATTGCATTTTGTCTGATGAGTGCTGGGATTGGCTCAATGAAGAGGCACAGAATGGGCCTAGCTTGGCATCAGAGACTTCGACTAGCTCTGGGAGGGGGCGCAGGGACACCTGACTTGACTATGCCCCGGGTTTATTGCTTTATTAGAACTTTCAAGTTTTCTTTTATGATTGTAATAAAAAGGCAACTTCAATTGTATGCAAGAGCAGGAGAACTCTGTATTGAAGTCAATGAAATTGAAGATTGTGGTACTGAAAATTTCCCGTTTTGGTCCAGAAATGGTTTTAGTTGTAAAAAGATTAATTTGAACAAAGTCAACTTTCATTAAAACTTTTCAAAACTATTTTCGATATGGATCAGAACCGAACATGCCTGAAATTTGTCACTGAGATGCACAATCCCGAATCCCAGCAACTGGAAAGTTGCCCCTAGTCTGAATAGCACTGCACCGGAGATTATAATCAAAATTCTCGAATGCTGACTAGACAGAGATGGCCGAGATGATCAAATGGACCGAGTTGATCGGGGAAAAGTTTGTGGCTGGACTTCAGGATGAAGTTGCCTACGTATCCCAAAGATGGGAATCAAGCCTTACGTAGTTCGGCTTGGGCTCACTCGGGTGTTTTCACTCTCCTTTTACGCTCTAACTTTTGCCAAGGCCGCCCTTTGCGGGTTTTCAACCTTGCGAGCTCAGTTTTTATATTTTCTAATTTTCTGTGCTCTAACTTTTGCCTAGGTCGCCCTTTCGGGTTTTCGGCCTAGCGAGCCTCTCAAGGGTAATATTTCTTCAACTTGTCCATGTTGATCGGTTGTGAGAACTCCAGGCCATCTAGGTCCATCAGAACCACAGCTCCACCCGACCAGATAGCTTTGATGATGTAGGGACCAGTCCAATTGGGTCTGAACTTGCCCCTTGGGTCATGGATGGGAGCTCGGTTGTCTTTGAGCACCAAATCTCCTTCCTTAAGATTCCTGGACTTAACCTTCTTGTTGAAAGCCCGGGCAATTCTGCGCTGATAACCCTGAACATGGTACAGTGCTTTCAGTCTTCTCTCATCAAAGAGCATGAGTTCCTCAAACCTGCTCTGCTGCCAGTCTGCTTCGGCTATTTGGCACTCAGCCAATACTCGTAATGACGGAACCTCGATCTCGATAGGTAGGACGGCCTCCATCCCATAGACCAATGAATACGGAGTCGCCCCAGTAGAAGTTCTGATTGAAGTCCGGTAGCCCCACAGAGCAAACGGCAGCTTATCTGGCCAATCCCGGTAGGTTTCCACCATCTTCTGCAGTATGTGCTTGATATTCTTGTTGGCGGCCTCAACCGCTCCATTGGTTTGTGGCCGGTAAGTGGATGACTTATGGAAAGCCACGTTGTATTTTTCCAACAAGTCAATCACCTCCTTCTTGAAGTGGAACCGTTGTCTGAAATAATCTCGTTTGGGACCCCGTAGCGGCAGATAATGTTGTTTCTGATAAACTTCGCGACATGCGAAGCCTTCAATACTGCATAAGATTGGGCCTCGACCCTTTGTAAAATAATCTATCGCGACCAGGATGAACTCATGCCCATTCGACCCCTTCGGAGTGACAGCCCCAATTACATCAATTCCCCCCAAACTGAAAATGGCCATGGCGAAGTCATGTTGTATAGCTTCGACGGCGGGATGTTCATGCGGTTTGCATGGATCTGACATTTGTGGCATCGCCGAACAAAACCGATACAATCCTCTTCCATGGTGACCAGTAGTAGTCCTTGCCTGAGGATCTTCCGCGCTACATTACTCATTCATATGTGCACCACATTCTCCCCCCACATCTCCCCATGGATGGCCTCCATTCGCTTCGACTCTTCAGCCTCTACACACAGCTTGTGCATCCCCAGATGACCTCTCTTATACAGCTTACCCCCACAGATGATGAACTGAACAGCCATTCTTCTTATTGCCCTTTTATCTTTGGCATTTGCCCCTGGTGGATACACCTCCTTCTCCAAGAAGTTCCAAATGTCGTAATACCAGGGGTTTTCGTCCTGAACCTCGTCTATGGCAGAAATTGACTCATACGCTGGCGCGAACTTCTGATCAATGATGACTGGACGCATTCGGACTCCAGACGGAATGTCTATCATGGAAGATAGAGTTGCCAGTGAATCAGCGAACCTGTTGTTCTCTCTTACTAGATGAGTGAAATTTAGCTTCTCAAACCGAGGAATTAACAAATCCAAGGTCTGGTGGTAAATTATCATCTTTTCTTCTTTGACTTTCCAATCTCCTTTTGCTTGAGACACAACAAGGTTCGAGTCCCCGATGACGTCCAACCGTTTTGCCCCTAGTTCTAGGGCTGCTTCTAGACCGGCGATGCACGCCTCATATTCCGCTTCGTTGTTCGAGACTTTGAATCGGAGCTTAAATGCTAGAGGGATACGGGAATTGTCGGGCGCTATCAGCAACACTCCTATCCCATACCCGTACTGGTTTGACGCTCCGTCAAAGTACATTGTCCAAGTTTCGTCTTCGACATACAAAATGGCTTCATCTGGGAATAGATACTCAACTGCTTCATCCCCTTCAACCGGGTGGTCGGCAAGGAACTCTGCCACCGCTCTCCCTTGACTGACTTGCGTGTCACATACTTCAAGTCGAACTCAGAGAGCAGCAGCAACCATCGAGCTAGCCTACCCGTAAGTGCCGTTTTCTCGAAAAGATATTTGATGGGATCGAGTCGTGAAACCAACACTACGGAATGAGCTAACAGGTAGTGCCGCAGCTTCCTGGTAGCCCATACCAAAGCCAAACAAGCCTTCTCCAGCGGAGTGTAGCGGGTCTCGTAATCCAACATCTTCTTGCTCAGATAGTAGATGGCCCTCTCTACCTTGTCCTCTGATTCTTGTGCGAGCATACAGCCCATTGTAGTCTCAGTTACTGAAAGGTACAATATCAACGGTTTCCCTGGCTCCGGTGGTGACAACACGGGTGGGTTTTGTAAATATTCTTTGATCTGTTCAAAAGCTGCTTGACATCGGCCGTCCCATTGGAATTTCTTTCCTTTCTTCAGGAGACCAAAAAGTGGTTCACAAGTCAAGGTTAATTTTGAGATAAACCGTCTTATGAATTGCACTTTACCCAGAAAGCCTCGCACCTCTTTTTCAGTCATTGGTGGTGGCATTTCTAAGATGGCCTTGATTTTGGAAGGGTCGACTTCGATGCCCCTTTGTGTAATTAAAACCCCCAAGCATTTTTCCCGCTGTAACACCGAATGTACATTCTGAGGATTCAGCCGCAACCGAAATTCTCTGATCCTTTGGAAGAACTTTTGTAAGGCGGTGTAGTGGCCCTTCTTTCTTTAGACTTGACAATCATGTCGTCCACGTACACTTCAACCTCTTTGTGGATCATATCATGCAATATCGTGGTCGCGGCCCGTTGATAAGTAGCTCCAGCGTTCTTCAACCCAAATGGCATCACTCTGTAGCAGTATGTTCCCCCACGGTGGTGAATGCAGTCTTTTCCCGGTCTTCTGGCGCCATCACTATCTGATTGTATCCTGAGAAGCCATCCATGAATGAAAGCAAAGCATGCCCCGCTGTAAATCTACCAACTCATCAATATGCGGTAAGGGAAAGTCGTCCTTCGGACTAGCTCTGTTCAAATCCCTGAAATCCACGCATACTCGGATCCTGCCATCCTTCTTCGGCACTGGAACAATGTTGGCCAACCAAGTCGGGTATTCGGATACCAACAGGAAGCCTGCATCGATTTGCTTGGTGACTTCTTCCTTAATCTTGATGGCCCAGTCAGGGCAGATCCTTCTGAGTTTCTGTTTGACAGGTCAGGCCTCGGGGTCAAGAGGGATCCGGTGCTGTACAATCTCAGGATCGATTCCAGGCATGTCTTCGTAGGACCACGCGAAAACATCTTTGAAATCTTTTAATAAAGCGACTAAGCGCTCGCGTTCCTCCGAAGACAACGTGGACCCGATCTGGACCAGCCGCGGGTCCTTCTCAGTACCAATATTCACAGTAGTGATTTCATCAACTAAAGGTTTGACAAATCTTTCCTGCTCTTGATCAATTAATCGTTGCAAAACCGGAGGAATTTCTTCCTCGTCGTTTTCGTCAAAATTTTGAAAGTCCTGATTTAAGCAATAAATCAAAGGCACAGAAAAGTACTCGAAACCACATTCATATCATTCTCATTATGCACTTCCAAACCGTCCGATTCTTCTGTTACAACAGACTCAGAAGAGAAAGAAAAAGACGACCTGGATAGGACTGTGGCATCCGGGTTATCACCCCCAAGAATACCGGACTCAGACTCAGTCGAGCTGGAACCTGATTCCGACTCACAAGACTCGGTGGAATCAGATTCCGGCTCACTACCTGACCCGGTGCTACTGGACAAAAATCCCTCCTCGTACTGCCAGGTGAGGGAGTGTGCGATGGATGCATCCAAAATAGTTGATAGTAAGCCCGCAGCCGTTTCATTCCCGATCATGGACACCGAGAAGTTATCCCCCAAGCACAGCTGGTCGATTGAAGGATCTGAGAGTAGACATGCCAGTGCTACCCCCATTTCAAGCTCGGTGTCCTCAGACTCCATTTTCCTGCTCTGTTCAGCCTTAACTGTCGGGTCTATCTGTCTTCAGCAACATCATCCCCAGGTAACTGTAGGTCAAAGAAAATCTCGAACCCTGGCACGCGCTTCCTCTCTGCGTTCAACCACGGCTCTGGGAAGCCACAGAATGGAAAATCTTCCCCCTCCCGGACAAAGCGTCCGTTTAGGGTACCCTAAATGGGCCGATGTATCAACTCAAAGGGTTTTCCTATCTGTTTCGCTCTGGCTCTCCCAGCCATCTCTTTTCCTTTTCTTACCCAATCCGCCTTGGTGGGCATGCAGATAACCCAAGCCGAAGGTATGGGGGTTGTGTGGCACTTCGGCCGATGCTGCGACGCCCTTGCGGCCGCTCTTTCCTAATCCCATCCCGGGGATGTATTGGAGCTTGTTCATGAGATACACTGCTTGGGCACTGACATATATCCCCTCGTTAGCAGCCATGATGTTCTGTACAACCTGAGCCTCAGCTAGGGTAAAACCTGATATGAACACATCCTCCATGCCATGCTCGATTTCTAGAACAGGCGTGGATACCTCCGGTGGGATGGATTGATGAATTCCCGAAAACAATGGCTACTCCCTTCCCATAGGGGTATTTCACCATTTGATGCAAAGTGGATGACACTGCCTTTACCTGATGCAGCCACGGTCGCCCCAAAAGCATATTAAAAGTTGCGGGGACTTCTAGGACATGGAAATCTATCTCGTGCTGTCTCGGCCCAACTTTTGTCAGGATTTTAACTGTTCCCATCACCTCTCGGCTTGTGTTGTCATATGCCCGGATTACTTGGGCTGTTGGTACAAAGTCCGCGATTTTCAAGCCGACCACATACGCTGTGGCGGATCCGGTATCAACAAGAACCACCGGTATCCATTTATTCCTACACTCCACGGAAATGTAGAGTGGCTTGTTATGGTCTGCCCCCTCGGGTGGCAATTCCTTGTCGGAAAAAGTCAGCGTCGGGGTAGCTCCTCCCAGAAAGACTAATCCCACCAACTATTCTGGCGTGGTTTCTATTGAAAGCTTGGCTTTGTCCATGGCCGTGAGGACAGCCTGTCTATGCACTCGTGACGCCATGAGCAATCCCCAGATGGAGATGTCTGCTTGTATCTTTTTTAGCTGTTTGAGCACAGCTTCTTCCTCAAGTTGCTTCTCCTTTTGCTTCTCAGCCTCTTTATCCTTCCCAGAAGCCTTTGGCTGATCTAGGTACGGGGGTTTGAAGTACCGCCCGCTCCGCGTCATATGGTTGACCTCTCCAAGGTACCAGGTATCATCGGGTTGGTTGTTCCCCCAATCTTCATCCGTGTGGGCAAGACACAAATCCTCATCTTTCCACCACATTCCATCAGCAGTTGACAGACATCTGTCCGGCTCTGGTATGACGGTTCTTGTACTTGTAGCACCTTCCATCCACATGCCCGCAGCATTCTCAGTTTCTGTGCGTACAGCAGTTTCAGTCCCTACATGGGCCTTTGCCTTCCTGATTCTCTCGAATCTGCAAATCTTCAAATCTTCCTTGTTCCGCTGTGTCAACACAACTGTCTGTTCAATAATCCCCGTATTCGAAATGCTCCAATCCCGAGCGAAATTCTTGATACCGGCGCTCTCCGCGCGATGTACTCTGTTCTTCGACCCTTCCGGCCGTCACTGCCATTCTTGCCCCTGCCGGGCCCTGTTCTGGTTGGAACTCTTCCACGATATCTGGTTGATCATCCAACCACCCGATGGCCTCTGTCGATCCCTCGTAATCGAACCAGCTGACTGCTGAGTCCCCTGGGTCTTGGTCACTGTAAAACTGGAGATTGGCAAGGTCTCCTCCACAATCGTCAAATCATCTGTTCTTTGTCCCAACTATCTCCTTGGATCACACACAGCTCTCCTTCCGTAGGCAATTCCACATCTGGCCCATCCTGACCTATTGACGTAATGTAATCACCCGGTCTATATGTCTTCTCAACACACCCCCACCCAGATTCCGCAGACTCTGGCTCAACCAACCTCCTTTCCTCTGAAATCTCCTCTCTCTTGTCCCCGGTAGTCACCACCGCTGGCTTGGATTGGGTTATGGAGATGTCCATCATGCACAAGTCAGTGCAATTAGGGAGGGACACCTCCGGCTTAGGCAGGTGGGAAGTTGTGATATAATGCTAGGATCGTAAGGCACGACCCCGGTTTGAATGAAGTTGATCCTTTTGGGCGGTGGAGCTTGGTTATGTGTGGGGAGAGGGTTTGTAGTAACATTGGGTTTCTCGGGAGGCAGAATCACCCCGTTATCGATGAGATCTTGAATCTCATGACGTAATCGGAAGCACAGATCGGTGTCATGACCGTGCTGTTGGTGAAATGCACAATATTTGGCTGGGTTGTGGGTAGCGGGAAGTCTTTCTGGTAAGGGTCGCGGCTCTAGGGGCTTCAAGTGCCCTTTTCTGATTAGCACCCCCAGAGCTTTGGACAGGGGCATATACAGTGGGGCGAAGGTTCTGGTGTTTTTGGGTGGGTATTTGGCTGTTTGCGGGTTACTTCCGGACGCACCAGAGAATGGCGCAGCCGCCATGGTTCTTGGAGGGGGGTTGGTGGTGACCATGCTCACTTCGGAGGCTCTTGTAGTTGAAGTGCCGCTCGGGCCTGTATTAGCGTTGCGGTTGAAAGTCCTCCGGGGTTGCTCCCGGTCATTATCAATTAAGCCTTGCTTCAAGGCGTCCTCAATCTGCACCCACCATTTCATGTAGGTCAGAAAAAGTAGGGAAGGGGAGTACAATCATCTTCTGCATCAACTTCGGCTGAAGATTGCGCACAATCATCCGAATCTGGTCTTTGTCTGTAGGCCTTAAGGTCATCATCGACGCTTTGGCCCTCCATCTGGTCACGAATTCTGAGAAACTTTCTTTAGGCTCTTGCCTTGTTGTCTCGAGATCGCGGGTTGTAATCTCGATTTGTGTATTGTATGAGTACTGCGCAATGAAGGCCTCAGCCATCTCGTCCCAGTTTCTCTTGACATCATCTTCTAGTTTGGCATACCATATGGCCGCCACACCCGACAGGGTCCGGCCGAATAAAGACAGCTTCTGAAGTCTACTGAGGCCCATTGGCCTTAAGATATCTGAAAACAGTCTCAGGTGCACCATGGGGTCCCCGGACCCATCAAATCGATCAATATGAGGCATTTTGAATCTGTCAGGCAGCGTCACAGCTGTGTCGGTATACCCGTCTTCAATATCGGGGATGGTCTTGACTCCCTGGGATCTCTTGAACAGCTTTTCAAGCTTGTTCAACTTTAGTGCGGTGGGATCAGTCTCAAACTCAAAGGGAGCGTCTGGTAGGTTGGTGGGTGTCTTTGATAGTTGAGGTTGGATTGGGGTAGGATCGGGGGTGGAGGTGGTCCTGTGGGAAGTTTTGTATCATTCTGAGCATTGGCTGTCTCCCCAGGGGTTGGAACTCCTGGTGGGGGAGGAACTTGTTGCGAAGCAGAGGCTCCGGCTTGCTGCTGTAACCTTACAATTAACTCTGCTTGTTCATTCATAACCGTGGCCTGCTGCTTGGCGAACTCTGCTTGTCGGACAGCATCCTGCTGCATCATTTTCATACTCTCTTGGAGTTGGCGCACCATCTCCTCTAAACTGGCCATACTGTTTTGCTCTGGTTGAATTACCGGTATATATTCTCTTCTTGTAGGAGAAACAAAACCCTGATCCCTACTGAACTCAGGTGGGGTAGATAAGGCCCTCTGAACTGACTGTTGTACTGATGCCCTCTGCCTAACCGTCCTCCGTCTAGTAACGGGGTAGAGAGTGGTACACTGGTTGTCCGTCTACCAGATCCTCAGATCGATGGAGTCGACGACCTCTAGTCCAGAGTGCTTGGGGATATCTACTGGGTTAGAAGCAATCGTGCTCAACTACCTAGTAAAAAGATAAATAAAGCGAATAAATAAACAGACAATCGGACAGCATAACGGCGTAAAAATAAACATGCAACACATATTTGGGTATATGGTCGAAAAGCTGGATACACTGTTCCTCAAACACTGATCACTGTTTCCGAATTGTTGCCCCTAAGTCTGAATCTGATACCCATAGATAACTGATTCCCAAAATACTGATGCCGGCAGGCCTGATACCCAGACTTACAAACTGATGCAACATTCCTGTAGAGAACACTCTAAAAGCACATAGCATGTAAAAGAGAGCCAAAACACCCCTATGTTGGGGTAGGTTTCCCTGTCCTATTTGTCAGGAGCTAGGGTTTCACTACGCACGCAGCGGTTTCAAACAACCTATAAATCGGGTAAGCAACCTGTCCTAGTTTGGAATGGTCACTATGGATCCGAATATGCACTAGGTCGAATGGTCAAAAAGGGTGCCCCGGTAAAACCGGGGTTTGTGTTCCCATGCTGGCAGAGCCCAGACCAATCAGCCTTATGGTCATGCCTTGACAAGACAAGCCTCCGGCAAATCTTCGGGAATGCAGATGGCAAACACGGTGTCCTAGGCGCACCAATGCAAATGCAATGCAAAGAAACACACAAGTGTAATCAAAACCAGATATCATGAGTTGAGTCAAGTTCTCTAAACCCCAGCAGAGTCGCCAGAAACTGTAGACGTCCCCGAACGCCCCGGGAGGGTTAGGTCCCGTTCCGTTCTTTGGGGTCACTACAGTTCAAGGACTCAAATGTCACGGTTCTTAATCTTGAACCAAAGAGTCCAAATCCGGCAAATCGTTTTGAGAAACAGATTTTTTGAAAGAAGTGCCAAACATGGACTGCTTTGCCAGATACAGAGTCGCCACCTAAATTTTTTTTTGGGAAATTTAGGAAACCCTGACTCGGTGCCAAAGGCCACGTGTCCGTCATCACCAAAGTTGCCTCGGCTCGGGAACTTGGGTACGATTGGGGAAGGTCACTTCGTGAGCACCCCCGCTCGCCCGGTCAAAGACCGGCCTCTACTAACCATGATATCTCATTTTGAAAACATTGTGGTTCTTATTCCGGTTATTAGCCTAGATTTACTATGTGATGCGCACAGCATACAAGTATAGACGATCGCCTGAATTGGAACAAAACATTTCATGTTTGTTTTTGAAAATGGTTTGCTACCCGCAGGTAGGCTAAATGGATTTTGCCACCCTCGGGTGGGCTTAGAAAACATGTTTTGCCACTATCTAGTGGGCTTAAAACAAACATTTGATGAATTGTCCAATCCAATAACCCAACCTCCACCCACAGGCATTCAGGCAGTTATATCACATAAGCACATAGCCTCATGGTAAGCATGCTATTCATGGCAGTCACTCACACGCATGCAAGGATGCTAAAGCATAAAAACTCACCGAGTACTCCAAGCCAAAACAGAAACTATTAGAAATCATGCATGATCCTAAATACAGAATTGCCTAATGCAACACATGCAAAAATGCAACTATAGCAGGCTCGGCTATTCTAAACATGGCATATGGAATGCTACAACTAACACGTATTCAATTTGGAATTGAAATACAAATGCAGTTGTATGATGCGCCGAGCCCGGTGCTGCAAAACAGATGAATGATGCAAACATGCTGTCATACTGTATGCTAATTGAAATATGCCCTAATCTAACCATCATAAGCAGGTAAATAAAAGGGAGAAAGACGTGGGGTTGGAAGACATACATCACACTCACCCACACTTATTACAATTATGCCCTCGCCAGAGGGTCCAAATAAATATACAGTCCCGAATAAAAAATAGTACAGTCCAAATATTACAAATTCCTAATT
This sequence comes from Camellia japonica, assembly GCA_030407325.1. Taxonomy (NCBI): domain Eukaryota; kingdom Viridiplantae; phylum Streptophyta; class Magnoliopsida; order Ericales; family Theaceae; genus Camellia; species Camellia japonica. The sequence goes on along the minus strand of JAPPVO010000010.1, from coordinate 29,776,403 downwards.
AATTTACAAATTAACTAAGAGAAATAATAAAACTGGCATGCAAGCCTGGGACTGCCTTGATTCTGCTCCGGATGATAGAATGATGCATGTTTGGGCTGCTTTGCGCGGAAATCCACTGGGATGCCCCAATTGCCTCTGTTTTGCAATGATTCTTGAAAAGCGCGCCAAGCCTCGGAAGACCGCTAATTCTTGATATGCTGCAACAGAGAGCAGGAAAGGGGCATAGCAATGTATTTTCACAAATGTATGCATGTCTCGTCTCTCGTACCACCAATCACGCATCTCGATGCATGATGGCCGAGGAGCCGAATTGCACAACTCAATATAGAGAATGCATATGAACACTACAACAAAACCTAACTCCATCATGGATAATCCGGAGTGTCGGTGACTTGGGAATTGAGACACGTTCCGTCACTCGGAGTATGGAACGTACCTCGTTTCCTGTGCCCGGGCTAACTCCTATCCCGAACACGATGCAATATGCATGATATGCGTGAAATGCAACTAAGATACAATCCTAACATACACAATGTTATGGAATGGCATATACGCTACATGAGGTGATACACAACCGAGCATACACAATGCGATGGATGAAATGGCATACGCAATGCAATATGGGCTTACACCAACATGAGAGAGCCTCAGCCACACTCACATAAGAGGCCATCAGATGAAAACCAGAACAACTCGAAATGCGTGCACGCGGCACGCAAACCGAGAACGGACCCTCAGGCGCCGAAATGCCACTCTAATGAGACATGGCAAAGACATGGAATATGGTATGCTAATATGCAAAAATCAGTGGCAAAACGAGGGGCAAAACAGCCCCGAAACGAGGCAAAATGACACCCGATGCACGGAATCTCTCCCGAAATGCAAAACTAGGTACATGAAATGGCCTACAGCTATACTAAACATGCATAATCTGGACATGGAGTGAAAAAGAAGAAGCAAGGAAGCCCCAAAATAAGCATCTTTACAGTACAAAACATGGCCAAACAGCAATCACAAGTAGGGCTAAAATGGCATACAAAAATGGCTCCGCGAGGGAGGCAATGAAGCAAGTGGTACATGCAACGCCCAAACAGAAAAATACCCTTCTACAACACTGAAGAGGGACCAAAATATGAACATTTACAGTTTATGACAGCCTCCAAATCAGTATGCAAACATGCTCAAATGCAATGCAAGATTAAGGCCATAAGAGGGTATAACATGAAGTGCACAAAAAATTCATCAAATAGCCAAAGACCCTTAATGAAACATAACAAGGGGTCAAAATATAGCCACTTTCAGTTCTGATCATGGCCGAAAACAGAAGCTAAGATGAGCTAACAAGGCATGCAAAATGGGGCCAAAGAGGGGTATAATGGTAAGTGCAACATGGAGGCCCCTAACAGTGTTGATCCCTTCTACAATGTTGTAGAGGGGCTCAAAATAAGCCAACTTACAGTTTATATCATGCTCAAAACAGATCACACATAGGCTAGAAAATCATGCAAGATAATGGCATACAAGAGGGTATTGAAGCAAGTGCACAATGGGGGGCTCAAACAGGGTTGAGCCCTTAAACAACATGAAGAATGACTCAAAAAAAAATGCTCCTTTCAGTTAGGGTCGGAGCCCAAAACAGCAAGCAAATAGGCTAAGAAATTGTTGCAAAATAGAGCTAGAAAAGAGGGGAAGTGGACTTACCCTTGAAGACTAAAACCTTGGCTGCTTCTTGGACCAAATTTGCTGCCTCCTAGCTGCTGGAAAGCCTCTCAAGGTGCTGGAAATGGAGTGGTGGTGGTGGTGCTTGGTGTGATGAAGAAAATGGGGTTGGAACTTGAGAGAATGAGAGAGATAAAGGGAGATATTGTGTGTATATGCCCAAAGCAAATTTTCCAACCCTTTCTCTAGAGCTGGGAGGCCAGTTATATGGACAAGAATGGGGCCAAAAAGAAGGGAAAAAAGTGGAGGTAAATGGCATCAATTTTCCCTCCAAAAAGAGTTCCCTCCGATGCAGTTTTTGGAGGGAAAACAATGCATAGCTGTAATGCACTCAGTGTAAGGAAGCTGGCCGGCCAGTTATCAAAGCTGCAGGTGGCCGGCCGGCCACCCCCTATGGCCGGCCGCCAAGGGGCAAAATGGTCCAGAGGAATTTTTGGCCGGCCGCCACAAAAAGGTGTCCTCCATGTGTCCTCAACAAGACCCTGTGGTTGGAATTGGCAACTGTAAAACAGGAGAGACAACAGGCCATTTTTAGGAGGGGTTCAAAAGGTTTAACAACAATTACTGGCCGGCCATAGACTTTTAGGGTCCTCCCATGTGTGTACAACACAAATATGTGTTTGGGGTTGAAGAAATGGCCCTAGGGTGGTCAACATTGGCTCGGAAGTGAGAAAAACGGGCGTCGGAGGGCGCCGGAGGAATATAACTGGTTGCTGAGACAATTGCTGGCCTCTCACCCTTCAGTGACCTTCCTGGTGATAAAACAGAGGTACCTGCCAAAATTGAACGAAAATCGATGCAGAACGAATGCTCGGGGGCCAAAACACGCAGTTCGGGGTCCCGAAAACAGGCCGTTAAGTACCGAAAGTGGCGTTCGACCACGAAGTGGGTCTTTCTGACCTCAGTGTCCCTCAAAAGGGAGTAAATAAGATGCATGCCAAAGCCTGGAGCAATTGGAGATGGTTAGGCGGTCCCGAACCGAGGCACACGGCCTGGCGGCTCCGAAAACCGGGAACCGGGCTCCGAAATGGGTAAAATGGCCTACGGCCACGAAATGTAGCCCACGGCCACTGAGAGATGATCTTCTAGACCTCTCCCTCCCTTCAGGAAGAGAAACAAAGAAAACAGAGTCTGGTTCGCAAACCGAGGCAAGGCACAGAAGAGGGTTCGGAAGTCCGGAGGCAGGGCTCACGGCCGCGACTCTGAGACTCCTGAACGAGCACAATATGCAACATCACCGAGCGCTCAATCGGTGACGTCTGAGTCTTAAGGTCGGTCAAAAATGGGGTGTCTACATAAATGTATAGCAACAAAACGCTAGACAAACCAATTTATTCCTACATCATAACATCGGAGTAATGTAAATATTTTATCATTGTGTGACTGAACAGACACTTGAATGTGGACTCCACTGGCTTTGTTATGAAGTAAATTGAAATTATCCAATTGAGCGGCAACATAATGCTGGGGAAAAAAATTTTATCCGGTAACATTGCACTGTAGTAATTTAAGTTGTGTAGCATTCTATTATCGAACAATCCTAGCACAAATTAAAAATCATTGTTTAGAAGTGGCTCTGTAGATGTATAGTAGCAAAATGCTGGAGAGATCTATTGTAACGCCCCAATTTCTTATGCCCAAATGATAACACAACCATCATGGCTCCTTAAAGGAAAACAGAAATAATTCTCCACACTTGCATTACATGATACAATTAGCTTCTCAATGCGATTATACGTTTAATCCAAAACCAAATAAATAAACAAATAGATACCCCTAAGGGTTTACAAGTTTCCAAGGCTTAGGCCCGGTTACACAAAACGGTTATTCAAACCCACACAAATATAGCCCTTGGCTTACAAAACAGAGTCACGCAAAATGAGAGCATTGTACTCCCAACACACACACTTCCACGTCCCTAGTTGGATGGGATCACCACATCTTTTCCTGCACAAAAATCTCGTAGGCTGAGCATAAAGCCCAGTAGGAAATTCTTAGCAAAGTATATACATTTTATACAAGTCTCAAGAGATGAAATACACATGCCATGCTATGCCCTTTTTGAAGATAAATCACATTTTCATCTTTTGAAAACCATCATGCTCAATGATGTCATGCAATTTCAATTGTTCAAAACTTAACAATTTATTTCAAGGGCGGTAAATTCGACTCTGGTAATCCCTAGGTCGGTGTCTGCAAGTAAATTATACAAGTACTACCAAATTGTCATTTTTACCGGTATTAATCGGAAGGCTCGACACCTATCCGCGCGGGTTTTCAGTCTTTCACCCCGGACTCACAGGCCAACTTATTCAATATCATCTACACCACCTATCAAGACTTACTAACGTATTTATCCCAAAACCATTCCATGAAAACTTGTTTCTCAACATTCTTTTCTCAATGCAAGTTTTCAAATCAACTTTCAAAATTTAATGTAATCAAATGAATTGATATGCCAATTTCACAAGATGAATATAAATACTTTTATTCCAATTCATCATCCAAGGAATAACACAATTTCTTCTTCTCAGGTATCCTCAACAATTAGTCATTTCAAGACTATTTGTAGACACCCCATTTTTGACCGACCTTAAGACTCAGACGTCACCGATTGAGTGCTTGGTGATGTTGCATATTGTGCTCGTTCAAAGGTTGCGGAGTCTCGGCTGCGGGCCTTGCCTCCGGACTTCCGGATTCTTTTGTACCTTGCCTCGGTTTGTGAATCAGGTCCCATTTTCTCCATTTTCTCTTCCCGAAGGGAGGGAGAGGTCTCGTAGATCATCTCTCAGTGGCCGTAGGCTACGTTTCGTGGTCGTAGGCCATTTTTCCCGTTTGGAGCCCGGTTCCCGATTTTCGGAGCCGTCGGCCGTGTGCCTCGGTTCGGGACCGCTTAACCACCTCCGTTTGCTTCGGTTTTTGCACACACCTTATTTCCTCCCTTTTGAGGGACACTGTGGTCCGAGAGACCAACTTCGTGGTCGAACGCCACTTCCGGTGCCTAACAGCCTGTTTTCGGGGCCCCGAACTGCGTGTTTCGGCCCCCGAACCTCCGTTTTGCATCCGTCTTGGTTCATTTTTGGTGGAGACCTTATTTTCATTGGTATGAAGGTCATAGAAGGGTGGGAGGCCAGCAATTGTTCTGAAAGCCAGCTTTATTCCTTCAACGCTCTCCGTCGCCTGTTTTTCTCGCTAGAAAGCTGGCATTGACCATTCCCGGGCCACTTTCTTGGACCATTAACCACATATTTGTGTTGTACACACTTGGGAGGCCACCAATATGGCATGGCTGGCCATTAACCCTTCCTGACCCTTTTGAACCCCTCTGAAAAGTTGGGTTTTCTCTCTCCTGGTTCACTTTTTCTGGGTTTTGACCATATGGTTGTGTTGTGCACACATGGGAGGCCACCAATATGGGTGGCCGGCTAGCTAATTTTCATTGAACCTTTTGAACCTAGCCGGCCGGCCAGGAGAGGTGGCCGGCCGGCCACCTGAGCACCCAGAAACTGGCCGGCCATGCTCTCCACACCTTGTTCCTTACAGATACACCCTCATTTCCCTCCCAGATTCTGTATCCGCCGGGGGGGGGCAGGGTGGGAACTTTGGGGGGGAAATTTGAATTCAATTTTCCCCCCTTTTTCTCCACACTTTTGCCTATATAACCAGCACCCCCAGCTGTGTTTTGGGGGTTACAAAAAATTGTTCTAAGGCTCTTGCATTCAATCTCTCTCCCTCTCTATTCCAAGCATCAAAACCCCTCAAGTCCTACACAATTTCTACTCCATCTCCAAGCCAACCAATCCACACTCCATTCCAGCAGCTTGGAGGCTCTTTCCAGAGGCTAGGAGCACCACTTCTTCGACCAAGAGGCTGCTGAAGTTTGGTTCTACAAGGGTGAGTCCCATTTTCCCTCTTTTGTGCACTATTTTGATCTATATCCTAGCTCCTTGTGATTACATTTTTGGGCTCCGACCCTAACTGGAAATAGTCTTATTTTGAGCTCCTTGTCATGTTTGATTAAGGGCATTTCCCTGTTTGAGGCTTCCTTCTCACCCTTTGTGTTTAAACTCTCTTTTAGGCCTTTTTCTTGCATAGTATTTTAGGCTTATTTGTGAGCTGTTTTGGACTTGGTCATAAACTGTAAAATATCATGTTTTGAGCCCCTCTTCAACATTGTTGAAGGGCCCTCCTCTTTTTGAGGCCAGCAGATACCACTTGCCCCTTTGTCCCTCTTGTGGCCTTTTTCTTGCATGATAGTTTAGCCTTACTTGTGTTCACTTTCGTGGCTTGATGTAAACTGTGAAGTGCCATGTTTTGAGCCACTCTTCAACTTTGTTGAAGGGATATTTTCCATTTGGGGCCGTCTTCTTCCCCTTGTCTCTATTCTCTCTTTTAGGGCCTTTTTTTGCATGATAGTTTAGCCTTATTTGTGTTCATTTTAAGACTTGTTGTGAACTGGAAAAAGGCTTTTTTTGATATCATCTTCATGTTTTATTAAGGTTTTATTTTTTTTTGAGGTCATATGCTATCTTGTATGTTTGGTTGCCTCCCATTTTGAGCCTTACATCCTAGCCCTTGTTGCATGCCTTGTTTGGCCCTCTAGCCACTGGAATCCAGTGGATTTCCAGTGGCCTTAATGCTATTTTGAGCCTCCAAATCAGAGAGGGGTGACCCTCTCTCTCCTTGATTTGTTTGGTGGTCATTTTGGCCTTCCAAAGAGACCCTATCTTGCATGCTTCTTAGTCACATTTTAGGGTCGATTTGGTGAGTTTTGAGACTATCATATTTGATTTTCAGAGTTGGTTTGGGGCTTCCACATGTCTACCTTGTATGTGCTTAAGAATCCCTTGTATAGCCCTCTAAAGGAGCCCCTCATTTGTGCATGTGTTGGCTGCCTTTCCATGTGTATTTGGGCATATTTTGGCATGTTTAGTTCACTGATTTTTGCTGGTATGGTGAGATTCCATGTGCTTCATATACTTGCCATGTAAACCATGTTTGATAGTCAAAATCGCATGCTATTTTAAGCCATCTTGCTAGCACTTTTTGGCCATGCTTTGAACTGGAAAAGTTCATGTTTTGGGACTTCCTTGACTCTATCTTCATGCTTCATGATCAAATAATGCATGCTTTGTATAGCTATAAGTCATTCCATGTGCCCAGTTCTGAGTTTCAGGTCTCATCTCATGCATCGGGTGCCATATTGCCATGCTTCGGGGCTGTTTAGCATCATGTTTTAGTGCTGAAATTTGCTTGTTTGCATATCATGTTCCATGCCTTACCATGCTTTGGTAGAGTGGCATTCGTGCCTTAGGTTCGGTCCTCGTTTGCGTGCATGTGTGCACGCATCTCGAGTGTCTCATTTCCATCCTAATGGCCTCCTATGTGAGTGTGGCTGAGGTCCACTTGTGTTGGTGTAAGTCCATTATGCATTGTGTATGCCATTTCATTTCATAGCATTGTGTATGCTAGGTTGTATGTTAGCGCATTGTGTATGCCATGTTACCTCGTGCATCGTGTATGCCATTTCATAGCATTGTGCATGTTAGGTTGTATCTTAGTTGTATTCATGCATGTCATGCATATTGCATTGTGTTTGGGATAGGAGTTAGCCTGAGCACGGGAAACGAGAGACGTTTTGTACTTCGAGTGACGGAACGTGTCTCAATTCCCAGTCACCGACACTCCGGATTATCCATGATGGAGTCTTGGTCTTGTTATGTTTATATGTGCATTCATTTCATATTGAGTCGTGCAATTCGACTCCTCGGCCATCATGCATCGAGATGCGTGATTGGTGGCACGAGGATCGAGGACTACGCTCCCTGAAGAGTAGTCAAGCATACATATGTGAAAATACATTGCCATGCCCCTTTCCTGCTCTCTGTTACAGCAAATCAAAAACCAACAGTCTTCCGGAGCTTGGCGCGCTTTCCAAGAACAATTGCAAACAGAGGCTAATCGGGGCATCGCGATGGATTTCCGCGCCGAGCAACTCAAACATGCACCATTCATCATCCGGAGCAGAGTTGAGGCAGTCCCTAGCTTGCATGCTAGTTTACAGCTTTCTTAGTTTAATTTGTTAATTAATTAGGATTTTGTATTTATTCGGACTGTAACTATTCATTTGGGACTGTATTCTTTATTCGGACCCTCTGAGCGAGGGCACAACTGTAATAAGTGTGCGTGCGTGTGATGTATGTCTTCCAACCCCACGTCTTTCTCCCTTTTATTTACCAGCTTATGATGGTTAGATTAGGGCATGTTTCAATTAGCATATAGTATGATAGCATATCTGCATTCATTCATCTGTTTTGCATGCACCGGGCTCGGCGCATCATACTAACTGCATTTGTATTTCAATTTCAAGTTGAGTACTTGTTAGCTGTTGCATCTCATATGCCATGTTTAGAATAGCCGAGCCTGCTATAGTTGCATTTTTGCATGTGTTACATTAGGCATTTCTGTATAATTAGGATCATGCATGGATTTCTAATTAGCTTTTGTTTTGGCTTGGAGTACTCGGTAAGTTTTTATGCTTTAGCATCCTTGCATGCGTGTGAGTGACTGTCATGAATAGCATGCTTACCATGAGGCTATGTGCTTATATGATATAACTGTCTGAATGCCTGTGGGTGAAGGTTGGGTTATTTGGATTGGAACAAATCATTGACTGTGAGTCTTAAGCCCACTCGATAGTGGCAAAACCATGTTTTCTAAGCCCACCCGAGGGTGGCAAAATCTGCATTTTAAGCCTACTTGCGAGTAGCAAACCATCTTTCAAAAACAAACATGAAATGTTTTGTTCCAATTCGGGTGACCCGGTCTATACTTGTATGCTGTGCGCATCACATAGTAAATCTAGGCTAATAACCGGAATAAGAACGCACAATGTTTTCAAAACTAGATATCATGTTTAGTAGAGGCTGATCTTTGATCGGGCGAGCGAGGGTGCTCACGAAGTGACCTTTCCCAATCGTACCCAAGTTCCCGAGCCGAGGCAACTTTGGTGATGACGGACACGTGGCCTTAGGCAAACGAGTCAGGGTTTCCTAAATTTCCCAAAAATAAAATATTTAGGTGGCGACTCTGTATCTGGCAAAGCAGTCCATGTTTGGCACTTCTTTCAAAAAATCTGTTTTCTCAAAACGATTTGCCGGATTTGGACACTTTGGTTCAGATTAAGAACCGTGACATTTGAGTCCTGAACTGTAGTGAGCCCAAAACGAACGGAACGGGGGAGACTCATTCCCTCCCGGGGCGTTCGGGGACGTCTACAGTTTCTGGCGACTCTGCTGGGGATTTAGAGAACTTGACTTGAACTCATGATATCTGGTTTTGACTACACTTGTGTGTTTCTTTGCATTGTGTAACATGCCCGGGGGGTACCCGCACGCGTTAAACAGTTCGGACTCCCGAGATCTCTTTGATCTCAATGTCTCACGAGTGCAATGTGAAACATAGATGAGAGTCCAGATTTGGAAACTTTTATTGAAAATCCATTTTATTGCAATTTTGTCAAAAATGGACTGCGCCATCAGAACTCAGAGTCGCCACCTAATATTTTGGGAAATTAGGAAACCCATGACGCGGTGCCAAGGCCACTATTCGTCGTAACCAAGGATGCTTGGCTCGGAACCTTAGGTATGAGAGGGGAAGGTCAATAATGAGCACCCCCGCTCACCCGATCAAAAGATCGGCCTCTACTAAACCATGATATGACTTTTATTTTCTTTATATGTTTATGTTCTGATTATTTTAGTAAATCCTAAAATTTACTATGTGAAGCATACAAGTATAGACTAGTTTGCTCAAATTGGAACAATTCAACTTCATGTTTGTTTTGAAAAGGGTTTGAATTTGCCACTTGACAAAGTGGGCTTAAGACGTACATTTATTGAATTATTCCAATTCAAACAACAAGCCTTCATCCATAGGCATTCAAACAGTTTATCATTTAATCAATTAGCCTCATGGTAGGATGCTAAACATAATAAGAAAATCACACACAAATGAGATGCTAAAGCATAAAAACTCACAGATTGACCGACGTCCCACGAACAACTACAAAACAAAGTTAGTAAAATATGCATGATCTTATATACAGAATCTTAATGCAATTCACTCATGAGATGCACTAAAGATTCGGCTTCTAGAATATGGCATGTGAATCATCTCAAAACATACGATAGCACACAGAATCACAGAATAATTGATTAAATCCACACATGTAAATATAGCCGAATCTTAATGCATGAGACATAAATGTAAAGCATGGATATGCATGGCATGTCAGATATATACATACACACAGTTAGGGAAAGCGAGTAAAGAATGGGATAGAAAGAAACGGGGTGGGGGAATTATTACAACACCTTAAATATTACAGATCCGAGTAAGGGAGAGAGGAGGGAAAAATAAAATAAAATAAAACCTCACAAACACTCAAAATAAAAAATCTTCAATCGAACAGGCCTACACACCGCGGCCCATGTAAACTCATCTTTAATGGAGGCCCCAGCACGAGTCAGGGATAGCATGCTCAGCTGATCCATAATATGGACCATTATCGTGAGTAGGAATTGATTCAAGAAAACCAAGGAAGCCAGCAAATTGAGCCCACTGAAAAGGGCCTAAATCCAGTACAATTTACATGGGCCAAACTGCAATCCCCATGCATACATCCAGCACTAATTTAACCCTCGACTAACTCGAACCTTGGGTGGGATCAAAACACAAAACATCAATGGCCCATAGTTGCTCACGTGGCCCAACAATTAATCCTTGCCAAATGCCCATCATGCACAAGTGACCTGTGGCCACATTTGACGTGTCCAGAAGTTGGGTGATGCAGAGAGAAACCGAAGAGAGAGTTGCCAAGAGAGAGAGGTTGGTCTCTTCATCTCAGAGAGAGTTTATGCATGTATGTCTGTGCGTGCTGCTCTCTCTCTCTAAAGCCGTGTGTGTGTGCTTGGTCTGTGATGGGTGTTTTGGCTACTGGGGGTGTGTGTGGCTGCTATCTGTGCATATGTGTTAGGTGGTGGTGGTGTGAGCTGTGTGCGTATGGGTGGTGAGTGGTGTGAGCTGTGTGCGTGTGTGTGTTGTGCGCTAGTGTGAGTGAGAGGTCTATGGTGTGTTGGGTGGATATGTGTGTTAGTGATGGTGTGGTGTTGAGTGTATGCAGTGAATGGAGTGGTGAGGTGAGTGCAGGGTGGCCACGGTAGAGGGAGAGGCGAGGGAGAGAGAGCCGTGTGGTGCGTGAGTGCAGTGATGGCCGTGGGTGTGTGAGTGCAGTGGAATGGTAGAGAGAGAGGTGTGTGTAGGGATTATGCATGGGTGTGTTGGATGATGGGTGGCCATGGTGGGTTGTGCATGGGATGATGGTGGTTTGGAGAGTGAGTGAGGTGTGTGTAGGGATTATGCATGGTCTGTGATGGTGAGTGTGTGTGAGAGAGGTGGGTTGTGTAGTGTTTATTCTCCTCAAAACCGTATCTCCCTCCTTCAGTCCCCCTCCATGTGTGTCTTCACCATTTCCTTCAACACTCAAACCCGAGAGCAAATAATCGAGCCTCACTCCTCTCTACCCATGTGTCCTCCCTTTTTAATCGTGTTTGGGTCCTCCCCCCTCTCTAACCCGTGTGTATCTTGCTCCCCTATTTGGTGGGTGTGTTTCTTCTCTTTTATCTTTCTCTCCCTAACATTTTTCTCCCTCAAAATTCTGTAGTGCCCCCTCCCCTCCACTACCGTGTGTCTTCTCTTCTCTTGATCAGTGAGTGTGTCTTCCATTTAGAGAGAGATATGATTCTTTAAACCAACCACCCCACCCACTCTTTTCTTTTTTTATTTTATTTTTCTAACCAAACCCACTCAAATCCACTGAATTAGGCCACCATCTTTTTTCTCTTTTGGCTCCTCCTTTTTTTTTTTTTATAATCGTAATGACCATCCCATTTTTTTTCTTTTTTTAATCTTTTCTTTTCTATTTATTTTTTATTTTTTTATTCTTTTTGTTATCAAATATCAAATGCCAATTTATATAAACACACCTAAAAAAAAAATGTACAAACACACAAAATTATATAAAATTATAAATTCAAACCAAAATGAGTGAGTTTCGGGATTAAAATTTCAATTTGATTTTTTTTGATGAGGGTGGTCAAAATAAAATACCCAAGTCTTAGGGCCGGTCAAAATGGGGTGTCTACAGTTGCCCCTCTTTGACAGAGCTCGAAGTCATAAAATGACGTGAGTGAATGTCAAAGCCCGAAGACGACCCTTTTGACAAGGCCGTAAGACTTGGGCAATCACACAAAATGCAATGCATGTGGTTGAACCCGAAGGTTGCCTATGTATCCCTTTGCAAGGAATCAAACCAGCGTAGTTCAGGGGCAGAATGCAAGTGATATGCTCAAAATGCAGTTTGAAAGTTGGACTTACACGCTTCGCGAAGCCGGTTATTTTTGAAAAACTTATGATCATGCAAGAGAGGGAAGACCTCAACCAAGAGAAATCAACATCCTAACGCGTCTCACGCGAGAGGAGAAAAGATGGTGTAAACAACAGGCGCAACTGATGTTTTTAAGCGAGTGAATCAACAACCTAACGCGTCTCACGCGAGAGGAGAAGGGGTGGTGTAAACAGACAGGCGCACCCGCTGTTTTTAACCGAGTGAATCAACATCCTAACGCGTCTCACGCGAGAGGAGAAGGGGTGGGTAGACAGACAGGCGCACCTGCTATTATTAACCAATTGGGTGGTGTGAACAGACAGGCGCACCTGCTGTTGTTAACCGATTTGAAGATTGGACTTATACGCTTACGCGAAGCCGGGGTGGCAAGTGGACTTACACGCTACGCGAAGCCGGGGTGGCAAGTGGACTTATATGCTTCCGCGAAGCCGATTTAACGATTGGACTTATACGCTTCCGCGAAGCCGATTTAACGAGTGGACTTATACGCTTCCGCGAAGCCGATTTAACGAGTGGACTTATACGCTTCCGCGAAGCCGATTTAACGAGTGGACTTATACGCTACGCGAAGCCGATTTAACGAGTGGACTTATATGCTTACACGAAGCCGATTTAACGAGTGGACTTATACGCTTCCGCGAAGCCGATTTAACGAGTGGACTTATACGCTTACGCGAAGCCGATTTAGCGAGTGGACTTATACGCTTACGCGAAGCCAATTTAACGAGTGGACTTATACGCTTCCGCGAAGCCGATTTAACGAGTGGGCTTATACGCTTACGCGAAGCCGATTTAACGAGTGGACTTATACGCTTCCGCGAAGCCGATTTAACGAGTGGACTTATACGCTTACGCGAAGCCGATTTAACGAGTGGACTTATACGCTTACGCGAAGCCGATTTAACGAGTGGACTTATACGCTTACGCGAAGCCGATTTAACGAGTGGACTTATACGCTACGCGAAGCCGATTTAACGAGTGGACTTATACGCTTACGCGAAGCCGATTTAGCGAGTGGACTTATACGCTTACGCGAAGCCGATTTAACGAGTGGACTTATACGCTTCCGCGAAGCCGATTTAACGAGTGGACTTATACGCTTCGCGAAGCCGATTTAACGAGTGGACTTATACGCTTACGCGAAGCCGATTTAACGAGTGGACTTATACGCTTCTGCGAAGCCGATTTAACGAGTGGACTTATACGCTACGCGAAGCTGATTTAACGAGTGGACTTATACGCTTACGCGAAGCCGATTTAACGAGTGGACTTATACGCTTACGCGAAGCCGATTTAACGAGTGGACTTATACGCTTCCGCGAAGCCGATTTCACGATTGGACTTATACGCTTCCGCGAAGCCGATCTGGCAAGTGGACTTACACGCTACGCGAAGCCGAGTTGGCAAGTGGACTTACACGCTACGCGAAGCCGGGGTGGCAAGTGGACTTACACGCTACGCGAAGCCGGGGTGGTAATTCATGATTTGTGCAATGCAATACAATGTCATGGAATGCTGGCTATGTTTGCAACTTTCCCTATTCTCCAATAGGGTAACAGACCAGGTTGGTTCAATCTCCAGAGTTGAGGCGCATACAAGCTATCTCAACCTATGGGGCTGCCATACAGATTTCAAGCCGGGGATACACCCCTGGGTATTTAAACCAGACTTTAGTCTCGGAAATCCCAAACCTTTTGCGTTCTAGGCATCGCCATTCGAACTCTAGTTTCCACCGTCTCAGTTGATCTCCTAGGAACTCATTACAAACAGTCAGGTGACTATTCCAGACCAATCGAAGTCGTCCGGGCACGACAAACACCAAAGGAATTGCACCTTTAGAGGATTTAAGGTCTCCTAGACCATAGAGTTCATATACAGACAAAAATACACACAGATAGATACATACGGTATACATATATACATATACAGACAACATACAGACAGATACGGATATATACAGATATATACACAGACATATATAGTATATATACAGGTATATACGACACAGACATATACGGACCTATACACAAACATATACGGATACATACATAGACAGAGGCGGATATATACAAAAATATATACGGATATATCTTTTCTGGGCTTGCTATTTTTTTTCTCTTTTCTTTTTTTTTTTTTTTTTGGAGTCTCTGTAATCGGGGATATCATCCCCTGACTGTAACAAAATCAGTTTCTTTTTTGCTCATCAATGGCGTGACTGGCATATCACTTTGAGTTTGAAAATAATTTTGTTTTGATTGAATTTGAGATTGATTGAAATTTGAACTCTGAATTGGACATTGATCCATACTGACCTGAATAAAAATAAAACTGACTCAACGCAAGAAAAACGAAGCCAAAATAATCCAAACACACTCCTATACACTGACTGGTATGAATACCCTGACTGGTATAAATACACGGACTGGTATGAAGACACACTAATATACACTAACTGGTATGACAGGAACACACTTATATACACTGACTGGTTTGAATACCCTGAGTGGTATAAATACACGGACTAGTATGAATGTACACTCATATACACTGACGAGTTGACTCGAGTGGTGAAGGAGACAGAATCTCTAACTCGACTATGCTCCTAGTTCATTGCCTTGACCCTTTTTTTGTCTCTTGATTTTTTTTTTTGTAAAAATGTTTTGATCAACATGAGAGTTAGATTAGCATACTTATTCCATTTTCTGTTTCAAATCATGTAAGCTAAACTGTGAGCACTGAAAATTTTCCCTTTTCAAATCCAAAGCATAGTCCAAGTTTTGCAAAAATGGAATAATTTTCGAGAAAATCAGTCAACTTCATTCAAAATAATCAAAACCTATTTTTGCAAATGGCCACTACCCAACCAACATGGAATCAATCATTGAGGTGCATAGCTCCAAGCCAGATAACCCGAATTCGTTTTGTAGCAACGATGATAACCGAACCGAGCCGATCCGAATCGAATGAAACCGAGCAAAACCGGACCGAACTGAACCGCCGAACCGAGCCGAACTAAACCAAGTTGAATCGAACCAACTGAACTGAGCAGAACGAAGATACACCAATCAAACACGGATAGGACAACCAAGTCGACTAAAGATACACCAATCAAACATGGACAAAATGAATGAGTTGAAAAAATTATTGGGGCCAAACTTCAAGATGAAGCTACCTACGTATCCCAAAGATAGGAATCAAGCCATCGTAGTTCGGGCTGAGGTTCACTCGAGTATTGACACTCTCCTTTTGTGCTCTAACTTTTGCAACGCCGCCCTTTCGGGTTTTCAACCTTGCGAGCTTTTGATTTTTTTCATTTTTTTATTTTCATCATTTTTTTTATTTTCATTTTTTTTTATCATCATTTTTTTTTTTTTTTTTTTTCTGCTCTAACTTTTGCCTGGGTCGTCCTTCCGGGTTTTCCGCCCAACGAGCCTCTCAAGGGTTACTTTCATTTTAACTTGTCCATGTTGATTGGGGAATCTCTAAGCCACTATAAGAACAACTGCTACACTTGACCGGTAGATATGATGATGTAGGGACTAGGTTGAATTGGGTCCGAATTTGCCCCTAGTGTTGCCCCTAGTGTAGTGGATAGGAACTCGACTGTCCTTCAATAATAAAATTCATTCTCTCAAATTCTGGGTTTGGCCTTTCTTGGCGGTCTTCATTGGGAAACGATTCAGTTTTAACTCTTTGATCACATCCAACCTTTTGCCCCTAGTTCAAGGGCTGCTTCAAATCTATATCACATCCGACCTTCTTGCCCCTAGTTCAAGGGTTGCTTCCAATCTGAATCACTGGCCCTACATAGTTTTGGCTAAGGTTCACTCGGGTATGATACTCTCCTTTTGCGCTCTAACTTTTGCCAAAGCCGCCCTTTCGGGTTTTCAACCTTGCGAGCTTTTCATTTTTCTTTTTATTTTTCCTTCTTTTTTTTATGCTCTAACTTTTGCCTGGGTCGCCCTTCCGGGTTTTCGGCCCAGCGAGCCTCTCAAGGGTGATACTTTATTGCCCCTAGTTCAAGAGCTACCTCCATTTCAGCTATGCAAGCCTCACACTTTTGCCCCTAGTTCAAGGGCCGTTTCAAATCGAAATCACATTCTCTGCCCTGAGTTCAAGGTCTGTTTCCAATCTGGATCACATCATTGCCCCTAGTTCAAGGGCTATTTCCAATCTAAATCATATTCGACCTTATTGCCCTAGTTGAAGGGCTGCCTCCATTTGAATCACATCATGGCCCCTAGTTCAAGGGCTATTTCTAATTCGGCTATGCAAGCTTTACACTTTGATTGATCATGGAATACTTCAAATCATGGTTTTGAAAGCTAAGGAGCTAAGGAGGTCGGACCTCGAGTCAATAGGGATCCTATGCTGTATAACTAATTCCATGCCTGTCTTCGTAGGACCACGCAAAAACAGTTTTTGAAATCTTTTCACAAAGTGACTAATCACTCGTACTTTCACGAAGATAAGATAGAACCAATTTGGACCAAGCCAGGATCCTTCTCAGTACCCACATTAACAAAAATGATTTTATTCATCAAAGGCTTAGCACACCTCTCTTCCTCTCAGTTGATCAAAATTTGCAAATCCCAAGGAAATTCTTCCTCTTCGTTTTTATCAGAGTTTTTGGAAAAAGTTTTGAAAAACTTTCATCAATGCAATGATTTAAAGGCACAGAAAAGTAGGCAGACTCTATGGCATGTTTTTTTGTTTATTGAAAAGAGACTATGACTCAGCAATGACAACAGACCCAAAAGAAAATGACAAAGATGACCTAGACAGGACAAAAATGTCTAGGTTAGCACTATCGAAATCAACAGACTCTGACTCATTAGAATGACTCGAGTCTGATCCCAACTCTACAAACTTGGTGGAATCAAACTTAGACTCAATACTCAATTCAGAATTCAGAATAAAACCATTCTCAATTTTGCTAGTCAAAGTGTGGGCCAGCCACAACATTCAAAATAAAGCTCGTGCAATTAACAGGTGGTCACTCCCCAATTACAGAAACAAAATGGAACTTCCAATTATGCCCTCACTAAAAACACACTGAACCCCACAAACTGAAATGCCTGAACCACTCACTTGAATTTGAGAACCCCTGTATAGATCCAATACATTGCACATAACACATAGCAGGAAAGAGAACAAACACCCCTATGGGGGGTAGGGTTATCCTGTCCTCGCTTGAAATGATCTAGGGTTTCACTATTCAGACAAGTGGTATCATACATCCTAGAAATGGGAGAGCATCCTGTCCTAATTTTGAAAGGTACTATGGCTCACTATATATACAAGGTTGGCTCTACTCTAGGGGTTGAAGTCAAGGTGACGTTACCAAAGAGTCCTTTGGGTCATAACCAATAAAGATCCCAGGAAATCAGAAGAGTCAAATAGCCTCTCTTCGGAGTCTGAGAACCTTAGATAGCGAAGCCAAATAGCAGAGCTACGTAGCAGAGCTACCTTTTTGACAGATCTTAAAAGGTTACAACACAAGGCCTCTAAAGTATCGTAAAGATAGATGTAGTGTCACAAAAAGTGTGTCTGTGTTCCCACTAACATCTGGGCAATACAGGGACTTTAAGTGCACCAATGCATGCAATGCAATAAACATATAATTGAAAATAAAAGTCATACCATGGAGTTCGAGTCAAAGTTTCATAAATCCCTAGCAGAGTCGCCAGAAACTGTAACATGCCCGGGAGGTACCCGCACGCGTTAAACAGTTCGGACTCCCGAGATCTCTTTGATCTCAATGTCTCACGAGTGCAATGTGAAACATAGATGAGAGTCCAGATTTGGCAACTTTTATTGAAAATCCATTTTATTGCAATTTTGTCAAAAATGGACTACGTCATCAGAACTCAGAGTCGCCACCTAATATTTTGGGAAATTAGGAAACCCATGACTCGGTGCCAAGGCCACTGTTCGTCGTAACCAATGATGCTTGGCTCGGAACCTTAGGTATGAGAGGGGAAGGTCAATAATGAGCACCCCCGCTCACCCGATCAAAAGATCGGCCTCTACTAAACCATGATATGACTTTTATTTTCTTTATATGTTTATGTTCTGATTATTTTAGTAAATCCTAAAATTTACTATGTGAAGCATACAAGTATAGACTAGTTTGCTCAAATTGCAACAATTCAACTTCATGTTTGTTTTGAAAAGGGTTTGAATTTGCCACTTGACAAAGTGGGCTTAAGACGTACATTTATTGAATTATTCCAATTCAAACAACAAGCCTTCATCCACAGGCATTCAAACAGTTTATCATTTAATCAATTAGCCTCATGGTAGGATGCTAAACATAATAAGAAAATCACACACAAATGAGATGCTAAAGCATAAAAACTCACAGATTGACCGACGTCCCTCGAACACTACAAAACAAAGTTAGTAAAATATGCATGATCTTATATACAGAATCCTAATGCAATTCACTCATGAGATGCACTAAAGATTCGACTTCTAGAATATGGCATGTGAATCATCTCAAAACATACGATAGCACACAGAATCACAGAATAATTGATTAAATC
Organism: Camellia japonica; assembly: GCA_030407325.1. NCBI lineage: Eukaryota > Viridiplantae > Streptophyta > Magnoliopsida > Ericales > Theaceae > Camellia > Camellia japonica. Next base: position 29,757,668 of record JAPPVO010000010.1, on the reverse strand, counting down.
CACACATGTAAATATAGCGAATCTTAATGCATGAGACATAAATGTAAAGCATGGATATGCATGGCATATCAGATATATACATACACACAGTTAGGGAAAGCGAGTAAAGAATGGGATAGAAAGAAGCGGGTGGGGGGAATTATTACAACACCTTAAATATTACAGATCCGAGTAAGGAGAGAGAGGAGGGAAAAATAAAATAAAATAAAACCTCACAAACACTCAAAATAAAAAATCTTCAATCGAACAGGCCTACACACCGCGGCCCATGTAAACTCATCTTTAATGGAGGCCCAGCACGAGTCAGGGATAGCATGCTCAGCTGATCCATAATATATGGACCATTATCGTGAGTAGGAATTGATTCAAGAAAACCAAGGAAGCCAGCAAATTGAGCCCATTGAAAAGGGCCTAAATCCAGTACAATTTACATGGGCCAAACTGTAATCCACATGCATACATCCAGCACTAATTTAACCATCGACTAACTCGAACCTTGGGTGGGATCAAAACACAAAACATCAATGGCCCATAGTTGCTCACGTGGCCCAACAATTAATCCTTGCCAAATGCCCATCATGCACAAGTGACCTGTGGCCACATTTGAAGTGTCCAGAAGTTGGGTGATGCAGAGAGAAACCGAAGAGAGAGTTGCCAAGAGAGAGAGGTTGGTCTCTTCATCTCAGAGAGAGTTTATGCATGTATGTCTGTGCGTGCTGCTCTCTCTCTCTAAAGCCGTGTGTGTGTGCTTGGTCTGTGATGGGTGTTTTGGGCTACTGGGTGTGTGTGGCTGTATCTGTGCATGTGTGTTAGGTGGTGGTGGTGTGGAGGTGTGCGTATGGGTGGTGAGTGGTGTGAGCTGTGGCGTGTGTGTGTGTTGTGCGCTAGTGTGAGTGAGAGGTCTATGGTGTGTTGGTGGATGTGTGTGTGTTAGTGATGGGTGGTGTTGAGTGTGTGCAGTGAATGGAGTGGTGAGGTGAGTGCAGGGTGGCCACGGTAGAGGGAGAGGCGAGGGAGAGAGAGCCGTGTGGTGCGTGAGTGCAGTGATGGCCGTGGGTGTGTGAGTGCAGTGGAATGGTAGAGAGAGAGGTGTGTGTAGGGATTATGCATGGGTGTGTTGGATGATGGGTGGCCATGGTGGGTTGTGCATAGGATGATGGTGGTTTGGAGAGTGAGTGAGGTGTGTGTAGGATTATGCATGGTCTGTGATGGTGAGTGTGTGTGAGAGAGGTGGGTTGTGTAGTGTTTATTCTCCTCAAAACCGTATCTCCCTCCTTCAGTCCCCCTCCATGTGTGTCTTCACCATTTCCTTCAACACTCAAACCCGAGAGCAAATAATCGAGCCTCACTCCTCTCTACCCATGTGTCCTCCCTTTTTAATCGTGTTTGGGTCCTCCCCCCTCTCTAACCCGTGTGTATCTTGCTCCCTGTTTGGTGGGTGTGTTTCTTCTCTTTTATCTTTCTCTCCCTAACATTTTTCTCCCTCAAAATTCTGTAGTGCCCCCTCCCCTCCACTACCGTGTGTCTTTCTTCTCTTGATCAGTGAGTGTGTCTTCCATTTAGAGAGAGATATGATTCTTTAAACCAACCACCCCACCCACTCTTTTCTTTTTTATTTTATTTTTCTAACCAAACCCACTCAAATCCACTGAATTAGGCCACCATCTTTTTTCTCTTTTGGCTCCTCCTTTTTTTTTTTTATAATCGTAATGACCATCCCATTTTTTTCTTTTTTAATCTTTTCTTTTCTATTTATTTTTTATTTTTTTATTCTTTTTGTTATCAAATATCAAATGCCAATTTATATAAACACACCTAAAAAAAAATGTAAAAACACACAAAATTATATAAAATTATAAATTCAAACCAAAATGAGTGAGTTTCGGGATTAAAATTTCAATTTGATTTTTTTTGATGAGGGTGGTCAAAATAAAATACCCAAGTCTTAGGGCCGGTCAAATGGGGTGTCTACACATTGCATTTGCATTGGTGCGCCTAGGACACCGTGTTTGCTATGTACTAATCCTGAACGGTTTGCCGGAGGCTTGTCTTGTCAAGGCATGACCATAAGGCTGACCGGTTGTGGGCTCTGCCAGTATGGGAACACAAACCCCGGTTTTACCGGGGCACCCTTTTTGACCATTTGACCTAGTGCATATTCGGATCCATAGTGACCATTCCAAACTAGGACAGGTTGCTTACCCGATATAGGTTGTTTGAAACCGCTGCGTGCGTAGTGAAACCCTAGCTCCTGACAAAATAGGACAAGGAAACCCTACCCCAACATAGGGGTGTTTTGGCTCTCACTTGCTTGTTACGTGCTTTTAGAGTGCGTCTCTACAGGAATGCATGTATCAGTTTGCAAGTTTGGGCATCAGGCCTGCGGGCACCAGTTCAGAATTTTAGGATTCAGTTTACCTGAGGGTATCAGTTTACGGTCATTCAGCTCGGCTCATATGGGTTATCGTGAAATCAGGCTTAGATGCTCTCTATTTTCCCTTTTGCTAGGTAGTCTTGGAACCATAGCTTCAGAAGGCTCCGATATCCCCCAGGTTCATTGGACGCGTGTCAATAGACTTTGTCAGGTCAGAGATTCCATTCAAGGGCAAATCAGTGTTCCTTCGCCAGAGACAGGGTAAAAGGGCCAGTTAGGCACAGATCACCAATTTAGCAGTTACCAGATCAGTGGCCCTTATCCACCCCACCAGTGAACAGTCGGACTGAGTTCTCAATTGTTGCCATAGAGATAGATCTACCGGTCAGTCAGATAGATCAGCGGAATACATCAGGGATGGAGGCAATGATGCGTCAGATGTAGGAAACTATGAAAGCCATGCAGCAAGACGCTGTCCGTCAAGCGGAATTCGCCAAGCAACAGGCTGTGGTCATAGCCCAACAGGTAGAGACAATTGCCAGGTTAGAGCAGCAAACCGGAGTATCTACTTCACACCAGGCTCCCCACCAAGAGTTCCATACTCGGGGAGGCAACCCACGTCCAGGATGATACGGACATTCTAGGCGGGCCAGGTCCGCCCCGGTTCTACTCCAGCTATCTAAAACACCCACCAACCTACCAGACTCCCCCTTTGAGCTCGAGACGGACCCCACAGCATTAAAAGTGAGCAAGCTTGAGAAATTTTCAAAAAGTCTCAGGGGGCCCATTCTATTCCTGATATAGAGGATGGTTATACCGACTCAGTGGTACATTACCGGATCGGTTCAAGATGCCACATATCGATCAATTCGATGGCTCTGAAGACCCAATGGTGCACCTCCAACTGTTTTCTGATATCCTGAGGCCAATGGGTTTGACCACAGCCCAGAAATTGTCACTATTCGGCCGAACCCTATCCGGGATAGCCGCAATCTGGTATGCAAAATTGGAGAACTCTGTGAAACAGAACTGGGAAGAGCTGGCTGAGGCCTTTATTGCTCAATACTCCTATAACACACAGATCGAGGTCACAACTCGTGATCTCGAAGTCACCCGCCAAGAACCAAAGGAGGGTTTCTCAAAGTTCGTGACGAGATGGAGAGCAAAGGCCTCAATGATGACTACAAGGCCTTCCGACAAAGATCAGATCAGGATGATTGTTCGGAATCTGCATGGCAAGTTGCTGCAAAAGATGGTCGTTCTACCTCTGTTTACTTTCCAGCCCTTCATGAAATGGGGGTTCAAATCGAGGATGCCATCAGACAAGGGATCTTTGCAGAAGATAATGAGCCTTTGAAGAGGAATGTTGCTCGCAGCTCCAATGCTACTACTGATGGTAGCCCAGCTGCAAAATGCTCAGAAGTAGACACTATCACCACTTCCCTCAATGGCCAAAAACCAACCACTTCAACTCGGCCCCAAGCCCGAAAATTCCATCCTTTTTACATGAGTCTCTCCCAAGCTTTGAAAAAGCTGCAAGAAGAAGGGCACCTAGAACTCCCAGAACCCCAACCCCTTCCAAACCCTCTTCCAACAAGATATGACCCATCTAAATACTGTGCCTATCATCAACAACCCAGTCATGATACGAACCGTTGCATCCGCCTCCGTCATAAGATTCAGGATCTTATTGACAAAGAAACCCTAGCTCCATCCAAAGGACCTCAGGTTAGTACTGACTCGTCACCTCCCTACCTCAACCTCATCCATACACTACCATCCACCTTCGACCCCAGCATATACATCACCCCAGCCCATCTACCCAAGCCTGAGGTGTTCATTCCAGAAAGCATGGACTTATGCATGATGGATGCACCTGGACCCCAATCATCTCAAACCCGTGAGCCCACTACTTCTGAGCTAAAGAGAATGATCGAAGATCTTCAAAGAACTGTGACAGATCTGGCCTCCGGGACATTGGCTCCATCATCGACCACACCACATACTGGGAATTTCATGTCAAAAGGCTCCCCAGTCTTGGGACGGGCTGCACTTGAGGAAGGCCAATCCCTTGGCAAAGTGGAGGCGAGTGGAAAGAAAAAGGTAGGGGCGGGCATGGATCCCCATGAACATCTTCTGTTTGCAGTTGAGGCTTTGAAAGCCGAGGGACTGAACAAAGAGCAAGTCCTCGCAGTTGTTGCAAAAACTGTGGATGACACTTTCGCCACTCAAGTTGGGGGCAGTTTGAATCAAGAGGCAAGCCGGGAGAAGGGTCGTTGTACCAAGAATGTTCCTTTTAGCTCTAATCGTGCTTGGAAGAGACCAGCAAACCAGGCTAGCACCTGCCAATCCCTTTGCTGGTGCGCCAGTAAAAATCCACAAGCCTTGAAGTACCAACCCCGAGGTCGGAGGGTCTTCCATGCCCTCTATATGCCTTTGTCCAAAGCTCTCCAAATCCTTGTTGGACAAGGCCATCTCAAACCCCTTGAGCCTCGGCCTCTCCCGAACCCTCTTCCGGCTACGCATGATGCATTTAGTACTGCGCGTACTATCAGCAAACCGGCCATACTACCGACGACTGCTTCCGTCTTCGCCATGAAGTACAGGATCTATTTGACAACGGGGTCATCCTCCCGCCGAGCTCAGCAAAGTCTATCGGCACTGGATCGGTGAACTTGGGGGATAATGTGATGTGATCAGGGGGTGAACCACATGCGGGCGGCGCTCGATTAACTCCAGACGTGGGAATAGCACGCACTGTGCTGAGCAATATGCAAACACCAGTTTTTGTGCTTTCTGACTTGGGTATTGGGTCAGTCTTGTCATTTTATATTGAGTCAGTCTTTTCATACTGAGTCAGTCAAGTCAGTCCTTTTGTATAGGAGTCGGGTGTTCCGGGGGCGTTACCTCGGACATCGCTATCTTGTTTTGTGTTTGTCTTTTCGTTCGTTTTGAGTCTGTTCCTGCCAGGGAGCCAGTTGTGCCAACAGATTTTGAATGAAACAGCAGTGATTTTCACGCTCTCGCGTTTGCTTCTGCCTTGTGCCAGTTATGCCGGAAGTTTTGAATGAGATGGCAGTATTTGACTAAGAACTCTGTCTTTTCTGTGCCTTGAAGTCATTGTAACGACCTGAGTTTTTCAAAACTTTTTGAACACTGCGGTGAAAACAAAGAGGGAGGAATTCCTCGGGATTTGCAAAACTTTGATCAAATTGAGAGAAAGAGAGGCGTGCCAAGCCCTTAATGAATGAAATCATGCTTGTTAGTGTGAGTACTGAGAAGGACCCTAGCTTTGATCCGGATTGGTTCTACACTGTCTTCAGCACGAGCGATTTGTCGCTTTCTTAAAAACTTTCAAAAAAATTTTGCGCGGTCCTGCGAAGACCTGTGTAGAATCGCTCTTGAGATTGTGCAACTTAGGATCGCTCTTAGTCTCGAGACTCAACCCCTCACTTTCGAACCTTGAACTTGAATTCAAAATGTTCAATGGTCAACTACAACGTGAGGCCTGTGTGGCCAGACTCAAAGCAGCCCTCGAAAAGAGGCAAGAAAGCCAGATTAAGAAGATCAGGTGTCATCAAAAGAAGCTTGGAAAGCTAGATTAGAAGCACCCCTGGAACTAGGGGCAAAGAATTTCAAATGTGCTCGAAGAGTCGAAGATGGATCATTCCACAAATCAAAGAAGGTCGGCAAGAATGCCAAATCCCAGAGGGAGGAAAGAAGAAAGTATTGCTGAAGAAAAACTGAGTTCCGATCCACAACACTAGGGGCAATTCAACCACCATTGGATGAACTCCTGCATCGTCAGCAAACAACAGCCATTCTCCTGGATTCAGATGACTTCAGGTTCTCAAAACCATTTGATATGGACAAAGCTACACTTTTACCCTTGAGAGGCTCGCTGGGCCGAAAACCCGGAAGGGCGACCCAGGCAAAAGTTAGAGCAAGAAAAAAAAAATGCAAAGAAAAGAACAAAAAAGAAAATAAAAAAAAAAGAAATGAAGAGAAAAGAAAAGAACAAAAAGAATTGAAAAGAAGAAAAACATAGCTCGCAAGGTTGAAAACCCGCAACAAGCGCCTTGGCAAAAGTTAGAGCATAAAAAGTGAGGGTTAATACACGAGTGTACCTTAACCCCGAACTACGTGAGGCTTGATTCCCATCTTTGGGATACGTAGGCAACTTCATTCTGAAGTCCAGCCGTAAAACAATTCAAATTCGATTGTGTCCATGCGATGGTTCTGGTCATCTTTGTCTTCTCTGTATCTGAGGATTTGGTTGTGTTCGTTACTCTGAGATGCGCCGCGGTGCCATTCAAACAAGGGGCAACTTTCGTTGCTATTCAATGCGCTGCGGTGCCATTCAAACAAGGGGCAACTTTCCGTTGCCATGCAGTCCTTCAGGAAAGGGGCAATTTTCCTTCGGATCTGAGGTTGTGCATCTCAAGAGTAGGTTCCGTGCTCGTTCAGCAATGGCCGTTCGCGAAATAGTTTTTGAGAATTTTTACTGAGGTTGACTAATTTTCTCGAAAAGTATTCCATTTTTCAAAACTGGACCATTTCTTGGACCCAAAAGGAAAATTTTCAGTGCTCATAGCCTGACTTGCATGATTTTAAAATCAGAAAATGAACAAGCATGTTAATCTAACTCTCATTTTGGTCAAAATTTCTTAGTAGAAAGCCAAAAACAAAAAAATGGTCGAAATGATGAACTAGGGGCACAGTTGAGTCAGGTGTTCTGTCTCTTCCCCATTATCAACATACTTGCCAGAAAGGGCACCATACTTGCGAAGAATGGCACTCTACCTGCTAGAAAAGGCACAATTGAAGGCAACAACAAAGGGCTGAAAGTTCTTTCACCCTCCGAGCAACGAGGTATCAAGCCAAGTGCGAAGCACGAACTGGAATGGATCAAGATATTACACTCCCTCATCTGGACAGATCTGATCACGTCCAAACTCCCCAGCAGAGCATCGTCAACCGATGTCAGCTGCAGATTTGCTGCACATCCAGTTGTAGCACAACCCCTCTGTGGGAGGAACTCACTAGCTGCGCGCAGAGAAGAAGATCTGGCAGCATGCTAGGGGCAAGAGCCCGCAATTTCTTGTTCATTCATCAACCACCCAGGGGAGGGATAAAAAAATGAGAGATTAAAGAATAGAGAGATGTGCGTTGAGAGAAAAAGTGAGAAAAGGGCTTTTTCAGAAAAACAGAGCTTGAGGGCCGAGTGATGTGAGAATCACAAATGAGAAAGGGTGGGAAACAATACCCAGAGAAACTGGCTCCTCGTGCTCCGAGAGGTCTCTCGCCTTTGTAACACAGCTGAGTGTTGTGTTTGTGCGTTTTGTTTGTCTCGTTTCTTGTTTTAAGTCGTTTAAGTGTCAACAAATGTGTTTATGTCATTTTACCTTGTTTTCCCTTTGTTGAGTTGTGTTTAGGTTGTTCTACCTTTGCTTTCCATTGTTGAGTCGTTTTGGCTGTGGTCAGTTGTAGGCTCAATACCCGGTTGAGAACACTTTTCTCATTTCATTTTCAAAAATCGTTTTGTGCTCAGAGTGCCATGTCGTTCTCCACATTTGTGCAAATCAAGATTGGTTCTTTCATAAAGCCGCGGGGTTCAACCCAGGTCATGTGAAAACAGTAAAACCAGGACCCATCTGAAGCTATGAAAGTTTCTGGCTACCAAGCAAAAGAAAAGAGAGAAAATTTGGAGCATCTGAGTGTGTTTCAACTTCTGCAAGTTTCGTCTTTATAAGCCGTGTGTTCAGAATAAACAAAATACTGTGTTATGAGCTGTGTGTTCAGAGTGGGCAGTGTGCTATAAGAGCTGTGTGCTGAATAAACAAAATACTGTGTTATGGGCTGTGAGTTCAGAATGAGTTGTGTTCAGAACGAACCGTGTGTTCAGAATCAGCAGTGTCCTGCGTGAGTCGTATGTTCCAAAATAAGTAGAATATTGTGTTATGAGCTGCGTGTTCAGAATAAGCAGTATGCCGATGCGGGCTGTGTGTTCAAAGTGAACAGAATACTGTGTTGACTGTTTCACTGTTTCAAGCCAGAATGGTGATCAGAAGTGCTCTCCCTGAGTACCATTCCCCGCGAGAGTAAAGCGGTTTACCGCCACTCACTCCATGAGGCGCTTTCTAAAGTACCGCTTTGTTTATTGCTTCCTTAAACATCACGCTCCGCATTGCTTACAACATGTATCGTATCATCACACTTATTGCATTTATTTGCATCTTGTGTTATCTCTTATTGTTTATCCTTTTATGCTGAGCAGCGTTTAGGATCGTTGTCCCCGGGACTCAACTTAGGCTGCGTGGAACACGCTCCCGAGTTGTTTACCTCTTTTCACGATTTCAGCGTGGTTAGAGTGTTCTCTTCCTCACACGATTTCAGCGTGTTTGGAATTTATCCCAGGTTGCGTTGTAGACGCGCTGGGCGGATTGTTTTTGGACCTCCTCTTACGATTTCAGCGTGGTTTGAGTGTTCCGTTCCTCACACGATTTCAGCGTGTTTGGATCTTATCTCAGGTTGCGTTGTGCGCGCACTTGAGCGGTTATTTTGACCTCTTCTCACGATTTCAGCGTGGTTTGAGTGTCCCGTTCCTCACACGATTCCAGCGTGTTTGGATTTTATCTCAGGTTGTGTTGTGCACACACTTGAGCGGTTTTTTTTGGACCTCCTCTCACGATTTCAGTGTGGTTTGAGTGTCCCGTTCCTCACACGATTTCAGCGTGTTTGGATTTTATCTCAGGTTGCGTTGTGCGCGTACTTGAGCGGTTGTTTTCGGACCTCTTCTCACGATTTCAGCGTGGTTAGAGTGTTCTTTTCCTCACACGTTTTCAGCGTGTTTGGAATTTATCTCAGGTTGCGTTGTGCGCGCACTTGAGCGGTTGTTTTCGGACCTCTTCTCACGATTTCAGCGTGGTTAGAGTGTTCTCTTCCTCACATGACTTCAGCGTGATTGGAATTTATCCCAGGTTGCGTTGTAGACGCACTTGGGCGGATTGTTTTTGGACCTCCTCTCACGATTTCAGCGTGGTTTGAGTGTCCCGTTCCTTACACGATTTCAGCGTGTTTGGATCTTATCTCAGGTTGCGTTGTGCACGCACTTGAGCGGTTGTTTTCGGACCTCTTCTCACGATTTCAGCGTGGTTAGAGTGTTCTTTTCCTCACACGATTTCAGCGTGTTTGGATCTTATCTCAGGTTGCGTTGTGCGCGCACTTGAGCGGTTGTTTTCGGACCTCTTCTCACGATTTCAGCGTGGTTAGAGTGTTCTCTTCCTCACACGATTTCAGCGTGTTTGGAATTTATCCCAGGTTGCGTTGTAGACGGACTTGGGCGGATTTTTTTTGGACCTCCTCTGACGATTTCAGCGTGGTTTGAGTGTCCCGTTCCTCACACAATTTCAGCGTGTTTGGATCTTATCTCAGGTTGCATTGTGCACGCACTTGAGCGGTTGTTTTTGGACCTCCTCTCATGATTTCAGCGTGGTTTGAGTGTCCCGTTCCTCACACGATTTCAGCGTGTTTGGATCTTATCTCAGGTTACTGTGCACGCACTTGAGCGGTTGTTTTCGGACCTCTTCTCACGATTTCAGTGTGGTTAGAGTGTTCTTTTCCTCACACGATTTCAGCGTGTTTGGATCTTATCTCAGGTTACGTTGTGCGCGCACTTAAGCGGTTGTTTTCAGACCTCTTCTCACGATTTCAGCGTGGTTAGAGTGTTCTCTTCCTCACACGATTTCAGCGTGTTTGGAATTTATCCCAGGTTGCGTTGTAGACGCACTTGGGCGGATTGTTTTTGGACCTCCTCTCACGATTTCAGCGTGGTTTGAGTGTCCCGTTCCTCACACGATTTCAACGTGTTTGGATCTTATCTCAGGTTGCGTTGTGTACGCACTTGAGCGGTTGTTTTCGGACCTCTTCTCACGATTTCAGCGTGGTTAGAGTGTTCTTTTCCTCACACGATTTCAGCGTGTTTGGATCTTATCTCAGGTTGCGTTGTGCACGCACTTGAGCAGTTGTTTTCGAACCTCTTCTCACGATTTCAGCGTGGTTAGAGTGTTCTTTTCCTCACACGATTTCAGTGCGTTTGGAATTTATCCCAGGTTGCGTTGTAGACGCGCTGGGCGGGCTTGTTTTGACCTCTTCTCACGATTTCAGCGTGGTTAGAGTGTTCTTTTCCTCACACGATTTTAGCGTGTTTGGAATTTATCCCAGGTTGCGTTGTAGACGCACTGGGCGGGTTGTTTTTGTTTACCTCTTCTCACGATTTCAGCGTGATTGGAGCCTCCCATTCCTCACATGATTTCAGCGTGTTTGGAATTTATCTTAGGTTGCGTGGAACGCGCTTCTGATTGATTTTCTTTGTTCTTCCTCCACTCACAAATCCAGCGTGGTTGGCGTATGTCACCATTTTGCATCTATTGTACTCTCTGTTGCATCGCATCTATTATCTATTGCATCACATCTATTACATCCATTGCATCATATCTGTTATTGTCCGGTCTAGGAGACCTTAAATCCTCTAAAGGTGCAATTCCTTTGGTGTTTGTCGTGCCCGAACGACTTCCGGTGGTCTGGTATAGCCACCTGCCTGTGTTAGCGGTGAGTTCCTAGGAGACCAACTGAGACGGTGGAAACTAGAGTTCGAATGGCTCATGCCTAGAACGCAAAGGTTCGGGATTTCCGAGACTAAAGTCTGGTTTAAATACCCAGGGGTATATCCTCGGCTTGAAATCTATATGGCAGCCCATAGATTGAGATAGCATATGTATGCGCCTCAATTCTGGATACTGAGCCAACCTAGTATGTCACCCTGTTGGAGAATAGGGAAAGCTGCGACCATAGTCAGGAAGAAAAGTAGTACCTGCAGCTCAACCAAGAAGAAGCGAAAGATCCCCAGCAGCATGAGGTAAGTCATTGCCAATTACCCCTATAAAGTATCTTCACCTCTTAGCTATTATATTGCATTTTAGCCACTACATTACAGTGCATTGCATAAATCCTCAATTTTCAAACCGGCTTCGCGTAGCGTATAAGTCCAATTTTCAAACCGGCTTCGCGTAGCGTGTAAGTCCAATTATCAAAATCTTCCCGCATATCATTTTACATCCTGCCCCTGAACTATGCTGGTTTGATTCCTTGCAAAGGGATACGTAGGCAGCCTGCGGGCACAACCATTTATTTATCTATATTTTGTTTGTTTGTCCAAGTCTTCGACCTTGTCAAAAATGGGTCGTCTCTGGGCTTTGACATTCACTCCCGTCACTTCTTGACTTTCGAGTTTTGTCAAAGAGGGGCAACTGTAGACACCCCATTTTTGACCGACCTTAAGACTCAGACGTCACCGATTGAGCGCTTGGTGATGTTGCATATTGTGCTCGTTCAGAGGTTGCGGAGTCTCGGCTGCGGGCCTTGCCTCCGGACTTCCGGACTCTTTGTACCTTGCCTGGTTTGCGAACCAGGTCCCGTTTTCTCTGTTTTCTCTTCCCGAAGGGAGGGAGAGGTCTCGTAGATCATCTCTCAGTGGCCGTAGGCTACTTTCGTGGTCGTAGGCCATTTTTCCCGTTTGGAGCCTGGTTCCTGGTTTTCGAAGCTATCGGTCGTGTGCGTCAGTTCGGGACCGCTTAACCACCTCCGTTTGCTCCGGTTTTTGGCATACACCTTATTTCCTCCCTTTTGAGGGACACTGTGGTCTGAGAGACCAACTTCGTGGTCGAACGCCACTTCCGGTGCCTAACAGCCTGTTTTTGGGGCCCGAACTGCGTGTTTCGGCCCCCAAACCTCCGTTTTGCATCCGTCTTGTTCATTTTTGGTGGAGACCTATTTTCATTGGTATGAAGGTCGTAGAAGGATGGGAGGCCAGCAATTGTTCTGAAAGCCAGCTTTATTCCTTCAACGCTCTCCGTCGCCTGTTTTTCTCGCTAGAAAGCTGGCGTTGACCATTCCCGGGCCACTTTCTTGGACCATCAACCACATATTTGTGTTGTACACACCTGGGAGGCCACCAATATGGCATGGCCGGCCATTAACCCTTCTTGACCCTTTTGAACCCCTCTGAAAAGTTGGGTTTTCTCTCTCCTGGTTCACTTTTTCTGGGTTTTGACCACATGGTTGTGTTGTGCACACATGAGAGGCCACCAATATGGGTGGCCGGTCAGCTAATTTTCATTGAACCTTTTGAACCTAGCCGGCCGGCCAGGGGAGGTGGCTGGCCGGCCACCTGAGCTCCCAGAAACTGGCCGGCCATGCTCCCCACACCTTGTTCCTTACAGATATACCCTCCTTTCCCCCCCCCCAGATTCTGTATCCGGATGGGGGGGGGGAACTTTTGGGTGGGAAATTTGAATTCAATTTTCCCCCATTTTTCTCCACACCTTTGCCTATATAACCAGCACCCCCAGCTGTGTTTTGGGGGTTACAAAAAATTGTTCTAAGGCTCTTGCATTCAATCTCTCTTCCTCTTTATTCCAAGCATCAAAACCCCTCAAGTCCTACACCATTTCTACTCCATCTCCAAGCCAACCAATCCACACTCCATTCCAGCAGCTTGGAGGCTCTTTCTAGAGGCTAGGAGCACCACTTCTTTGACCAAGAGGCTGCTGAAGCTTGGTTCTACAAGGGTGAGTTCCATTTTCCCTCTTTTGTGCACTATTTTGATCTATATCCTAGCTCCTCGTGCTTACATTTTTGGGCTCCGACCCTAACTGGAAATAGTCTTATTTTGAGCTCCTTGTCATATTTTATTAAGGGCCTTTCCCTGTTTGAGGCTTCCTTCTCACCCTTTGTGTTTAAACTCTCTTTTAGGCCTTTTTCTTGCATAGTATTTTAGGCTTATTTGTGAGCTGTTTCGGACTTGGTCATAAACTGTAAAATATCATATTTTGAGCCCCTCTTCAACATTGTTGAAGGGCCCTCCTCTGTTTGAGGCCAGAAGCTACCACTTGCTTTTTTGTCCCTCTTGTGGCCTTTTTTTTGCATGATAGTTTAGCCTTACTTGTGTTCACTTTCGTGGCTTGATGTAAACTGTGAAGTACCATTTTTTGAGCCCCTCTTCAACTTTGTTGAAGGGCGCTTTTCCATTTGGGGCCGTATGCTGCCCCTTGTCTCTATTCTCTCTTTTAGGGCCTTTTTTTGCATGATAGTTTAGCCTTATTTGTGTTCATTTTTAAGACTTCTTGTAAACTGGAAAAAGGCTTGTTTTGATATCATCTTCATGTTTTATTAAGGTTCTATTTTTTTTGAGGTCATATGCTATCTTGTATGTTTGGTTGCCTCCCATTTTGAGCCTTACATCCTAGCCCTTGTTGCATGCCTTGTTTGGCCCTCTAACCACTGGAATCCAGTGGATTTCCAGTGGCCTTGATGCTGTTTTGAGCCTCCAAATCAGAGAGGGGTGACCCTCTCTCTCCTTGATTTGTTCGGTGGTCATTTTGGCCTTCGAAAGAGACCCTATCTTGCATGCTTCTTAGTCACATTTCAGGGTCGATTTGATGAGTTTTGAGACTATCATATTTGATTTTTAGAGTTGGTTTGGGGCTGCCACATGTCTACCTTGTATGTGCTTAAGAATCCCTTGTACAGCCCTCTAAAGGAGCCCCTCATTTGTGCATGTGTTGGCTGCCTTTCCATGTGTATTTGGGCATATTTTGGCATGTTTAGTTCACTGATTTTTTCTGGTATGGTGATATTCCATGTGCTTCATATACTTGCCATGTAAACCATGTTTGATAGTCAAAATCGCATGCTATTTTAAGCCATCTTGCTAGCACTTTTTGGCCATGCTTTGAACTAGAAAAGTTCATGTTTTGGGACTTCCTTGACTCTGTCTTCATGCTTCATGATCAAATAATGCATGCTTTGTATAGCTATAAGTCATTCCATGTGCCCAGTTCTGAGTTTCGGGTCTCATCTCATGCATCGGGTGCCATATTGCCATGCTTCGGGGCTATTTAGCATCATGTTTTAGTGCTGAAATTTGCTTGTTTGCATATCATGTTCCATGCCTTACCATGCTTTGGTAGAGTGGCATTCGTGCCTTAGGTTTGGTCCTCAGTTTGCGTGCATGTGTGCACGCATCTCGAGTGTCTCATTTCCATCCTAATGGCCTCCTATGTGAGTGTGGCTGAGGTCCACTTGTGTTGGTATAAGTCCATTATGCATTGTGTATGCCATTTCATTTCATAGCATTGTGTATGCTAGGTTGTATGTTAGCGCATTGTGTATGCCATGTTACCTCGTGCATCGTGTATGCCATTTCATAGCATTGTGCATGTTAGGTTGTATCTTAGTTGCATTCATGCATGTCATGCATATTGCATTGTGTTTGGGATAGGAGTTAGCCCGAGCACGGGAAACGAGGGACGTTTTGTACTTCGAGTGACGGAACGTGTCTCAATTCCCAGTCACCGACACTCCGGATTATCCATGATGGAGTCTCAGTCTTGTTATGTTTATATGTGCATTCATTTCATATTGAGTCGTGCAATTCGACTCCTCGGCCATCATGCATCGAGATGCGTGATTGGTGGCACGAGGATCGAGGACTACGCTCCCTGAAAAGTAGTCAAGCATACATATGTGAAAATACATTGCCATGCCCCTTTCCTGCTCTCTGTTACAGCAAATCAAAAACCAACAGTCTTTCAGAGCTTGGTGCGCTTTCCAAGAACAATTGCAAACAGAGGCTAATCGGGGCATCGCGATAGATTTTCGCGCCGAGCTACTCAAACATGCACCATTCATCATCCGGAGTAGAGTTGAGGCAGTCCCTAGCTTGCATGCTAGTTTACAGCTTTCCTAGTTTAATTTGTTAATTAATTAGGATTTTGTATTTATTCGGACTGTAACTATTCATTTGGGACTGTATTATTTATTCGGACCCTCTGAGAGGGCACAACTGTAATAATTGTGCGTGCGTGTGATGTATGTCTTCCAACCCCACGTCTTTCTCCCTTTTATTTACCAGCTTATGATGGTTAGATTAGGGCATGTTTCAATTAGCATACAGTATGATAGCATGTCTGCATTCATTCATCTGTTTTGCATGCACCGAGATCGGCGCATCATACTAACTGCATTTGTATTTCAATTTCAAGTTGAGTACTTGTTAGCTGTTGCATCTCATATGCCATGTTTAGAATAGCCAAGCCTGCTATAGTTGCATTTTTGCATGTGTTGCATTAGGCATTTCTGTATAATTAGGAGCATGCATGGATTTCTAATTAGCTTCTGTTTTGGCTTGGAGTACTCGGTAAGTTTTTATGCTTTAGCATCCTTGCATGCGTGTGAGTGACTGTCATGAATAGCATGCTTACCATGAGGCTATGTGCTTATATGATATAACTGCCTGAATGCCTGTGGGTGAAGGTTGGGTTATTTGGATTGGAACAAATCATTGACTGTGAGTCTTAAGCCCAGTAGATAGTGGCAAAACCATGTTTTCTAAGCCCACCCGAGGGTGGCAAAATCTGCATTTTAAGCCTACTTGCGAGTAGCAAACCATCTTTCAAAAACAAACATGAAATGTTTTGTTCCAATTCGGGCGACCCGGTCTATACTTGTATGCTGTGCGCATCACATAGTAAATCTAGGCTAATAACCAGAATAAGAACGCACAATGTTTTCAAAACTAGATATCATGTTTAGTAGAGGCCGATCTTTGATCGGGCGAGCGGGGGTGCTCACGAAGTGACCTTCCCCAATCGTACCTAAGTTCCCGAGCCGAGGCAACTTTGGTGATGACGGACACGTGGCCTTAGGCAAACGAGTCAGGGTTTCCTAAATTTCCCAAAAATAAAATATTTAGGTGGCGACTCTGTATCTGGCAAAGCAGTCCATGTTTGGCACTTCTTTCAAAAAATCTATTTTCTCAAAACGATTTGCCGGATTTGGACTCTTTGGCTCAGATTAAGAACCGTGAATTTGAGTCCTGAACTATAGTGAGCCCAAAACGAACGGAACGGGGGGGACTCATTCCCTCCCGGGGCGTTCGGGGACGTCTACACTATTTCAACGTTTTGAATAATAATTTCCAAAATGAACAACAATTCTCATATTTCCTGAAATTCATCGTGTATATAAATATAAATAAGAAATTTTCCAAACATCATTATTTTGACACACAAAAAAAAATATAACAACATTATTCCTGGATTTTCAATCTCTTTTGAAAATCTCCAATTTCTAGGTTTTCTCACCAAAACTATACAACTCAAATCTTTTGAAAGAAAATTTCCAAAATCCTCTTTCTTCAATCAATGAAGATCAAAACCCATAAGATCATTTTAAAAGAACAAGAGACAAACCCACTTTCAAAATCGCTCAACTTCTTGAATCAACAATCAATTTTCAAAAGCTATCAAAGGATGATTTCGAAAATTATCTAGATCTTGCAAAAATATAAATATAACTCAAAGAAAATCCCTACATCAAGTTTGAAGAAAAATAGAGATGAAACCCCAAAATCAACAATGCCTATACTCGATCTTCACCGCACACAACGAAGCCCTCGAGATGATAACCTACTTTGATGTAGAAACAATGGCAAAACTCAAATGGATCTTGAGAAATCAAGGTTTTTGATCTAGTTTGTGTAGAGAAATGTAGAGAAAAGGGAGAATAAATGTTTTTAGAGAGATATACAAAAGTGATCTGAAATATCAGATTCACGAACTGATATAACATGGTCCACTCGAGCGTGGAAAGCCCCGCTTGAGCATCGAATACACCTTCCTAGTACTTTTGCAGATAGGTCAAACCTTTGGAACCAAACATTCTCCACTCGAGTGCATAAACGGCCGCTCGAGCGGACAAGCAACTTCGAATGCATTTTGCATTTTTGCTTCGGCGAGCTGACCGGGCCCGTAAGCTGACTGGGCAGCTCGACCCCTGACACACTCAGCGAAGTGGCAAAACATGAAAGAATTAACTTCCGATACAACTCTGCAAGGCACAATTCGGGTTGGATTTGCATCTAAAGGTTTGGAGACATTACCTGTTCCAAACACACCACTATAACCCGATAACCAAAAATAAGGGGAATACAAGGGAAACTAAGATAGGTAATACCGTTCAAAACCATACCAACCAGAGCCCGGAACACCACAAGAGACGGGTCAAAATCGGGATCGCTACAACCTCTCCCCCTTAAAGAATTCCGTCCCCGAAATTTCAAATCAAACTACCCAAACAAAGGGGGTTCCTAGCGATCAAAACCATGCTATTTCATTTTAAAATCACAATATTAACTTTCAACCATTTTTTTTTTTTTTGCTATTTCCACCATGGTTATCTCATTAACAACAACCGTCCACATTAACCTAAACATGAAGCAAAGAAATGACAATCTGTAACTACTTCATGTTTAACATAACAACATACATAATAACATGTGGTCAACAATTTTAACACATTTCCCTCAAACACTAGGGAATATTACAAAGAAAAACAACTTAAGCATTTTCAAACAAATTCGGATACTTAGAGCGGACTTCCGCCTCCCGTTCGCACGTTGCTTCTTCAACCCCATGGTGTATCCACAACACCTTTACTAGCGGTATAGTTTTGCCCCGTAGCACTTGCTCCCAGGTATCTAATATTTGAACCAGTTGTTCTTCGTAAGAGGCATCCTCATCTACCTCCAAGTCAACCCAATCAAGCACATGAGAAGGGTCGGGTTCATACTTCCTAAGCATAGCTACATGAAATATGTTGTGAACTCCCGAAAGTTGTGGCGGTAAAGCTAACCGGTATGCCACTTCCCCAATTCGCTCTAAGATCTCAAAAGGCCCAATGAACCTTGGAGATAATTTACCACTCTTACCAAATCTCATCAAACCCCGCCTTGGTGAGATTTTTAGAAACACATGGTCACCAACTTCAAAAGATAAAGGTCGTCTCCTCTTATCGGCATAACTCTTTTGTCGGCTTTGGGCCGTAACTAAACTCTTCTGAATGAGAACAACTTTCTCAGTTGTCTCTCTAACAATTTCCAAACCCAGTAAGGTGCATCACCCACTTTGGCCCAACAAACCGGTGATCTACAAGGTCGGCCATACAAGGCCTCAAATGGTGCCATCCAATACTAGCTTGGTAACTATTGTTGTAAGCAAACTCAATCAATGGTAAGTGCCTTTCCCAAGGCCCTTTAAAATCAAGGACACAAGCTCTAAGCATGTCCTCCAAAATCTGAATGGTACGTTCCGACTATCCATCGGTTTGAGGATGATAAGCGGTGCTAAGAGTCAACTTAGTTCCTAATGCCTCTTGAAGGCTTTGCCATAACCGGGCAGTAAAACGAGGATCCCTATCCGACACAATAGTCACAGGGATTCCATGAAGTCGAACTATCTCTCTAATGTACAACTCTGCGAAGCGTTCAACTAAGTCACTGGTGCACATCGGAATGAAATGGGTAGACTTAGTAAACCTATCAATAATCACCCAAACGGCGTCATTGCCTCGTTGTGTTCTAGGAAGCCCAACTACAAAATCCATGGTAACACGCTCCCATTTCCACTCGGCTATCGGTAAGGGTTGTAACAAACCCGCTGGTCTTTGGTGTTCGATCTTCACTTGTTGACAAGTAAGGCACTTCGATACAAATAAAGTGACATCTCGCTTCATACCCCTTCACCAAAACTGACGACTAAGATTATGGTACATTTTGGTGCGTCCCGGATGTACCCCAAGGCGTGAGTGATGAAATTCTCGCAGTACTTCCTCTCTACAAGATTCCGGTACAAATAAACGGTCTAGATAACGTATACTCAGATTCGAGTGAACGTTCAAACCTTTCTTTTCCTTCCCATTAGAAATTTTAACCCGGATAGACTCTACTTCACAGTCCCCTTGTTGTGCCTCTATGACCTTACTAATCAAGGTAGGTTGAGCAGTCAAAGTAAACAAGGTAGCACTCTCGCTGGACTCATCCATGTGCAAATCAAACTTGCCAATTTCACCTAGCATAACCCATTCTCGAATGGCCACACTTGCCAAACTACTCACAGATTTTCGACTCAAAGCAACGGCCACCACATTGGCCTTCCCTGGATGATAGTGTAACTTAAAGTCATAATTCTCCATAAATTCCATCCACCTCTGTTGTCGCAAATTCAAGTCTTTTTGAGAAAACAAATACTTTAGACTCTTATGATCGGAGAAAACCTCAAATTTCTCACCATACAAGTAATGCCTCAAAATTTTCAAAGCAAAAATCACCGCTGCTAATATCTAGATCATGGGTGGGGTAATTTTCTCATGAGTTTTCAATTGTCGTGAACCGTAGGCCACAACTTTTCCCTCTTGCATCAAGACACAACCAAGTCCATCCCCGGACGCATCATAATAGACAGTGTAATTCAAACCCCTTTCCGAAATTATCAAAACCGGTGCGGTAGTCATCTAGTCTTAAGCTCTGGAATGACTTTTCACAAGCCTCACTCCACACAAATTTGATACCCTTTCTAGTCAACCTAGTCAAAGGTACAGCTAGTCTAGAGAAGTCCCTTATAAAATGTCAATAATACCCCACTAATCCCAAGAAACTCCGATTTCAAAAACATTCTTGGGTTGTTCCCAATCCTGTACGGCATCTATCTTTGAGAAGTCCACAGTCACTCCCTCTCCAGACACTACATGCCCCAAAAACTTCACCTTTGTTAACCAAAACTCGTATTTTTCAAATTTGGCATACAATTGGTGCTCACTAAGTAAACCCAGCACTACCCGCAAGTGAGTCTCGTGTTCCTCTTCAGAGGTTGATAAATCAAGATGTTGTCCACAAAGACGACCACAAAACGGTCCAAGTATTCCCGAAAAATTATGTTCATCAAATCCATAAAGGAAGCCGGTGCATTGGTCAACCCAAAAGCATTACAAGGAATTCATAGTGGCCATAACGAGTACAAAAGGCCATCTTCTGAATGTCCTCCTCCTGGACTCTCAACTGATGGTACCCCGACCTCAAATCTATTTTTGAGAAGCAACGAGACCTTCTAAGTTGGTCAAACAAATCATCTATTCTGGGTAAAGGATACTTGTTCTTAACTGTAACTCTATTCAACTTGCGGTAATCAATACACAACCGCAACGATCCACCATTCTTCTTCGCAAAGAGAGCCGGTGCTCCCCAAGGTGATGTACTAGGATGAATGAAGCCCTTATTTAAAAGCTTTTGGAGTTGAATCTTCAACTCATGTAATTCGGCGGGTGCAAATCTATACGGTGACATGGAAATCGGTCCCGTGCCAGGCACTAATTCAATGGAGAACTCAATCTCTTGGTGAGGTGGTAAACTAGTAAGATCTTCTGGAAAGACATCCAGGTATTCACAAACTACCCTTGGTAACTCAACACGAGCCCCGTCACTCTCACTATCCAAGAGCGTTGCAAGAAGGCCACTAAGCTTGCTCTTACTACGAGGGTCAACAACTGGCGACAAGGCTCTATCAACTCGGTTCCCCAGAAAATAGAAACGATCACTACTCGAAGTGCACACCGTAACTCTGTGACAGTAACGATCAATCACAGCTTGGTAAGAACACAACCAGTCCATGCCTAAAATGACATCAAAACTCGACATATCTAGCAACACAAAAGCAAACGAAAGTCGACGCCTTGCAACTTCTATTTCACAATCACGACAACCCCGGTCTAAATCAATTGTACCCCCAACAGGTGACTCTACTCTAAGTGGAGGCACTAACCGTGCTACCTCTAACCCCAATGCAGAAGCAAATACAGTAGATATAAATGAATGAGACGCACCCGTGCCCGTGTCTATCAATACATTAGCCAAAGAATTACACACAACAAAAATAACTCTCACAACTGAGGATTCTGGCAACTGCTCTGGCACGGTAACAGCATACACGCGCTTATGTGGCCCCTGATTAACTTGCGCCCCTCTCGGAGCATAGCCTGTTATAATGACTGGCCCAAGCGGCTCCCTGATTAACTCGCGAAGCTTGGACTGATTGAGCCTATTGGTGGCTCTGAGTCTGCCTCGACTCTGATGTGCCAAATGCGCCTCCCAACAGTGGGCAAGTTCTCTTCATATGCCCCAGCTGACCACACTGATAACAATTAAACCCTTGACCGTTATTTTAAGACTGAGACTAACTTTGAGATCGGTTAGGTGGTGGTAATATTAACTACTATCCTCCCTTCTGTGGGCATGAGAAGGCTTTGTGACCCGGTTGGCCACACTTGAAACACGAGAAGCTACTCGATGCACTTTTTCCCGAACCTGCACTAGGCAAAGGAAAAGTGGATCTAGACTGCTGTGGTTGGAACTGGGATGGATAGGTGTTCCTGCTCTTCTTGTTCTGCCTATAGTCTCCTTGAGACTCTTAGCCCCTAGACCTCGAACTCTGAAGCCTCTCCTTGGCTTGTATGGAAATTTCTACGTGTGTCGCCATCTCCACAAGACGGTCATATTCCCGAATCATATTTTCAACAAGCTTGAACATAATTTTTGTTTTTAATTTCTTTTCAAATTCAATGCAACGACGCTCTTCCGTTGCTACTAATTCTGGTGCAAATCTGGACAAACTAGAGAAGACCGCCTCAAACTCAGCCACGGGCATGTCGAGTTGTTTGAGGTCTTTAAACTCTTGCCTCAATCTCTCCCTAACAGTGGGAGGTATGTACTTATCTTGGAAAACAATCGCAAAGGCTTCCCATGTCGGCTCCACTCTACTCTTGGCATATTTCCACCATTGACTCGCGTCTGCCTTAAGGTAGTAACTCGCTAGAGTCACTCTTAGTTCACTATCTTCGATGTGAAGCATCTCAAATCTCTTCACAGTTTATTCGAGCCACTCATCCACTTTCTTGGGCTCGGGACCACCATGGAACTCATCCGGTTTGGCCCGCAAGAACTCTCTAGTAAGGAAACTCGCCCTTGACTCCGCGGTGTTCTCTCGAGCTTGATTCTCCACCCTCAACAAGTTCATAGACACTCTTAAAGCCCCTGTTATTTCTCGAGCTAGGGCCCCCATTGTGGTTTGACCCGCTTGTCCCGGGATTCCTGCCTGCCCCACTTGTTCAGGCACATTAGCTTGGCCGGACTCTTCCTCTTGCACCAAAACCTCATGGACCGGTACCTCATGCACACCTCGGCGAGCCCTACCACGCCTCCCGCCTCTACCACCACGGGTTTGACCTCTTCCTGACATCCTATAAATGACAATAGAATTAATTTAGCATACTAACCCACACGTGCCCGCAACTTGCCTTACACATTTGATTACAATAATTCTATATATTCCTCTACCATATAACAATTAAATTTCACCCCACATAAGCACTTAGTCATGTAAACACATACGGATTATACTCTTATGATGAGATTCATCCCACGAAAAACTAAGAATTCTTAGTAGAATGAGTATTGATCAAGTACCCTTCTAATAAGACCTCAAGAATTTAACAGGCGCAAACAACATCCCAAAAGTCAATCCCATACCCATTTAGTTACGTAAACATGTTATCACATAGTCACAAATTGCATCACACTTCCTATGCATGCTAAATGAACCCATTGTGGTTAAATAACCACTTCCCATGAGCTCCAAGTATTCAAACCCGGTAGCTCTGATACCAACTTGTAACGCCCAAATTTCCTATGCTCAAATGATAACACAACCATCATGGCTCCTTAAAGGAAAACAGAAATAATTTTCCACACTTGCATTACATGATACAATTAGTTTCTCAATGCGATTATACGTTTAATCCAAAACCAAATAAATAAACAAATAGATATCCCCAAGGGTTTACAAGTTTCCAAGGCTTAGGCCCGGTAACACAAAACGGTTATTCAAACCCACACTTCCATGCCCCTAGTTGGATGGGATCACCACATCTTTTCCTGCACAAAAATCCCATAGGGTGAGTATAAAGCCCAATAGGAAATTCTTAACAAAGTATATACATTTTATACAAGTCTCAAGAGATGAAATGCACATGCCATGCTATGCCATTTTTGAAGATAAATCACATTTTCATCTTTCGAAAACCATCAAGCTCAATGATGTCATGCAATTTCAATTGTTCAAAGCATAATAATTTATTTCAAGGGTGGTAAATACGACTCTGGCAATCCCTAGGTCGATGTCTGCAAGTAAACTATACAAGTACTATCAAATTGTCATTTTTAGTTATTAACCGGAAGGATCGACACCTATCCGCGCAGGTTTTCGGTCTTTCACCCCGGACTCTCAGGCCAACTTATTCAATATCATCTACACCACCTATCAAGACTTACCAACGTATTTACTCCAAAACCATTTCATGAAAACTTGTTTCTCAACATTCTTTTCTCAATGCAAGTTTTCAAATCAACTTTGAAAGTTTAATGTAATCAAATGAATTGATATGCCAATTTCACAAGATGAATATAAATACTTTTATTCCGATTCATCATCCAAGGAATAACACAATTCCCTCTTCTCAAGTATCCTCAACAATTAGTCATTTCAAGACTATTTCAACGATTTGAACAATAATTTCCAAAATGAACAACAATTCTCATATTCCCCGAAATTCATTATTTATATAAATATAAATAAGAAATTTTCCAAACATCCATTTATTTTGACCCACAAAATAAATATAACAATATCATTCGTGGATTTTCAATCTCTTTTAAAAAAATCCCAATTTCTAGGTTTTTCCACCAAAACTATACAACTTAAATCTTTTGATAGAAAACACTTTCCCAGTACTTTTGCAGACAAGTCAAACTTTTGGAACCAAACATTCTTTGCTCGAGCACAAAAGCGGCCACTCGAGCGGACAAGCAACTTCGAATGCATTTTGCATTTTTGCTTCGGCCAGCTGACCGGGCAGCTTGACCCTCGTAAGCTGACCGGGCAGCTCAACCCCCGACATACTCAGCGAAGTGGCAAAACATAAAAGAATTAACATCCGATACAACTCTGCAAGACACAATTCAGGTTGGATTCGCATCTAAAGGTTTGGAGACATTACCTGTTCCAAACACACCACTATAACCCGATAACCAAAAATAAGGGGAATACAAGGGAAACTAAGATACGTAACACCGTTCAAAACCGTACCAACCCGAGCCTAGAACACCACAAGAAACGGGTCAAAATCGGGATTGCTACATCTATTTTTCCTGACAACATAACACCGGAATAGTGGAAATTGTTTAGCAATGTGCCACTGAACTAGCCCATAGCACTGAAAAAAAAAATGTTACTTCCAGAAAATGGTACCATATCACTCTAAAACACTTTAATATCATTACAATGCATTACAAACAATAACAAATCCATATGGTCACCAAAATAATTTTTCATTAAATTCATCACATAAATATTGAATACAAAATAGATCTGAAATTGTTTCAAATTCATACAAAAGTATGACACTTCATTACTTGTCTAACCAAACATCCAGTTTACCAGTCATCCAAGACATCCACAAAAACTATGCCATTAGAAAAAAGTATATCCCAAACTCTATATGACCTAGGCATTCACAAAAACTATGCCATCAAAAAAAAAAAAAAGTAGATCCCAACTCTCATGTACGGTCAACACAAAAGTATATCCCAAACTCTATACGGGCTAGACATTCACAAAAAGTATGCCATCAAACAAAAATTAGATCCCAACTCTCATGTACGGTCAACACATAACTATGACATCAAAAAAAACTAGATCCAAATCCTCATGTACGGCCCATCTTACAATGTTTACGATAATAGACTTGATGCTCTGTACGTGTCGATGTAGATCCCAAACTCTGTCCATCAAGAACTTGTAGCATTATACCAATGGTTTCATACAACATGTCAGGGTGCAAGATATACTTATCACGACCAAGCCTATGGACTGCCGCACCAATACTGAAAATAGCATCATTACATTGAAAAAAAAATGATAAAAATCATACTTAGTATTTGATTTATGGTGAACCACTTAAAAGTGAAATAAGTTAATTCACAATTCACTTACCCACTCGGGATCCATATTAACATCATTCTCGGGACGTTGAAGACGTGGATCACACTGAGAGTGATGTGTAGGATTCTAAACAACCCGGTGCGAAACATAAGCATACCACTGACGGTATCTCGTACACATTCAGATGGGCTCTGCTGTACAGGTATGCTATGAGCGTTAATAGACAACGCATGATTCTCCCATTGGGCCCATATCGTGTCATGGTATTGATACATGATTTTGTATTGTCCTGGTTTACTACCTCATGTACCTCGAACAGGAGATAATGGTGCTGGTGGGATGTTTTGGACCCTACTAAACTGTCGCAAAACCCTATTGGGGTGATAGGGCTCAACAATATCAAAACATTTCAAACATCCAGTATAACATGCAACCTCATGAAGTGGATGGTGTGTCCTACATAATCGGTATGGATCCCACTCGATCTACAAATAGGCAATGCATAATGTTAGTTATAAAATCTTATTTTTTTTTTATAATATGACACTATTATAAAATGCCTAACCTCATTAGCACGCAACATGTCAAGTTGCTCTCGTAATGTCTACAAGTGGTCTTCTGTGAAACCTCCATCTCTCCGCAGACTCCAATGGCAGACATGAGGTTGTTCATCAGAATAGGACCAATTTGGATGAGGCCTTCCTAAATAAAAATGCTCATAAATCCATGTTTCCAATAGCTTCAAGTAACTAGCAATCTGCTTAACACCAGCCCTACAACCAAGTTCTAATTATCTATACAGGAATGTCAAAGCGGCAACACCCCATGCATATGAGCTAACAACATCGATCTTAGTCAACAAGTACAAGTAAGCAACAGGTACTTGAGTCCCACTCTTGTCAATGAAGAGGGTACAACCTAATAAATATAACAAGTAACCTCTGGCTGCGTGTTGTATGAAATTTGCATCATCTGTATCTTTAACTTCATGAAATCTGATTCTCAACCACTCTAACTTCACAGATTGCCCATGAGATTGAACTAATTCTGCAAATGCATCATTCACTGGCACTCCCAAAGTAGCACTCACTAGTTCAGCAGCCTCGTATCTTGTTAACTTAGGACATGACAAAGCCCTACCAATGACTGAAATGCCAAGTATGGTCCGTACATCATCCAACGTGACAGTCATCTCACCATCTGGCATGTGAAATGTATTTGTCTCTAGATGCCACCTTTCGACGAAGGCAGATATTGTCACTCTATTACCATGCCGATATGTGTGATCAACAAGGACACTAAGACCAGACTGCTCAACCAAATGTTTTCACCCGGCATTTTTGAGTGTTGGTGACATCCATGGCCACTCTATAAGCTTTTGAGAATGATTCAAACATTTAAGAGGTCCTCGTTCCTGCATTTTACATAAAACATAAAAATAATTTGAAGCATATAGTACATATGATTAGTTTATTGTTCAGAAATTCAAAAAATAACTTTTTCTTCCAAACAACTACAACAACATGGTTATAGAAGCTAATTAGCAATGAAGGATCCTCTGGAGCACCTGGAACTGGTTCTGTGTTGTCATCATCCACACCAACATCGTCCTCCATGAGGTTAACCTCTACACCAATATCATTATCGACATTGTCATCCTCCGCACCAACATCGTCATCAACATAATCATTATTCACATCCACATGGTCATCCTCCCCCACAGGGACATTCACTTCTAATGCATCAGGTTTGTTTACTTGGCACGTCTTCTGTTGGATGCCGTTGGTCTCTTACGTGAGACACCACTAACCATTTCTGTGTAAAAAAAAACATTCAACCCAATATCAGCAAAAACTCAAATATATTAAATGACTAATGTAAACAATATCAACAAAGAACCATAATTTCATAGATAATATTCAATTTTTAAATAAAAAAATTTGAATGTGCAAATGTATAGAAAAGGGAAAAAATTCAAATTATAGAATAGCAAAATACATGATTTATTAATACATGATGTTTTAGAAAAAATTGTTAAAATGATAAGTAAAGGGGAAGCTTGGCATCATTTGAAACATTTTTGTCCAATAAAATTGCATCAACATAAAAGTTACGCTATTCTAGGGAATAAGGAAGAGGTCATTCAAATGAGCTAAGGGGTGTTTTATTCATGTTTCTTCCTTCACAGTTTAGGGCACTATTTGTTATTGAATGTTTCTTATGATAGATGTTCAAATTTTCTGGTCATTCTGTTTATGCTTCCCCTGTGTTGAATGTGGTCATGATATGGTTGGAAATATGTTCCTCATTTCATGCTTTTAGCTTTACCTTGAGACAATTTATAATTAACTATTGTTTCCTTTTTCTTTTTCTTTTTTTTTCTTTTATTTTTATTGATTTGTACTATGTAATGCAAGTATGCAATTAATAATTTTAATGTGCCTACATTGTTCTATTTCAAGTTTCCATTTTTTCTTGTATATTTTTAATTTTTAAATGCCTACTTTATTGTATCTTAAAGCTCACAATCTAATCTTCTTGGGATACCTAGCCTTTGGATGTTACTTGAGCTACACAAGTTTTGAATGACCATTGAGACATATAATCTGATGCATGTACTGGTATAAAATATTTTGTCTTACATGCATGTAGTAGACCATGGTGATATCTTGATGTGCCACATATTGAATTGGCCTACTGGCTGATATGTCAATTGACAATGTATCTAACAGTATAATAGTACCATAAGTTACTTTTATTAAGCAAATTGTAATAATTCAATTTGCAGAATTTTGGAGGCGGAAAAATAAGTTGAGACTAATGATCTTGAAGTACAGCAAGGGGAAAAAAATTTAAGAAGCAGCTAAGTTTGGAAATGTGTTACTTTCAGGATAAACTCAATTGATTAGTGTTCTAGTGAACTCAATTGAAGAATAATGTAAAACCTGCCTAATATATCAAATATACAAGAAATCAACATAGCTTTGCACATCTTAAAGATCAATAATTACCACCATCTTTAAAGATTGACAATTGAAAACCAAAAATTGCTTCTGACATACTCTTAATTTTATACCCCAGCCAATATATTTATGAACCAAGAACCCACAAAACTCTAACCCACAAATTCAATTTTTTCCACAACTATTGACAACCTTCTATGGTAGGTCTTTACCCACTGAACTATAACCCTTTCCACTTAACTATCACTTTCAAAAAAATAAAAAATAAAAAACTGTGACAGTGGTCAAAACAGAGGACCAAAAGTTGAACTTCAACATTCAAAACTAGCACCAAAAATCACAAACCCAATTAAATTCCAAGATCAAAACCACCAA
This sequence comes from Camellia japonica, assembly GCA_030407325.1. NCBI lineage: Eukaryota > Viridiplantae > Streptophyta > Magnoliopsida > Ericales > Theaceae > Camellia > Camellia japonica. Next base: position 29,729,010 of record JAPPVO010000010.1, on the reverse strand, counting down.
AGCTATGTTGGGAATGTGCTATTCTTTGTCTATTCGCAAAAAATAATGACATAGATGACACATATACGTATATAGATATACATATCTATGTCTATCAATATAGAGAGAGAAAGAAGAGTTTTTTCACTTACCTTTGGCGAATGAGAATAATGAGTTCAATTGTTCATCCGTTCGAACCCCTCCACGCCGGTGTTGTCTAGTCTTCTTCCCTGCGTCATTCTCTCTACATCGTTTTCTTTTCCTTCTTTTCCTTCCAAAAGTATGGGTGTAAAGAGATGGGTTTTGAAGAATTTTTTATCTTAGGGTTTGTTTTGGTAATATATTGGGTGTAATGAGAATCCAATGTTTTTTTTTTTATTGATGTAATGAGATGGAGGGTGTAAAGAGGTAAAAGAGTGGTGTAAGTAGAATCAACTTTTTAAAAATTACCAATTACAAATTGATCCTATTAATTTTGAATTTACCCAATTAGTCTTCAATGAGACTTTTATAGACATATTAATCTTGAAAACCATACATTTTATCATTGAGAATCATTGGGAAAATGGAAAGTTTATTGTGAGAATCGGTATAAATTGAAAATCGTGGGTTAGTGAGTTGGATTTTGTTAGCCTATTAATTTAAAGCATGACTTGTTAGGTATTAAGTCCCGACTCCCGTTTATTGTTGATACGATACGCAATAATACTAGGTCTAATTTATCATTATAAATTGGGTAAATTACACTTATTTGAGATTTGAAAAACATATAATTAGTCTCACATTTTTTATATAATTATATTAATATCACTTTTAGTGTGACAAGGTTGAAATTAATCTAAATGATGGATAGATACTAAAATATATAAAGACAAAATGGCACATTAAACCCAATAATCATTTCACTTTTTCTCTCACAAACTTCACATCCAACTACAAAAAAATTCAACCATCTTCCCAAACACAAATATTTTAGCCTACTAAAATAGCAAAAAACTAAAATACCTACTAAAATACCCAACTTCCCAAACAAGGCCATTTTAGTTAAAAAATTGATAAGAATATCGTTTTTTCCATCAATAATAATTGATGAAAAAATATTTAACTACTGTGTGAATTAAAATCTCAATGGAAGTTAGTGTAATTATGTCAAAAGTGTAGGATTAACTATATTTTCTTAAAATTTCAATAGACGTGAGTGTAATTTACTCTTAAAAAATTTATGAAATAATTTATGGTGATTTATTGAAATTTTTTGAACTATTTGATGATTTTTGAGACTTCTTGAAATTTGTTTGAGAAGGTGATTTGAAAAGATGAACAGTAAACCTAATAGATAATAATTGACGCCGCGTCGGAAAAACTCAAACTGTAATGGCACGTGATATCCAGCAGCAACAACAAAATTGAATTGATATCTACAAAATTGAATTGATATCTCCCACTTGGCCAATAGATCAAGATATTCTCAATCATTTTTTATCCCCATCGAACTCACATGTTTCTTAAAATCATTTGTTGCAATAGGTTTTGTTAGGGGATCTACAACTACAGCGATCTCGGTTTTTAACCCATCAATTGTTGTATTTCGGACTTGGGTTTAATGTTTCCATATTGTTGTTTACCTCTTGCCTCCCTTGTATCTCTTAAAATTGGCCTTTGGGTTGTTGTGGTTGTGTTTGGAACAAGTTAATTGCTTCTTTTTCCAAAACTTTGTTGCCCAGAATTTTGGTCCTCCGCTCAAGCGGACCAGTTTTGCGCTCGAGCGAAACAAAACTTTGTGTCTGACACTCAAGCGTCAACTTCTCCGCTCGAGCGGACTGTGTGTATATCATATCGCGAAAGTAATGTTTTATATCACTTTTTCGGTTCTTTCTCTCTTTAAAACTTTCCAAAAACCTATATTTGGACATTCTCTCTCTAAAATACAATCTCTCTCTACATTTTGGCCTTGATCCTTTGATCTCTACACCCTTGTACCTTTGAGAAAAAGTTGGAGCATCTCAAGATCTACATTTCTACCCGATTGGATCTAGGTTTTGTCATCTTTGAGGCTTCTCTCTTTCTTAACTTGTCTTCTCTCTTTGAGGTAGGGATTTTTCTCCACCTTGTTATGATTTTTAACTTAGTTATTTGTAGTTATGTAACAATGATGGGTTTGGAGGTATTTTGAACATAAACCTAGGGTTTGGGTGAGATGTAAAAGAGGGGTTTTTGATAGAAATAAAATAAATGAATATGGGGTTTGAAAATGAAGTATTGTGGTGCCAAAATAGTTGATTTTGGTATTTGGATGAGATTTGGAAAAAATGGGAGGTTTGTCCTTGAATGGGTATTATGTTTATTTTGTAAAAATAAATGAAATTGATGTTGTAAATATGGAATTGGACAATTATGGAGATAGATGGTGAAATTGAATAGATGACATGTCTCATCCCTTGAAAGTTTTGAATAAATTATCTGTCATAAGATTGCATATCTATTAGAAATATCTGTATTGGGCTATCGTGGAGGATAGCTTTGATTGTTATAAAAATTGCCTGTGAATTAGGTAAATTGAAACTAATCACTTGATGGTTGTCATTGAACATGGGGATATGTAAATACATTGCATATGTTTGTTTATTTGGGAGAAGAAAGGGGATGTACTCCATGTGTGATTATGTGTTTAAATACATTGCATATGTATAATTGTTTGGGAGGAGAAAGGGGATGGACTCTATTATAATTAAGTTGGCAGTGTCCTGGGTGAAAGTCCTGAAACTATACATGGGTGCTGATCCCATGGACGAAATATCCGTGAAATGGTGAATAGAAAACTATACATGGGTGCCGATCCCGCGGACGAAATATTCGTAAAATGGCAGTGGAAGTGTTTTATGTCATTTGTGAGATTGCTAACCAATGAGATGTAATCTCATTTGGGTTAATGGAAAATAGGTAAAATTGGTTCATGTGTTGAAATAAATGAAAAGGAAATGAAATGGGATATGGACTTGATTCATTTATGATTATATAAGACGTAAATGTTTTACCCCTACCATTGTATATGTATGATGATGCACTTATAGCTTCGTTAAATCTGATATATTGTGATAGATTGTTCCTACTGGGCTTTGGCTCACCCTATTTGAGAAACCATTTTCAAGTACTGGTGAAATGCCTCCCCCAAGAACGTAGCTTGGGAGGACCAAGGGGCTGAAGGCTCTTCTTTTGTGTTTACATGTTTATTTAAGCCAAAGGCTATTAAATGTATAGAGCTTATGACTCTCTTTTGTTATAACCAAGCAAGTCTTGGAAAGATGTAAGCCCGTAAGGCATTTATTTTGTTGTCATTGTAACGCCCCAAATTTCTAGCCCAAATGATAATACAACAATCATGCCTCTTTCAAGGAAAACCGAATATAAATCTCCAAACTTACATTACATGATATAATAGTTCTTCATGCAACAATACATTAATCCAATAACAAGTAAATAAACAAATAAATAGCCCCTAGGGTTTATAAGTTTCTAAGGTTTGAGCCTGGTTACACAAAACGGTTATTCAAACCCACACACATACAACCCTTGGCTTACACACAGCGTCACGACAAAATGAGAGTCTCGTATTCTCAACACACATTTCCTCGCCTTTAGTTAGACGGCATCACCACATCTTTTCCTGCACAAAAATCCCATAGGGTGAGCATAAAGCCCAGTAGGAAATCCTTAACAAAGTATATACATTTTATACAAGTCTCAAGAGATGAAATGCACATGCCATGCTATGCCCTTTTAAAAGAAAATCACATCTTCATCTTTGAAAACCATCATGCTCAATGATGTCAAGCAATTTCAATTCTTCAAAACTTAACAATTCATTTCAAGAGCGGTAAATACGACTTTGGTAATCCCTAGGTCGGTATCTGCAAGTAGACTATACAAGTACTACCAACTTGTCATTTTTACCGGTATTAACCGGAAGGCTCGACACCTATCCACGCGGGTGTAGACGGCGCCCACGTGGGACCTCGCTACAGTTCGGACTCCCCTTTTTTGTTTGTTGCGGTTATAAATCTTGAACCAAAGAGTCCACCTCTGGCAAATCGTTTTGAAGAAAAACAGATTTTTGAAAAAGTAGTGCCAAACATGGACTGCTTTGCCAGATTACAGAGTCGCCACCTAAATATTTTTTATGGGGGAATTTAGGAAACCCTGACTCGGTGCCGAAGGCCACGTGTCCGTCATCACCAAATGTCTTGGCTCGGGAGCTTGGGTACGATCGGGGAAGGTCAGCTATGAGCACCCCCTTTCGCCCGGTCCGAAGACCGGCCTCTACTAACCGTGATATCCGTTTTTGAAAACTTTATGCGTTCTTATTCCGGTTATTAACCTAGAATTACTATGTGATGCGCACAACACAAAAGTATAGACTAGATTGCCTAACTTGGAAATAAACATTGCATATCCGTTTTGTCTCGAAAAACGTGTTGGTTTTTGCTACTCGAAAGTAGGCTAAAATACGGATTTCAATGAGTTGTTCCAACTCACGCAATCCAACCTCCACCCACAGGCATTCAAACAGTAATATCTCACGTAAGCATTTAGCCGCATGGCAATCATACTGTCATGTTAGTATTCACACGCATGCGCTATGCTAAAGCATAAAAACTTACATCGTACTCCGCGCCAAAACAATAACCCGGTTAGCAAACATGCATGACCTAGTTCATGTTAAGTGGCTAATGCAACACAGGCATAGATGCAATCTAGAGTAGGCTCGGCTAACCCTAAACATGGTACGTGAAATGTTACAATTATCACGTATTCAATTTGGAATTGAAAATTGCAATGCGGTTTGTATGATGTACCGAGCCCGGTGCATGTAAACAAATGCATGAATGCACGCATGCATTACATAAGGTATGCTAAAATAGACGTGCCCTAATCTACCATCATAAGCAGGTAAATAAAAGGGAAGAAAGAAATGGGGATTGGAAGACATACACCCACTCACACACACTTATTACAAATACGCCCTCGCTCGGAGGGACCAAAATAATAATACAAATTAATTAACTACGCAAGCAAATTAATTATTACAAATTAACTAAATTAATCAAATAAATTAATTAATCTATATAAAGCAGTAAACCGCCTCGGGATGAGGTCCGGATGCAACACGCGCTCGGGATTGGCTCGGAACCACACTGCCATGCACGGATTGCCTCTGTTTCCCCTGCTTTCCTCCTCTGAAAATTACCAAAATCCTAGGAGTGCCTCTCAGGGCACTGGGGAGTACCACCGGCTAGGGCAGAGCACCACCGGCTGAAGGAGGAGGCCACCGGCACTAGATGGAGTTATCGGCTGGAAATTTACTGCCGGTCGGCACTAAATTCCTGCAGAACCTGCAACTCACAGCAGCAGAGGGGAACAACATGCATGGCAATATAATTCAAGCCATTTATGCACCAAACACACCCCTTATCATGTTTTGATTCAAAGGGATACGTGCCTCGATTCCCGGACCACCAATCGCGCATTTCCATGCGTGATGGCCCTAAGAACCAAGGATGCAACTTTGATTTCAAATGCATGTAATGCAAACAAGCAAGCAAGGGTGCCAAACCTCTATCAAACTCACTTCAAGAGACCTAGCATGCATGCAAATGTGATGCAATCCTAAACATGTTATCTAGGCATGCAACATGGACAATGTGATGCACTTGTGCAAGGCATACAAGCAAGCATGATTTATGAGCATGCAAACCAATGGAAGGATGGTCTTATACATGAATTAGGCAACTCTAAAAGGCCTAAATCAGTGGCCAAATGCTAAGTCAAGAGGGCCAAACACACATGCACACATGCACAAGTTAAGGCACCAACACTTAAGCATAATAAACAACATTCAAGCACACTTGAGATGAATTGAACATGGGCTACTAGCATACATGAAAAGCTCTGAAATCCATGCAAAACTTGATGCCAAATCATGCAACAAAGCAAGCCAAAGCATGCAACAAATGGCCCAAGTCTTGAAACAAGCCAATGAGGCATTGAACTACACTTATGCAAAGCAATTATGGCATGCATTAAACAACCTAAAACAGAGTTATAGCATGTTAAAACAAAGCCAAATGGCTACTTAGATGGCATCTAAGAGCACAAACACAAAGGCATGCAACATGACCAAAACATGGAGCATTCAATACATACTCTTAAAGCATTAAAGAAGCATGCAAGGGATCAAACAAGCACGTTACAAGGTCTGAAATGGCAAGTTAGATGGTTCTAAACCATCAAAAATGAAGCAAGTAAGACATGCTACACACTCATGTTCTTATGGCCAACAAGCCAAATACAAAGAGGGCTACAAAATACATGCTAAGATTGACCAAAACAACTATGGACAGAACTAAAGCATGGTAAAATAAGCCTACAAGCTTCATGGATCTAGGCCTAAAACATGCTAGAAATGAAGGCACACTACCTAGGCATGTTAAGGCATCAAAAGGCATTACAAGGCAACCATGCTAAGCATGCATGAGGGACCTAAACCAATTTAGAAACATGTTATACCATGGTAATATAAACATAAAAAAAAGTCACACATGTTCAACACACACTCAAGCATAGTGTTCCTTAAGGAAGCCAAACTTGCCCTTTTCAAGGACATCAAGGAGAGGGGGTGGCCCTCTCCTTCCTAGGACTTTAAGGCACCATCTCCACCACTGAAATCCCTCAAGATTTCAGTGGTGGAGAGGCCCAAGCACACAAGTCCCAGATCTCTCCAAAATAGCACAAAAAGTGCCCTTTTCAAGGCCTAAGGGTGGTCAAACTTGCTCAAACCACAAAACACTCTTAATATACAATGAAGAGGCTTAAAAAACAGAACTTTTATGTATTATATGCTAAGCACAAAAACTGTTTTAAGTAAGCAAAAGAGGGTGCAAAAATGGGGTAAAAAGAGGACTAGTATCTCACCCTTGTTGACCTCTTTAACAAAGTTGTAGTTGATGCTTCTTAGGCTCAAAATCTGTCAAGAACTTCAAAAAAAACCAACAACCCTTAGAACCTTAGTTGCAAGGAGAAGGTGAAAAACACTAGGGTTTGTGTGCAATAGTAAGGCACAAAAAACACCTAGACACACAAGAGAAGGATAGAGATAGAATGTGTATGCAACTCAAACCCTAGAAAAACCAGAGCTTCTCTCTCTCTTTTCTCTCTCACTCTCCAAATTTTCTAACCCTTGAGCCAAGAGAAGAGCCTTCTCTCTTATAGACAATCAAGACTTACAAGCTAAGTCATCCAAGGGCATTCCCATCCATACACGTGTATGGAGGGAAAAACAAACGCCAACAGCTGTCTAAAAATATCCATATAAAGCAGCTGTATAGGAGTCGGCAGGGCAAAATGGTCATTTTGCCAAAAATGGTGCCGACCGGCACAAAAGAGTGCCGACCGGCACAATAAAGTGCCGATGGCAACACCATCCAGCCGGTGGCCTCTAGCCACAGCCGGTGTATGTGGGGGTGCCTCACAAAGCAATCCCTGCCCTTCCAAGGCAAAACACAAGTGTTTGGTGCAAAAACCAAAGCACAAAAACGGTCGAGCGGAGGTCCTGAGGCAAGGCGCGTAGCCGAGAACTCCGGGAACTCCAAATGAACGCAAACATGGAATCACCGAGCGTTTCCAACGGTGACATCCAAGTCTTGAGGACGGTCAAAATGGGGTGTCTACAAGCGGGCTTTTCGGTCTTTCACCCGAACTCTCAGGCTAACTTATTCAATATCATCATACCACCTATCAAGACTTACCAACGTATTACCCCAAAACCTTCCATGAAAACTTGTTTCTTAAACATTCTTTTCTCAATGTAAGCTTTCAAATCAACTTTCAAAGTTTAATGTAACAAATGAATTGAATTAATATGTCAATAACACAATATGAATATAAATACTTTTATCCAATTCATAATCCAAGGAATAACACAATTCCCTCTTCTCAAGTATCCTCAACAATTAGTATTTTTCAAAACTATTTCAACGTTTTTGAACAATAATTTCCAAAATGAACAACAATTCTCATATTCCCTAAAATTCTTCATTATATAAATATAAATAAGAAATTTCTAAAACATCCATTTATTTTGACACAAAATAAATATAACAATATCATTCATGGATTTTCAGTCTCTTTTAAAAAAAATCTCCAAATTCTAGGTTTTCTCACCAAAACTATACAACTCAAATATTTTGAAAGAAAATGTCACGCCCTCAAAATAATACATAAAACCATCACTTTTAACATGCATTGATATATAAAGACCCTCATTCTTCTATTCATCAGAGTATTTCATTACAAAATGTATCACATGTTAACAACAAACAAATGCCCTACGGCTTACAACTTTCCAAGTTAACACTTGGTTACAAAAGAGAGTACTAACTCAATTACACATTAAGCCCTTGGCTTGAATCCACATGTAATACATCAAAAGAAAGAAAGACAATAAAGTCTGCCCGCCTTTAAGCCTCCCAAGCTATACCCTTGGAGATGGCATGCTACCTGTACTTGAAATGATATTCCCGTATAGGGTGAGCTAACAGCCCAGTAGAAATACACTAAACCAGCTATGAACAATGACTAAAAGATTAACAGTTTGATAGATGGTTAACACTTACATTCTTTCATAACACATTACATTTCATTTTCCATTCCTTTTCAATTCTCAATTCATAACCATAGTCCAGAACCTGACCAAATAACCGATATGAGACAGTAACTCATATTAAACATTTCCTCATTTCACAATAGATAAGCATACTAGCTATATCAATACATCAACAGATAAGCATATGAGCTATGTCAACAATTCCACTGATAAGTATAAGAACTGTATCACACTTCCAACGATAAGCATATGAGCTATATCAACACTTCAACAGATAAGCATATGAGCTGTATCTACGGAGTCCATCCCCTCTCTCCTCCCACACAACACCCGGTTTAGAGGTCCATCCCCTTTCTTCCCCTAAACCGTGGAGTACATCCCCTCTCTCCTCCAACACAACACAATGCATATAAACAATTATTATACACATCATCAGTCAATACATAAAGTTAATGTATTCTTTCAAACGTCATACTCAATGACACATTCTAGTGATTAGTTTTAGTTTGCCTAATCATCATGCATTGTCTACAACAATCAAGACTATCCTTCACCGATAGCCCAAAGCAATTATTTCTAAACAGAAAATAAATGCACAAAATGAATATAAAATCAACATTTCAACTAGGTGAGCGATAAATAATTCAACTACACCATTTAATCCCTTACATTCCCAATTCTAACATTTCTCTATGCTAAACATGCATATAGGTTTATTATAAATAAAACCCCAATTTTTGTAAAATTGCACAAAAGCCCCTAAACTTTCGCAAAATTACCCAACAACCCCCAACATATCAAAATGCTAAAATTTAAAGACAAAACTCATAAAGAGGAGTAGGTTATCCCTACCTCAAATTTGAAGCTCAAACGGAGAAGATGAAAAGAGTTGAAACTCGATCTCCACCACACACCACAAAGCCCTCGAGAAATAACACAACTTTGGCGAAGGAACTATGGCCAAAATCCCAATGGAACTATGGCCAAAATCCAGCTCGGCACAACTAAAATTTATAACTCAAGCTCGGTTCGTAATGGCTAATTAAACCAAGAAAGAACCATAGAAGTTGGTAAGCTAACCCTATGCACTTGCACCTATATATAGGAGTTTGTCCACCTTAAAATGTGTCTTGTAACCGATGTGGGACTTCCAATAAACACACCAAAGGTTCCCAAAACCGATGTGGGACTTCCAACAAACACACCAAAGGTTCCCAAAATAGAATGAAGGGTCCAAATACATTTACCAAAAGCTTTAAAAGGCACAAGTGCTACAGAAAACTTTCCAAAATCATCTTTTCTTCAATCAACGAAGATCAAAACTCATAAGATTATTTTAAAAGAACAAGAGACAAACCCACTTTCAAAATCGCTCAACTTCTTGAATCAACAATCAATTTTCAAAGCTATCGAAAGATGATTTTGAAAATCATATAGATCTTGCAAAAATATATATATAACTCTAATAAAATCCGTACCTCAAGTTTTGAAGAAGAAATGAGATGAAACCCCCAAAATCAACGGTGTCGAAACTCGATCTTCACCGCACACAACGAAACCCTCGAGAAGTTAACCAACTTTGATTAAGAACCTATGGTAAAACTCTAATAGATCTTGAGAAATCAAGGTTTTGATCCAATTTGGCGTAGGGAAATGTAGAGAGAAGGGAGAGGAAAGGGTTTTCAGAGAGAGAGAGAGAGAACTGAAAAAGTGATCTGAAATCTCCCCTTACGGACTGGTATAACATGGTCCGCTCGAGCATCGAATACACCTTTCCAGTACTTTTGCAGACAGGTCAAACTTCTAGAACCAAACATTCTCCGCTAGAGCGCATAAACGGCTGCTCGAGCGGACAAGCAACTTCGAATCCATTTTGCATTTTTGCTTCGGTGAGCTGACCAGGCAACTCAACCCCTAACATACTAAGCGAAGTGGCAAAACATGAAAGAATTAACTTCCGATACAACTCTGCGAGGCACAATTCGGGTTGGATTCGCATCTAAAGGTTTGGAGACATTACATGTTCCAAACACACCACTATTTTTCGATAACCAAAAATAAGGGGAATACAAGGGAAACTAAGACACGTAACACCGTTCAAAACCATACCAACCCGAGCCCGGAGCACCACAAGAGACGGGTCAAAATCGGGATCGCTATAGTCATTATCTAGTATTACATGCTATAGATTCAGGATGAACATTTATGAATGTATTGCGCATGTAATACCTTTTGTAATTCAAACTCTGATGAATGAAAATATATTAATTCTATTGTATCTACTTCTTGTGTGAATTAGGTTATTGGTATTATTTTTGGGGGCGTTACAGCAACAATTTCTTTAGAAGAAATATAATGTATAACAATCTCATTTCTTTGAAACATATCAACAACATGATGATATTGACGATCTATGTGTTTTCCCCTTGAGCCAATCTCGCCATTTTTTATGGTATTTATAGCAGCTTAGCTGTCACACATTATAGCTATGGGCTTCTTGGATATTTCTTTTATTTTCAAATCATCAAGAAATCTCTTGATCCAAACAGCTTCTGAAGTTACATTACTACATGCTATGTATTCAACTTCCATTGTACTTTTAGCCACACATGATTGTTTTCTACTACACCATGAAATTGAACCTCCACCTAAGAGAAATGCATAACCTGATGCGAATATTCCATCATCAATGTCTCCAGAAAAATCAGCATCTGAATAACCAATGACTTCTAAATTTTCATTATTATATTGATAGGTTAGTTTGTATTTTTTAGTGCCTTGAATATATCTTAAAATTCTTTTAACAGTTGTCCAATGCAATTCTCCGGGATTACTTTGGTATCTACTAACCACACTTATAGCATAAATAGGATCAGGCTTAGTACATAACATTGCATACATAATACTTCCAACAGCTTGAGCAAAAGGCTTATTTTCCATATTTTGTTTTTCTTCTTCACTTTTTGGACACATTTTTCTTGATAAGATTTGTTGCTTATGAATAGGTGAATCAATGGGATTTGAACTTTCCATATTAAATTTTTCCAAAAAATTTTCAAAATATTGTTCTTGAGATAGTTTTAATGTCTTTGATTTTCTATCTCTAATTATTTGTATTCCTAATACAAAAGATGTCTCACCCATGTCTTTCATGTCAAATTGACTTTTAGAAAATTCTTAATCTCTTCAATCGATGCAATATTATTACCAACAATTAAAATATCATCCACATACAAAGACAAAATAATAAAATTACTCCCAATATTCCAATAATATGCACAATGATCATATTCATTTGCTTTAAATCCGTATGTAGTTATAGGATTATGGAAAGTGTAATACCACTGTCTAGATGGTTGTTTAAGTCCATATAATGATTTCTTAAGTTTGTATACTAGATCTTCTTGGCCTTCAACTTTATAACCATCTAGTTGAACCATATAAATTTCTTCTTTTAATTCTCTATTTAAAAATGTCGTTTTCACATCTATTTGAAATAATTCTAAAACTAATGAAGCTACAATTGACATTAAAATTCTTATTGAAGTAAACTTAGCAACTAGAGAATATGTTTCCTCATACTCTATTCCTGGTTTTTGTGTAAAACCTTTAACCACTAATCTGGCCTTATATTTATCAATAGTAACCATCAGATTTATATTTTTTTTTTATAATCCATTTATTCCCAATTGGTTTTTCTATCTTTAGGTAAATCCACTAATTCTCACACATTATTTTTAATTATTGAATCTAATTTGTCTTCAATTACTTCTACCCATTTATTTGAATTAGGGAACGATAAAGCTTCTTTGATGGCTAAAGAATCATCATTATTTTCTTCACTAATAAATGTAAGATAGTCTTTTAACCTTGTGGATGGGTTTCTTTCTCTTTGAATTTTTCCAAAAGTATCATGAAATGTTTCCGTTGGTTTTGAAATAAGTTCTATATTAGTTATTCTAATATCATTATCATTTAAAATTTCTTTTTCTCTAGGAATCTCAAATAATTCTACTAGCTTAGTAGGATTTCTTCTGTCAATTTCCTCTTCTAAAAATCTTGCATCTCTGCTTTCCATTACACTAATAGTACCATCACTATAATGAATAGCAAATCTATGGCCTTTTGAATTTTCAGGATATACTATAAAAGTTCCTTTGATAGCTTTACTATCTAGTTTGTCTCTTTGTTGAGCTGGAATTAATATATGAGCCGAAAAACCCCAGATTTTTAAGTTATCCAAAATAGGCTTTCTACCAGTCCATAATTCATGTGGAGTTTTATTAATAATTTTTGTAGGAACAAAATGTTGGAACAATCGTCTGTGTAAAATAAATAAATTGAAACTAAATCAAACAAAATAAAATAAATAACTTACAGAATTTATTTTACCGCACCAAATAAATAATTAAAAGATCAAGTCGAGTGTGTGACACTCTATCCTTAAGACAGATTCACCCCGCTATGGTGCTTACGGACAAATGACGTCTATCTCCCAGGATACAATGATCTTCACAAATTGTAGTAGCACTCCAAACAATTTGTTCGACAAACAAAAACCTATGTTCTAACTCTCTGAATTTTTCCCTAAAATAATATGAAGATTATATCATGCAATAGAGCAAAACTAGAAAGAAAATCAAGAATTTCGGATGTCAAACATTCCTGGAAAGATCTAAATTTATAGGCAACACAAACTGCCCCGAACAGGTACAATTTAGAAGTGAACAGGTGTAAATTATTTTTGAACAGATACAATTCAAAATTCAAACAGATCTGCAACTGCTATAGTTATAAAACTGTCCAGATTTTGAATCTGTCTAGACAGTTATGAATCTGTCCAGATTTGAACAGATTGAAAACTATTTGGACTGAAAAAATTGTTGTGGAATTTTGGATCTGAAAAGAGGCATAGAATTTTAGACAAAAATTTGAATTCAAATTCAAATTACAAAGGTTCAAAATTTAAATTAATTTTTCCCGCAAGAAATTTGGAAAAAATTCAAATAAATTTTGTTCAAAAATTAATATTAGAACCGACCCGACCCACAACCCACACCTGCGCCCGGCACAGCTCGACTCGGCCAGCCGGTCGGACGGATGGCAGCGGCAGCACACACGCCGTGTGGTGGTTTGGGCTAAGATTCACTTTGTCCATTACTCCTCCCTTCTACAAACTTGGGGTGCCCCTTGGGGTCCAACCCAAGTTAGTACACTAAGAGCTTATAAACTCACAAAAGCTCTCTTAAACCCATATTTACTTCTTTAATGTCCATTCCACGAACCCGAAAACGACATCAACTTCCCATTCACTCATAAATGGTTTTGACAAACCGTCTTCACTGTGTGACTTGCCATGCGGCAAGGAACACGTCACCTCTTCGGATCCATCCCAAAAGACATTTAGGACCCACTCAATTTTGGGCTCAAAGTTGGCCCAAAATAAGCCTATAAAAACTAATTTTCCAACAATGCCCCACATGAATGGAATTTGACGAAGATAAAATGCAACAACATGATCTAATTACAAAGAGTATAGAAATTGGAAATATTCTGCGAAGGATAGGTAGCTTTTGGCTTTGAACCTTCCCTTGTGAGACACTATCAGATTTACTAGCTAACCAGTGAACATGATGTCTTAAATTGTTCAGCTATTTGTGTAAACCAAGACAATAGAACTCACACAGTATATCCCCAGACACAGTTTAGTTCTCACTATTGTGTTCATTTTGGCCCTGAACAACCTGGTCTTTCATGAGTTCTTTAGAGAATTGTAGCCCTTCACAAGTCTCATAGAACCGGCCCAGTTCACAATCATATAGGTGATTCTTATGAAGAGTATCCTGCCATACTCCACTAGGTTTACCTAGATATAAGAATCATTAAAAGTATTACTTAACCTAAAACGCTGTAGACATCACTATTTCATCATAGAAATGGGTAGGAGTTTGACTCCTCAGTGATCCTTCTGAGTCATACATAACTCGGTTGTCCCTTTGAACCTAGATCTTGGGATCTCCAGTCAACTAGGTTGGGTTGCCATTGTGGTAACTCTTATTTAATAGGCTTAAGTCCTATTCCCCTCGATGAATTCTCAACTAACTCTCTTGCTAACCCTTTGGTTAGTCGATCCGCTATGTTGTCTTTAGACTTCACATATTCAATGGAAATAATTCCATTAGAAAGTAGCTGTCTCACGGTGTTATGTCGATGACGAATGTGTCGGGACTTACCGTTATATATATGACTATGTGCTCTACCTATTGCTGATTGACTATCGCAATGTATGCATATAGCAGGCACCGATTTTAGCCACATTGGAATATCTTCAAGGAAGTGGTGAAACCATTCTGCTTCTTCCCCAGCTTTATCTAAAGCTATGAATTCTGATTCCATAGTAGACCTAGCAATGCAAGTCTGTTTGGAAGATTTCCAAGATACAACAGCACCACCAAGAGTAAAGACATACCCACTGGTGAACTTTGAGTTTCTAATATCCGATATCTAATTTGCATCACAGTACCCTTCAAGTACTGCTGATATCTAGTATAATTCAGCCCAATGTTACAAGTAAATCTAAGGTATCTTAGAACCCTTATAATTGCTTTCCAGTGTTCTACTCCTGGATTACTTGTATATCTACTTAATTTACTTACTGTGGAAGCTATATCCAGGAAAGTGCAGTTCATCAAGTACATTAAGCTTCCAATAATTTGGGCATACTCTAATTGAGAAATACTTTCATGTACATTCTTAGAAAGAAACAAATTAACATCTATAGGTGTTCTGTAATGACTTGGATTTTAATTCACATTGGATTGATGTATAGTGGTGCCCGTCACTTTAAAACTTGTATGGTTGGCGGACTCTTGATATTGATGGGTTAGCAAGTGAACTTTAAATATTATAATTGAGGAACCTTGGGTGATGTTTGGAACCTTGATTGAAGCCTTAACAAGATATATAGGAAAGATTAGATAAAAAGCCCCAAGTTTGAGTTTGAGTTTTTGACCAACCTTCACTCTTTTTTCCATTTTCTCCTTCCATACTTTGAATTTGAATGTGAGGCTGGAACCATTGGAAAGCTTGTTTCTGGGGCTTCAATTTGGACACAAGAAAAACCTAGAACGGAGTCCCGATGAGAGAGTTATACCCGTTTGAAGTTTTCATATCTGTGCTGGAAGCAGGTACGCTCGAGCGAATTGCGCGAATTCAGCAGCTTAAAAACGTGATTTTTAGCTCATTCTTTGCATTTTCCTTTTCCTTCTTCATTCCTCTCACCCTAGGTCCGAAAACCCTAGGTTTTTGACCTCAAATAACTTCCATCTCCCTAAGTTTTGGCCAAGATCTTCTACCAAAAAGTGAAGAACACATGAAGATCAACATGTTCTACCGATTGGAATTCGGATTTGTGAAGGAATCTCAACAAAACTTTGCTCTCTTGCTTGATTCTTGAGGTAGGGGTCCTAGTTCTTCTTCAATACTTCCATAAATAGATAAATTTGTGGTATTTTGATTATATACATACAAAACCTACATTTTTGAGCATATAGTGTACATTATGAGATTTGGGGGTTTAGGGTTTGAAGTGTTGGGGGTTCAATGGTTGGGTTAATGTGGTGGATTATGAATTTTAGGTGTATAATCAAGAGAGAAATTGGAATTAAAAGTAGTGGTTTAAGAAGTTCGAATTTTTGTTGAAAATCTTAATTTTCCTTGAAAACCCTAAGTTGATTCATTATGATAATTAATGATTTTGCTCAAATTGAAAGTAGATTTATGAAATTGGTAGGTTGAATTATATATGTACAAGTTTAATTGGATTTTGGAGGTGTTTCAAAATTATGTTAAAAATTAGCGATTGAACTCTTATTATGAACATTGTAAATCATGCTATAATGTGAAAGGAAGATTGGGGAAATGACTTATTAATGATATAGATGACACAAACTTAGTTATGGAATGTTGAAAAGGGATTTAAGAATTTATCTTGAAATATGTTGAATTGTAAATAGTGTTGTTGAATTAAGTTGTGTTGGCTTATATTGAATAGTGTTGAATGATGTTGAACCGAATTGTGTTGGACTATGATGAATTGTGTTTGAATCATGTTGAATTGTGTTGAGTTTGAGTTGTGTTGTGATGGGTCATGTTGAGTTTGAGATGAGTTGTGTTGGGTCGTGTTGTGTTGGTACCCGCGGGGAGGAAATTGAAAGATGATATGGAATTTGTGAAAAGATGATAAGGTGAAGATTTAAGAATTTTATTGTGTAATTAGAAAGTGATTTTATACCTCAAAACTAAAAGCCCAACTTTATATTTAACTTTAGTTATGAAATTTTATTTTGGAAAATGAGGATACTTCAATCAACATTAAATTTATGAAATTAAGTCTATGTTGGGTTAAGATGAGTGTGAATAATGGTAAATGGGAGATTGTGAAATATGACGATATTATATGAAGGAGTTGTATCAAAGAAAATTACATGTTGGAGATTTAATTTATAACCATGGGTAGTAATTGATAATCAATGTGTTTAAAAAAAAAAATTGAATTTGAAGACTTGATGATAATATGGAAAAGGAAAGAAATAGTTTGAACCCAAGAATTGTGAATACTATAAAGATGAGTCTTTGCCTCTATGGATGTGTTGTTATATTTTTGTGTGATAAAACAATCAATGATTTAATGGATAATGAAGAAGGTCGTGGAACATATTTGTACTTGTTATGTGAATGAAATTTTAATATATGGTGGAGGTATATTGAATTAATGTGTTACGGAAATAATGGAAGATGTGTTGGCATTGTCCACTAATTGAAATGATGGATTGTGATGTTATCTTGAAGTCCGTTTCCCGCCGTATTTGAGCCGGCAAAGCGTGGCGCTTGAGATAGGCTCCGCCTTCCTTCCGGAGTAGCGCCCGGTAAAGCGTGTGGTATGTTGAGGTTCCGCGTTCCTTCCGGCTTGTAACCGGTAAAGCGTGAGGTTCCGCGTTCCTTCCGGCTTGTGACCGGTAAAGCATGTGACTCATGGAGATGACTTGTGATTAGATCCAGTATTTGATATGAAATTAATTGAAAGAATGGAAAATGAAATGGTAATTGGATTAAGGATTGGTGTTGATACACTCAATGGATTGCTTGTGATTATAATGAAAGATTATGAGTTTTGTTTGTAAATAATAGAGAAATTGAATTAAAAAGGGATTGTTATTCTTGTGCTATGCTTGTATTCTATTTGGTGATGCAAACATTAATGTGAGGTAATTGTTGGGCAAGTTGGAGTTGAGTGTATGAGGATTGTCTTTTTGAACATAAAGGAATTTGGATCATGACATTATGGAGTTATAGTGATTGGAAATAGTATAAGGGAAAAGTGGAAATGAAATGGGGAATATTTTGGGAATTGGTTAATAATTTTTAAATGATGTTGTTTCTTAAACATGTTTGTTTCACAAGGATTTATGGTTTTCTAAAGTTAAGGGATGACTTTAATGGATAAAGGTTTTTCTTAAAAATCTTTAAATAGTTTTTGAGAAAAAGGCACTTACTTATGATATTTTGATATTATAAAATGTCACCCTACTATATGGTATCACTTTGCATACATGATCATTTCTATCTGTGTGTTAGTTATTGATTGAGAACTATGAGATTCCTATTGGGCATTAGTACTCACCCCGTCGTTGTTTTATTTTTTTTACAGGAAGAAAGTTTGGATTATATGATTGAAGATTTATGGAGTTTTTAAGTCCCTGTGTATAACTTCATGGTAGATGTAAAGGAAATGGATTTTTGTTTTTGTATTTATTCATTTGTAGCACAGTGGGAGATTGACATGTATTGTTGTCATTGTAATATTCATCGAGAGAGAGAGAGAGAGAGAGAAAACTTGTATGATTGTATTCCCGTTACTCAAGGGTAATGGATATTTGTAATAAAAAAAATGGACCTAAATTACAGGCTTTGGTAATGTTTCTGAGTAATTAAAATTGGGGTGTGACATGTTCTAGCAAGATGATCATCATCTTTGCTGAATTTGTCAAGTATTTTCTCAATGTAATGAGATTGTGACAAAGCATATCCTTCTGATGTTTTAGTAATTTTCATACCAAGAATTACATCAACAATCCCATGTCCTTCATGTCAAAATGTTTATTCAACATTTTCTTGGTAGTTTTAATCATGTCATTATTACTACCTATAATGAGTATATCATCCACATAAAGACATACTATAACATAACCTTTGTTTGTGTTTTTAATATAAACACATTTGTCACACTCATTAATTTTAAATCCATTTGACATCATTGCCTTGTCAAATTTCTCATGCCATTGCTTTGGCATTTGTTTTAAACCATATAATGATTTAACCAATTTACACGCTTTCTTTTCTTTTCCTGGAATAGAAAAACTTTCTAGTTGTTCCATGTAAATTTCTTCATCTAACTCACCATTTAAGAAAGTGGTTTTCATATCCATTTGATGAATTTCTATATTGTACAATGATGCAATAGCAATTAGCATTATAATGGATGTTATTCTAGTAACCGGTGAGTATGTGTCAAAGTAATCAATACCTTCTTTTTGTCTAAAACCTTTGACCACAAGTCTTGCCTTGTATTTGTCAATTGATCCATCCGCTTTCATTTTTCTTTTGAAAATCTACTTGTACCCAAGAGGTTTACAACCTGGTAGTAAGTCCACTAATTCCCAAGTGTGATTTTGCAGGATGGATTCAACTTCACTGTTTACAGCTTCTTTCCATAAAGGGGCCTCAGGACTGGACATAGCTTCTTTAAAAGTTAAAGGCTCATTTTTTAACAAAAAAGTTAGAAAATCTAGACCAAAAGATTTTGAGGTTCTAGCACGTTTACTATGCCTAAATTCCTCTTCCTCATTTTGATCTATCTCTTACTCTTATTCTTGATCACGTTCTTGATCTTGACTAGTAATAGCATCATGAGATCTTTTATTATTATTAGTCTCTTGTCCAATCTTATTTGGAAACACATGTTCAAAGAAAGATGCATTTCGGGATTTAATAATAGTATTTACATGCATTTCGGAATGTTCTGATTTATAAATCAAAAACCGATATACACTACTATTCTTGGCATAACCAAAAAAAATGTAATCAACAGTTTTCGGACCTATCTTAGTCTTTTTAGGACTAGGAATAGCCACTTTAGCTAAACACCCCCACACTTTTAAGTATTTGTTGGATGGTACTCTCCCACGCCACATTTCATAAGGTGTTTGATTCACTTTCTTTCGGGGTACTTTATTAAGCATATAATTAGCAGAAAGTATTGCTTCCTCCCCACAAGTTCTGAGATAATCCAAAACTTATTAACATGGCATTCATCATTTCTTTTAGAGTCCTATTTTTCCTTTCAGCAATTCCATTTTGCTGAGGTGAGTAAGGAGCGGTGGTTTGATGAATTATTCCATGTTCTTTACAAAATTCACCAAAAGGTAATTCATATTCACCACCTCTATCACTTCTAAGTTTCTTAATTTTATTACCAAGTTGATTTTCAACTTCATTCTTATATTAAATGAAAGTTTCCAAAGTTTCATCCTTTGTTCGAATTAAATAAACATAACTATATCTAGTATAGTAATCTATGAAGGTAATAAAATATTTTTTCCCACCTCTAGTTTAAATTGATTTAAAATCACAAATGTCACTATGAATTAATTCAAGTGGTTCCGTACTTCTTTCATGTAACACCCCAATTTTTATACCCAAATGATAATACGATAACCATGGTTCTTTAAAGTAAAACTGAAAATAAATCCTCGCACTTGCATTACATGATACAAATAGTTTTCAGGCGATAATACATTCATTTCAAATCAAAATAACATAAACAAATAGATACCCCCAAGGGTTTACAAGTTTCCAAGGCTTAGGCTTGGTTACATAAAATGGTTATTCAAACCCACACAAATACAGCCCTTGGCTTACAAACAGAGTTACAGCAAAATAAGAGCCTTGTACTCTCAACACATATTTCCTCGCCTTTAGTTAGGCGAGATCACCACATCTTTCCCTGCACAAAAATCCCGTAGGGTGAGCATAAAGCCCAGTAGGAAATCCTTAACAAAGTATATACATTTTATACAAGTCTCAAGAGATGAAATGCACATGTCATGCTATGCCCCTTTTTGAAAGTAAATCACATTTTCATCTTTTGAAAACTATCATGCTCAATGATGTCATGCAATTTCAATTGTTCAAAACTTAACAATTTATTTCAAGGGCGGTAAATACGACTCTGATAATCCCTAGGTCGGTGTCTGCAAGTAGACTATACAAGTACTACCAAATTGTCATTTTTACTGGTATTAACCGGAAGGCTCGACACCTATTCGCGCGGGGTATTCGGTCTTTCACCCCGGACTCTGAGGCCAACTTATTCAATATCATCTACACCACTTATCAAGACTTACCAATGTATTTACCCCAAAACCATTCCATGAAAACTTGTTTCTCAACATTCTTTTCTCAATGCAAGTTTTCAAATCAACTTTGAAAGTTTAATGTAATCAAATGAATTGATATGTCAATTTCACAAGATGAATATAAATACTTTTATTCCGATTCATCATCCAAGGAATAACACAATTCCCTCTTCTCGTATCCTCAACAATTAGTCATTTCAAGACTATTTCAACATTTTGAACAATAATTTCCAAAATGAACAACAATTCTCATATTCCCTGAAATTCATCATTTATATAAATATAAATAAGAAAATTTCCAAACATCCATTTATTTTGACACACAAAATAAATATAACAATGTCATTCATGGATTTTCAATTTCTTTTAAAAATCCCCAATTTCTAGGTTTTCTCACCAAAACAATACAACTCAAATCTTTTGAAAGAAAACTTTCCAAAATCATCTTTTCTTCAATCAACGAAGATCAAAACCCATAAGATCATTTTAAAAGAACAAGAGACAAGCCTACTTTCAAAATCGCCCAACTTCTTGAATCAAAAATCAATTTTCAAAGCTATCGAAGGATGATTTCGAAAATCATCTAGATCTTGCAAAAATATATATATAACTCTAAGAAAATCCCTACCTCAAGTATTGAAGAAGAATTGAGTTGAAACCCTAAAATCAATGATGCCTAAACTCGATCTCCACTACACACAATGAAGCCCTCGAGATGATAACCAACTTTGATAAAGAACTTAGGTCTAAATCCCAATGGATTTGAAGAAATCAAAGAGAGAAGATGACTTCTAGAGAGAGAAGCTCTAGATCTGATATTCTGGAGAGTTTTAGAGAGAGACAGAACTGAAAAAGTGATCTGAAATATCAGATTCACGAACTGATATAACATGGTTTGCTCGAGCGTGAAAAGCCCTGCTCGAGCATCAGACACAACCTCCCGCTCGAGCACGGAAAGCTCCGCTCGAGCGTCAAATACACTTTCCCAGTACTTTTGCAGACAGGTCAAACTTCTGGCAAAACATGAAAGAATTAACTTCTGATACAACTCTGCAAGGCACAATTTGGGTTGGATTCGCATCTAAAGGTTTGGAGACATTACTTGTTCCAAACACACCGTTACAACCTGATAACCAAAATAAGGGGAATACAGGGAAACTAAGATACGTAATTCTATTCAAAACCATACCAACCCGAGCCTGGAACACCACACAGAGATGGGTCGAAACCGGGATCACTACAACCTTCTCTCCTTAAAGAATTTCGTAACCAAAATTTCAAATCAAACTACCCAAACAAAGGGGTTTCTAGCAATCAAAACCACACTATTTCATTTTCAAATCACAATACTAACTCTCAACCAAATTCCACCATTTCCACCATGGTTATCTCATTAACAACAACCTGCCAAATACGCATAAACATGAAATTTCCCAAAAAGTAATGGCAACTCTCAACAACCTTATGCTTAAAACAACAACGCACATATCAACATGTGGTTAACAACTTTAAATACGTTTCCCTTAACACTAGGGAATATTACAAAGAAAAGCGACTTAAGCATTTTCAAACAAATCCGGATATTTGGAGCAGACTTCCGCCTCCCTTTCTCACTTCGCTTCTTCAACCCCATGGCGTCTCCACAACACATTTACCAATGGTATAGTTTTGCCCCGTAGCACTTGCTCCCGGGTATTTAATATTTGAACCGGTCGTTCTTCGTAAGAGGCATCCTCATCTACCTCCAAGTCAGCCCAATCAAGCACATGAGAAGGGTTGGGTTCATACTTCCTAAGCATAGCTACATGAAATATGTTGTGAACTCCCAAAAGTTATGGCGGTAAAGCTAACCGGTATGCCACTTTCCCAATTCGCTCTAAGATCTCAAAAGGCCCAATGAACCTTGGAGATAATTTACCACTCTTACCAAATCTCATCAAACCCCGCCTTGGTGAGATTTTAAGAAACACATGGTCACTAACTTCGAAAGATAAAGGTCATCTCCTTTTATTGGCATAACTCTTTTGTCGGCTTTGGGCCATAGCTAAACTCTTCCGAATGAGAACAACTTTCTCAGTTGTCTCTCTAACAATTTCCGAACCCAGTAACGGTGCATCACCACTTCGGCCCAACAAACCGGTGATCTACAAGGTCGGCCATACAAGGCCACAAATGGTGTCATCCCAATACTAGCTTGGTAACTATTGTTGTAAGCAAACTCAATCAATGGTAAGTGCCTTTTCCAAGGTTCCTTAAAATCAAGGACACAAGCTCTAAGCATGTCCTCCAAAATCTGAATGGTACATTCCGACTGTCCATCGGTTTGAGGATGATAAGCGGTGCTAAGAGTCAACTTAGTTCCCAACACCTCTTGAAGGCTTTGCCATAACCGGGCAGTAAAACGAGGACCCTATCCGACACAATAGTCACAGGGACTCCATGAAGTCGAACTATCTCTCTAATGTACAACTCTGTCAAGCGTTCAACTGAGTCGCTGGTGCACATCGGAATAAAATGGGTAGACTTAGTCAACCTATCAACAATCACCCAAACGGCGGCATTGCCTCGTTGTGTTCTAGGAAGCCCAACTACAAAATTCATGGTAACACGCTCCCATTTCCATTCGGCTATCGGTAAGGGTTCTAACAAACCCGTTGGTCTTTGGTGTTCGGCCTTCACTTGTTAACAAGTAAGGCACTTCGATACAAATAAAGCGACATCCCGCTTCATACCCCTCCACCAAAACTGACGACTAAGATCATGATACATTTTAGTGCCTCCCGAGTGTACCGCAAGGCGTGAGTGATGGAACTCCCTAAGTACTTCCTCTCTATAGATTCTGGTACAAACAAACGGTCTAGGTAACATACACTTAGATCCGAGTGAACGTTCAAACCTTTATCTTCCTTCCCATTGGAAATCTTAACACGGATTGATTCCACATCACGGCCTCCTCGTTGTGCCTCTATGACCTTACTAATCAAGGTAGGTTGAGCAGTCAAAGTAAACAAGGTAGCACTCTCGCTAGACTCACCCAAGTGCAAATCAAACTTGCCAATTTCACCTAGGATAACTCATTCCCGAATAGCCACACTTGCCAAACTACTCACAGATTTCCGACTCAAAGCATCGGCCACCACATTGGCCTTCCCCAGATGATAGTGTAACTCAAAGTCATAGTCCTCCATAAATTCCATCCACCTCCGTTGGCGTAAATTCAAGTCCTTTTGAGAAAATAAATATTTTAGACTCTTATGATCAGAGAAGACTTCAAACTTCTCACCATACAAGTAATGCCTCCAAACTTTCAAGGCAAAAATCACCACTGCTAATTCTAAATCATGGGTGGGGTAATTTTTCTAATGAGTCTTCAATTGTCATGAACCGTAGGCCACAACTTTTCCCTCTTGCATCAAGACACAACCAAGTCCATCCCTGGATGCATC
The DNA here is from genome assembly GCA_030407325.1 of Camellia japonica. Taxonomy (NCBI): domain Eukaryota; kingdom Viridiplantae; phylum Streptophyta; class Magnoliopsida; order Ericales; family Theaceae; genus Camellia; species Camellia japonica. The sequence goes on along the minus strand of JAPPVO010000010.1, from coordinate 29,704,450 downwards.
ACAATAGATAGTGTAATTAAAACCCCTTTCCGGAATTATCAAAACCGGTGCGGTAGTCAATCTAGTCTTAAGTTCTTGGAATGACTTTTCACAAGCCTCACTTCACACAAATTTGATACCCTTCCTAGTCAACCTTGTCAAAGGTGCGGCTAGTCTAGAGAAGTCCCTTACAAAGCGTCGATAGTGCCCTACTAACCCAAGAAACTTTGGATCTCAAAAACATTCTTGGGTTGTTCCCAATCCTGTACCGCGTCTATCTTTGAGGAGTCTACAGTCACTCCTTCACTCGATAATGCGTGCCCCAAAAATTTCACCTCGGTGAGCCAAAACTCGCACTTATCAAATTTGGCATACAAACGGTGCTCCTTAAGCAATTCAAGCACTACCCGTAAGTGAGCCTCATGTTCCTCCTCGGAGGTTGAATAAATTAAGATGTCGTCCACAAAGACGACCATAAAAAGGTCCAGGTATTCTCGGAAGATTCAGTTCATCAAATGCATAAACGAAGCCGGTGCATTAGTCAACCTAAAAGGCATTACAAGGAATTCATAGTGGCCATAACGCGTACGAAAAGCCGTTTTCTAGATGTCCTCCTCCCGGACTCTCAATTGATAATACCCCGACCTCAAATCTATCTTTCAAAAGCAACGAGACCCTCTAAGTTGGTCAAACAGATCATCTATTCTAGGTAGAGGATACTTGTTCTTAATGGTAACCCGATTCAACTTGCGGTAATCAATACACAACCGCAATGACACGTCCTTTTTCTTCGCAAAGAGAGCCGGTGCTCCCAAGGCGATGTACTAGGGCGAATGAAGCCCTTGTCTAAAAGTTCTTGGAGTTGAATCTTCAACTCATGCAATTCGGCTAGTGCAAATCTATATGGTGCCATGGAAATCAGTGTCGTGCCAGGCACTAATTCAATGGAGAACTCGATCTCCCAGTGGGGTGGCAAACTAGTAAGATCCTTGGGAAAGACATACAAGTATTCACAAACTACCCTTGGCAATTTAACACGGGCCCCGTCACTCTCTCTATTCAAGAGAGTTGCAAGAAGGCCACTAAGCTTGCTTTTACTACAAGGGTCAAAGACTGGTGACAAGACCCTATCAACTTGTTTCCCCAAAAAGTAAAAACAATCACCACCTGAGGTGCAAACTGTAACTCTCTGATGGTAACAATCTATCACAGCTTGGTATGAACATAACCAGTCCATGCCTAGAACGACATCAAAACTCGACATGTCTAGCAACACAAAAGCAAACGGAAGTCGACGCCCGGCGACTTCTATCTCACAATCATGACACCCCCAGTCTAAATCAATCATACCCCCAATAGGTGACTCTACTTTGAGTGGAGACGCTAACTGCACCACCTTTAACCCCAATGCAGCAAATATAAATGAATGAGACGCACTCGTGTCTATCAACACATTAGCCAAAGTATTGCACACAACAAAAATACCTGTCACAACTGAGGATCTCGGTAACTGCTCTGGCGCGGTAACAGTATACACACGCCCTTGTGGCCCTTGATGAACTTGTTCCTCTCTCGGAGCATAGGCTTGGTGCACTGACTGAGCCAAAGCGGCTCCCTGGTTAACTTGTGAGGTCTGAACTAAGTGAGCCTGCTGGTGGCTCTGAGTCTGCCTCGACCCTGATGCGCCTCATAACTATGGGCAAGTCCTCTTCATGTGCCCCAGCTGACTACACTGAAAACAATTAAACCCCTGACCTCTATTCTAGGACTGAGATTGACCTTGAGATCGATTAGGTAGCGGTGGTGGTAACATCAACTGCCCTCCTCCCTTCTGTGGGCATGCAAAGGCTTTGTGACCCAGTTGGCCACACTTGAAACAAGAAAAGCCACTCTGTGTACTCTTTCCCGGGCCTGAACTAGGAAAAGGAAAGGTAGACCTAGACTGTTGAGGTTGGGACTGGGATAAGGAGTTGCCTCTGCTCCTCTTATTCTACCTATAGTCCCCATGTGGTTCCTGGCCCCTAGACCTCGAACCCCAAAGTCTTTTCTCCTTAGCCTGCACTATAGTTTCTACATGTGCCACCACCTCCACAAGATGGGCATAGTTCCGAATCATGTTTTCGGCAACTTTGTACAAGATCTTGGTTCTTGACTTCTTCTCAAACTCGATACAACGGCGCTTTTCCGTTGCCACCAACTCCAGTGCAAACCAGGACAGACTAGAAAAAGTCACCTCAAACTCGGCCACGGACATGTAATTTTATTTGAGGTCCAAAAATCTTTCCTCAATCTCTCCCTAGCAGTGGGAGGTAAGTACTTATCTTGAAAAGCAATCACAAATGCTTCCCATGTCGGTTCCACAGTACCCTTGGCGTACTTCCACCATTGACCCGCATTTCCTTTTAGGTAGTAACTCTCTAGGGTCACCCTTAGTTCACTATATTCAATGTGAAGCATCTCAAATGTCTTCACTGTTTATTTGAGACACTCATCCGCTCTCTTGGGCTTGGGGCCACCAAGGAACTTATCCGGCTTAGCCTGCAGACATTCTCTAGTAAGGAAACTAGACTTTGCCTCAACGGTGTTCTCTTGGGCTTGGTTCTCAGCCCTCAACAAGTTCATAGCCTCCGCTATTTGTCAGGCTAGGGTCCTCATTACGGTTTAACCCGCTTGTTCCCCTTGTTCGGCCATATTAGCTTGGCCTGACTCTTCCTCTTGTACCAGAATCCTATGGACCGGTACCTCATGCACACTCCGATGAGCCCTACCACATCTCTTGCCTCTACCACCATGGGTTTGACCTCTTCCTAACATCCTATACAGGACAATAGGAACTAAGATACGTAGCACTATTCAAAACCATACCAACCTGAGCCTGGAACACCACACAGAGACGGGTCAAAATCGGGATCGCTACATTTCAATTAAATGAAAAAGAGTTTTGGATAATTTTGCCTCAATGCAAATTTTACATTTATGATTTGAATCAATGTCAAATTTAGGTAAATATTCCATATTAATTAATCTATGCAAAGATCTATAATTAACATGTCCAAGTCTACCATGCCATAAATTTGAAGACTCAAGCAAGTAAAAAGAAGATGTAATTTTTATTAATAACAGAGGGTACAACAGTCATTACATTCATTTTGAAAAGGCCATCAGATATGTAACATTTTCCTACATACATCCCGTTTTTGGTAAGTACAAACTTGTCACTTTCAAAAACTAGCCTAAACCCATTTTTACTCAACAAAGACCTGGAAACAAGATTTTTGCGAATGTCCGGTACATGCAGCACATTGTTGAGAGTGAGTTCCTTTCCAGATGCCATCTTCAGAATAATCTTTCCTTGTCCTTCAACTTTAGAATTCGAAGAGTTGCCCATAAAAAGTTGTTCACCATTGTCCACCACTAAATAAGATGTGAACATCTTTTTGTCGACATAGATGTGGCGAGTAGCACCAGTGTCCATCCACCATTCTTTAGGATTTCCATCAAGGTTTGCCTCGAAAACAACTGCAGAAAGATTTATGTCATCAACACCATTGGAAATATTGTCCACTTCGGTCATATGGGCTTGAGCAGGCTTCTTGCTTATTCTTCTTTTGTTTTTGCCTTTGCTACGGCAATCTTTGGCCTGATGTCCCTCTTTGTCACAGATGTAACACTTGCCATTAAACGTGTACTTTTTAGTCTCCCCTCCCCCCCCCTCTCTTTAGAGCCTTGTGATGAACTTTCTCTAGAAAACTTTTGTTTCTTTGCTTTTGGAGCATGTTCCACCACATTTGCCTTTGACTCCATTGGATGCTTACCAGCCCGCTTCTCTGAATTGCAGTTGTCCTCCTCAATCCTCAAACGCACAATTAATTCCTCCAAAGACATTTCTTTGCACTTGTGTTAGAGGTAGTTTTTGAATTCCTTCCAGCCTTGTGGTAATTTCTCAATTAAGGCAGCAACCTAGAAGGATTCACTGAGAGATATGCCTTCTGCATGAATGTCACACAGAATGAGTTAGAGATTTTGAACTTGGCTGATCACAGTCTTAGAATCAACCATCACAAAGTCCAGGAATTTGCCAACCACAAATTTCTTTGAGCCGGCATCTTCTGTTTTGTACTTTCTCTCCAAAGACTCCCAAAGTTCCTTTGCTGTTTTGATAGAACTGTAGACGTTGTATAATGTGTTGTCAAGTTCGTTCAAGATGTAGTTCCAGCAAAGGAAATCAGCATGTTTCCAAGCATCGACCGCAGCAACCACTTGCCGGTCAGTTTCATCCTCTTTCAAAATAGGAGCATCCTTACGAAGAAAACGAGCCAGGTTGAGAGTTGTAAAATAGAACAACATTTTCTGTTGCCATCTTTTAAAATCAGTTCCTGAGAACTTCTCTGGCTTCTCACCGTGATTGACTGGCACAGTCATAATAGGAGAAGTTGGAGCAATTGCAGGCACCACACTAGTACTTGTTTGGGCATTAGTTTGACCAATTTTAGTAGCCATGAATTCTAAATTATAAAACAAAATTATAATTAGAATTTTACACTACATAGAAAATTTAAACCAAAAGCACAAAATTTTAAATTCTGTAAAATAAAAGAAACAAGAATTGTAACTTTTATTTCTAATTAATTGAAAATAAAATAAAATTTTATTTAACCAAATTAATTCTACACAGAAAATTAAATTTCTGTAATCACTTCAATAATTAAAATACTGAACCAGAATTTTAATTCATGAACACTCAGAAATAAATTCTGAAAACCAAAATTAATTTCTGACCAAATTCCACAAATAAATATTTTGAATTATTATTACACCAGTATATTACTGCTAGTTGTCAAAGAAAATAGACAGTATATAACTACTATTTATTTTTCCAACCAGAATATTATTTTATAAAATCACAGAAAATAATTTCTGTAAGAAGAAGAAAGAGAAAAGGAAATAAACGAAAAATTCTATATAAACAGAATAATTCGAATATGTCTTAAAATTGTTGGAACAATCTTCTGTGTAAAATAAATAAATTGAAACTAAATAAAATAAAATAAAATAAATAACTTACAGAATTTATTTTACCACACCAAATAAATAATTAAAAGATCAAATCGAGTGTGTGACACTCTGTCCTTAAGACAGATTCGCCCCACTACGGTTTTTACGGACAAATGGCGTCTATATCCCAGGATACAATGATCTTCATAAATTATAGTAGCACTCAAAACAATTTGTTCGGCGAACAAAAACCTGTGTTCTAACTCTCTGAATTTTCCCCTAAAATAATATGAAGATTATATCATGCAAGAGAGCAAAACTAGAAGGAAAATCAAGAATTTCGGATGTCAAACACTATTGGAAAGATCTGAATTTATAGGCAACACAAATTGCCCCAAACAGGTACAATTTAGAAGTGAACATGTGTAAACTGTTTTTGAACAGATATAATTCAAAATTCAAACAGATCTGCAACTGCTACAGTTATAAAACTGTCCAAATTTTGAATCTATTTGGACAGTTATGAATCTGTCCAAATTTAAACAGATTGAAAACTGTTTGGATTGAAAAATCTGCTGTGGAATTTTGGATCTGAAAAGAGGCACAAAATTTTGGACAAAAATTTGAATTCAAATTCAAATTACAAAGGTGCAAAATTTAAATTAATTTTTCCCGCAAGAAATTTGGAAAAAATTCAAATAAATTTTGTCCAAAAATTAATATTAGAACCAACCCGACCCACAACCCACCCTGCGCCCGGCTGGACGGACGGCGGCGCCGCTCACGTGTGGTGGTTTGAGCTAAGGTTCACTTTGTCCATAACTCCTCCCTTCTACAAACTTGGGGTGCCCCTTGGGGCCTAACCCAAGTTAGTACACTAAGAGCTTATAAACTCACAAAAGCTCTCTTAAAGTTTCAATGTGGAACAACCCATTTCAAGGAAACCCACATTTACTTCTTTAATGTCCATTCCACGAACCCGAAAACGACGTCAACTTCCCATTTACTCATAAATGGTTTTGAAGAACCATCTTCACTGTGTGACTTGCCATGCGGCAAGGAACACGTCACCTCTTCGAACCCATCCCAAAAGACATTTGGGACCCACTCAATTTTGGGCTCAAAGTTGGCCCAAAATAAGCCCATAAAAACCAATTTTCCAACACAAAATTTAATAAATACATTGCAGTAACAATAGCTTCCCCCCAAAATTGTGATCCAAGTGAAGAATGATTTAACATGGATCTAACCATATCTAATAATGTTCTGTTGCGGCGTTTGACAACGCCATTTTGTTGTGGTGTATAACTCATAGTGGTTTGATGTATAATTCCATTATCTTTAAAAAAATTCACCAAATAAATTTGATATATATTCACCACCCCAATCAGACCTAAACATTTTAATGTCTCTTCCTAATTGTTTTTCAACTTCCTTTTTATATTCTTGAAAATTTTCAAATACTTCAGATTTCTTATGGATTAAATATAAATAACCATATCTAGAGTAATCATCAATAAATGTTACAAAATACTCCATGCCTATGTTTTAATATTTAATGGTCCACAAGCTAATAATTCACTTGCTCTTTGTCCTTTGGGAAAAGGTAATCTAGTCATTTTTCCAAATAAACATGATTCACAAATAGAAAAATCTATATTGATTTTGGGAATTAATTCCATATTTATCATCCTTGTCATTTTATTTTTATTTATATATCCTAATCTTAAATGCCAAATATAAGGATCATCAACATACAAACAAGAATCAATATAAGCAGAAGAACTAGCGAATGCATTATTGTTAACACTAGAAACCATGTTCAAGCAATACAAACCATCAACCTTACTACCCCACATAAGAATCCTACCGTGTTTTCCAATAGACACTCTTCCAGAATGGAAGCGCACTTCAAAACCCTTTTCATCCAAACGAGGGACTGAGAGAAGGTTGCACCTCATGGTGGGTGAATATAAGTCAAGTAGAGGTTTCTTTGCCCAGGTATCATGATCTTTATAGTTCCAATACCAAGAACATCACAATAACTATTATTTCCCATGTATATTCAATGATCACCGATTTTCAGCTCTCTTAACTCCACAAAAGACTCTCTAGTCTTTGCCACATGGCGAGAAGAAGCATAATCCACCCACCAAGCTCCAATGTCAGAATCAGCTAAAAGAGATTCAGTCACAACACAAACAATATCTTTGGAGCTTCTAGAATAAGGTTTCTTTTTATTTTTATTTGCACGACAATCAACTTGATGATGTCCAGGGTTTCCACAATTAAAATAGACTCATTTGTTTGATTTGTTATAGCCACTAGTTTTAAACTTTTTACCTTTTCCTTTAAAATTATTCGAAAAGTTTTTCTTTCCAAATCGAGGAAAAAGTAAAGAATTTTTTCTTTTCAAATTGTGGTGGCTCAGATGGACCAGTAGAGGTAACAGTTGTGAAGTAATCTTGCTTCACTATAATAATAAAATAAAACAATTTCCACCGGCCTAAGAGTAGAAGTATAGAGGCTGAGACTGAAATCAAGATTTTCAAAGATGGCTAGCTGCAACCATTTGAAATTTGTTACCTTAACTCTATTTGCATTTAATGGTTTTACATTGTCTAGTTTATCTATAAATAGCTAATGTATCAGAATGATAAGTGTGTGGGAGAAAGAAAATAAAAAGAGAGAAGATTGTAGTTCATGCTCTGTTTCTTTTTTCAGAATTATTTGAGTGAATTTAAGTAAAGTTTGGTTCAGTGTTAATCCTCTCATTGTGAATCACCAATAGTGGTTTGCACCCCACCCCTACCAACAGTGGTATCAGAGCACCACGAGGGCCTGCTTCTTTCAAAAAACAATGTAACAGAGCATCGTTTCAAATCTTGCCCAGAAATCAAAGTTGTTGAAATAAATTTTTGATCACACCAGTGTGTAGGTCTCATTGAGATGATCACACTGCAAAAAACCACGTTGAAAATCGAGTCCCACACACGCCCCACGCGCCTTCTGATGCTATCGCCATACGCAGCAATGCGTCTACGCGCCTCCACGCGTCTTCTTCGCCTGAATTTGCAGAGTTCGACCCGTCAGTGTACGATTCGATCCATTAGCCCAGATCCGGATCCGTATCCAGGAGCTGACGTCATTGATGACGTCATTGCTGCCGTTATCTGAGTCGTTAAGCCGAGTCAAGCGACAAGCTGTGCCGAGCCGAGCCAGAAGTCAAGCCGAGACGAGCCGAGCCGAGCAGCAGAGGAGCCGCGCCGCCAAGCCACACACGAAGCCACGCCGCTGACTTCACACTGACGTCATCCGATCCAAAGAAATTATCCGCTGCTTCTCAAAAGTTTCAGATTCCACCGATCTGAGTCGTTCAATTATTTTTTGCTAGATCTAAGCCGTTTGAAGTCCATTTTTGGTGATCCAATAGTGCTTTCCAACAATTTGGAATATTCCGGACACATCTGTACAGTCAGAATTTGAAAATTGCATCCTAAAAATTTGCAGATTTTTTAAAGTCAACCAATGGCCAACACAAACAACTTCTTTCAGCCCCAATTTCCAAAACTCAGCAAGGAGAACTATGAAAATTGGAGTATTAAAATGCAAGTCCTACTAGCCTCACAAGATTTGTGGGAGTTAGTGGATCGAGGATATAATGAGCCAGCTACTCTCGAAGATGAAGGAAATTTAAATAAAGCTCAGACGACGGCGTTAAAAGATTTAAGAAAAAGAGATAAAAAGGCCTTGTATCTACTTTATCAAGGCATTGATGAGTCAAGCTTTGAGAAGATTTCACCAGCAGCAACCTCTAAAGTGGCATGGAGTATTCTTCGCAATTCACACCGTGGAATTGAGAAGACGATCAGAGTTCGACTCCATGCTTTACGTGGCAAATTCGATATGCTGCACATGAATGAAAATGAGTCAATTTCTGAGTACTTCAACAGAACATTGACTATTGTTAATCAGATCAGAAGATATGGGGAGAAGATGGAATCTCTTCAAGTGATAGAGAAGATTCTACGATCACTCAGTCCCAAGTTTGAGCACGTGGTTGTAGCAATAGAAGAGTCCAAGGATCTCAGTGCCATGACCACCGATGAGCTGATGGGCACACTTGAGATTCATGAACAAAGGATCAACAAGAAGACTCCCTCAAGTTCTCTAGAGCAAGCTCTTCAATCAAAGCTTTCTTTCAGAGATGACAAAAACGAGCAAGGGGGGGACATCACAAAGAAGTCGAGGAAGAGTCCGTGGTTACAATAACCGAAGTTCTATTTTTTGAGGAAAAGGCAGAAGAGGTCTAGCCGAAGGAGGCAAAAGTCAACCACACTTTGCTCTAAGAGGAAGAGCAAGAGGAAGAGGAGGTGGTTACAACAATCGACCAAGATTTGACAAAAGCTATGTTCAGTGCTACCATTGCCACAAGTTCGGGCATTACAGCAATGAATGCCGAAGTAGAGCAACAACAGAAGCTAGAGAGCAAGTAAATTTTGCCGAGCAGGAAACAAACAAAGTCAGACCTACAATCCTATTTGTCCACCATGGAGATACTAAAAACCAAAACAATGTTTGGTATCTAGATTCGGGAGCCAGTAATCACATGTGTGGTAAAAGAGAGTTGTTCGTCAAGCTTGACGAGACTGTACAAGCACAAGTCTCATTTGGTGATTCTTCAAAGACTCCAGTGAAAGGAAGAGGCAATATTTTGATCAAGCTCAAGAATGGAGATCATGATTACATCTCCAATGTTTATTATGTTCCTGCCATGAAGAACAACATTTTGAGTATGGGAGAACTCCTAGAGAAAGGATACGACATCAATAGGAAAGATTGTCATCTTACCATCAAAGACAATCATGGTAATTTGATTGCTCGGATGAGAATGTCCAAGAATCGGATGTTTGCATTGAACATCCAACATGATGCTGCGAAGTGTTTAAGCGCCATCATCAAAGACAAAGACTGGCTATGGCATTTGAGGTTTGGACATCTCAACTTTGGAAGCTTGAAGCTATTGTCAAACAAGAATATGGTGAGAGGGCTCCCTCATATTGCTCATACTAATGAAGTCTGTGAAAGCTGCATTCTTGGGAAGCATCACAGAACTAGCTTTGCCAAAGAAGTGAAGTAGAGAACAACAAAGCCGCTGGAGCTAGTGGACACTGATGTGTGTGGTCCATTGAAGCCAATGTCAAATGAACAGAATAGATATTTTCTCACCTTCATTGATGATTATAGCCGGAAGATATGGGTATATTTTCTTAAAAGAAAATCGGAGGTGTTCAGTATCTTCAAAGAATTCAAAGCTTTTGTAAAAAAGCAAAGCGACTACTACATCAAGACATTGCGGTCAGATCAAGGTGGAGAATATACATCAAATGCTTTTGAGAATTATAGCAAAGAGTGTAATGACCCAGAAATTTTTTTTAAAAAAAATAGCCAGTGCATAATTTAATTGAGCAAATTTTCGAATTTGAGTGCTGTGTAAATTCTGTGCGAAAACAGTTCGGTTTTGTATTTTTTAAAAATAGTTACCGATCTCAGAAAATTATGAAATTTTTGTATGTTGTTCACATACGAGTCTACCACGTTGGGTAAAAATTTCAGAATTTATTGATGAGTATTTATTTTATGAAAATTCACGGACTGATCGGTGTTCGGTCTAGTGTATAGCAGAATTTTGTTATTTAATTTTTAATGTTTAGACCATAATTTGAGATAAATTAGTTGAGTCTATTTTAGTATATAATTGGACCATGTTTCACTTATGGATGAGACCCATGATTTAGATTTAATTTAATTTGAATTTGTTTATGATTCATGTTTAATTATTTAGTCCTTTTTAATTATATGATTGGTAGTGACCACCTTGGGAGTTGTTATTATTTATTATATAAGGTTATAATAAATATTTAAATGTTAAATTTATGATGTGTACCATATGGTGAAAAATTATATATTTTATAAAGAATGAAACATGTATGTATTGTGAAATGAGCAAAATATTATATTTTGTGGTGTGCAAAAATGTTATATTTTGTAGTGAGAAAAATTATATCATTTTATAATTTATATTATAAAATTCTGAGTTATTATTATAAAAAAAAATTAAATTACATTTTTAATTTTTTTTTTAAAAAAAGAGCCCATCATTTGGGAGACAAAACCCATATGGGGTTGTTCCCCCATACCTCTCTTCCTTCCTTTATTCTTTTGCTTTTATTCTTCTTTTGACTAAGCAAACTCCAACTCACCGTCTCTCTCTCCCTCTTTCTAACTCTCGGCTCTCTCCCCTCTCTCTCTCCTCCTCCATTGTTGCTCAAGCTTTGAGCTTAGAGTGGGAGTCCTTAGAGTGAGAATTTGCAAAAGTGTTGTAAATGAAAGTTGTAGAGCTCGTCATAATCTTCGCAATGGTGTTCTCGGATTCATGATCGGATGACGTTTGCATTTTCAGATTTGTTTTTCTTCATATTTGAGGTAGGGACTTTCTTCATATTTTTACATTAAAGCTATGTTGGGATTATTTTGAGAAAATATATCATTATAAGAGGTATTGCATATATGTATATTTTCAGATTTTTGTTTGGTAATTTTTAGAAGAAAAATTATGTTAAAATGTTAAGAATGTTGGTATTTTGAGATTGATTTTGAAAAAATCATTTGGTGTTGTTAATTTTGTAAAAGAAATCTGAAAATAGAATTTAATAGTTGTATGGATTATATCTACATCATATTATGATTAGATAATTTATTTTGAGAAATTAAGGTTGAAATATTTATCTCATCCTTGAGTTTTAGAATTTATTTTTGAGAAAAATAAATTGATATTGAAGAATATTGTGTAAATTGTTAAGTAGAGATTTTTCCTACACATATTTATGCACTTTTGCTTGATTATATGGAGTTTATAGTTATATATAATTTAATTAGAATTTTTGGAAAAATTTGTGTTTTATTTGCTTAAAAGAGAAATTTTGAGAAAAATAAAAAGTTGATGCCCAAATTGCGAAAGTGTAAACTTAGAATATGATTGTAAAGTTATGAAAGAGTTATGTTTTTAATTTGAATAAAAACGGACTTCGATTAGATTAGTTTTGAAATTTTACCGGTTTGTGGCCAAAAGAGCATTTTTAAAGAAAACAAAGGAATTACGTTTAACTTTGGGACTTTCGATCAATATAGGATGTCATAGTTGAATAATGCCAGGAGAATGAGTTTGGAAAGAAAATGATGTTTTCTTGGGCATTAACGGTATTATTTTACTTAATGTATTTGTTGGAATAAAGCCGACACGGTTAGAAATGGACCTTGAGAGGTTACCGGACGTGATTGTGATATGAAAACTAGTGTAGTTGTTCATATTTGATAAAATGAGGAATATGATTTGTTTCTAAATGTTGGGAATCATGGGAGATTCCAAGTTATAGTTATATGTTGGATTATATACCCATGTTGCTATCTTTTAATTAATATGTTAGAGATAACTATTTTGGCTATTGGTGAAAATTTACCATGTTGCATTTAAATGAGGATTTTGATTAAAAAAAAATGGTAATATTTAATAAGTAGGGATTTTCTTTGAGTTATATATATATTTTTACAAGATCTAAATGATTTTAGAAATCATCCTTTGATTTGTTTTTCAAAAATATATTGTTGATTCAAGAAGGTGAATGATTTTGAAAGTGGGTTTATTTTCTTTTTCCTTCTAAAAATAGAAATTTATATTTTTGAACTATATTGATAAAAGAAAGATGTTTTGGTGAGATCTTCTCAAATATTTGAAGATGAATGGTTTTGGTAAGAAAACCTAGAAATTGGAGGATTTTTAAGAAAGATGTTGAAAATCTTTGGAATATGTTGTTATATTTATTTTGTGTGCCAAAATAAATGATGTTTGAAAATTGTTTAGTTATTTCATGAAAATGATGGTTTTCCATGGAATAAGATAATTGTTGAGGTTTTGGAAATGTTTGAAATGTGGGAATTATGTTATCCCTTGATGAATTGAAATAAATGTATTTATTCATCTTGTGAACTTGTATTGAAAGGAGAAATGGAAGTTTGATCACAATGGAAATATTGTGTTGAAGAGATATTGCATTACATTTTTAATCATGGCATTGGCATATCAATTCATTTGATAATGAAGAGTTTTGAATGTTGATTTGAAAACTTTGCATTGAGAAGACAAAATTGAGAAATGTTTTCATGAAATGGTTTTGGGATAAATACGGTGGTAAGTCTTGACAGGTAGTGTGGATTAAAGGTGTCCAGCCTTCCGGTTGCAATCGGTAAAAATGACAATTAAAGGTGTCCAGCCTTCCAGTTGCGATTGGTAAAAATGACAAATTTGTAGTACTTGTATAGTCTACTTGCAGACACTGACCTAGGGATTACCAGAGTTGTATTTATCGCCCTGGAAATAAATTGTTAAGTTTTGAACAATTGAAATTGCATGACATCATTGAGCATGATGGTTTTCGAAGGATGAAAATGTGATTTATCTTCAAAAAGGACATAGCATGACATATGCATTCATCTCATAAGACTGTATAAAATGGATTTGATGAATTGTTTAATTATTTGATTCAATTAACAATGAGATGATTTGAATGGATTAAAAAGGATGTCATGTTACTATTGAAGCATGTTTATTTATTTAAATTAACTAGTTGTGGTTAATTAAATAAAATGGATTTAAGAGATTATGTGATAAAACCTTATGATTTTGACATGATATGATTTCACGAATATGTATGAGTATCTTTGTACTCGCACATCTTTTAATGTTTTAATATGGGATTGCTCGGTGAGTTTTGCTCACCCCCTGCCTGTACATGTGTACAGGGAATGCTTTTCGGAATTGAAGATCAAACAATGGGTTTTACCATTTCATTAGTGTAATGTAGAGATGGATTGTACTACTTCATTTGTTGTTTGGCTGACTGCTATCTTTTTGTAAAGAGTAGTGTCCTCTCTTTTATTGTAAGCCTCAAGGCATTTATTTTATTTGTATGTAAATGTCATTGTTGTATAACGAGAGGGAATATGTATATTTAATTATTCATCATTTCATCCAAGGATAAAATGTTATTTGTACATGGACTTAATTAATGAATATTGGTAAGGTTATCTGAGTAATAAAATACGGGGCTTGACAAAGAGCATGGAATCAAGCATCAAACAACACCATCCTATATGCCACAGCTAAATGGTGTTGCTGAAAGGAAGAATCGCACAATCTTAGATATAGCAAGGAGCATGTTGAAAGGAAAAGGATTGCCCAAGCAATTTTGGGCTGAAGCTGTATCACGTGCTATGTATCTGTTGAACAGATGTCCAACTAAGAGTCTTTGCTCCATAACTCTAGAAGAGGCTTGGAGCTCATTCAAGCCGAGTGTCAAGCATCTCAGAATATTTGAGTGTGTTGCGTACACCAAGATTCCAGAAGCAAGAAGAACCAAGCTCGATGACAAGGGAGAAAAATGTATCCTTGTCGGATATGGAGACAGAACAATGGGATACAAGTTGTATAATCCCATTACCAGAAAGGTGATCATGAGTAGAGATGTGATATTTGAAGAAGAAGAAGCTTGGAACTGGGATCAAGATGAAGTTGTTAAAGATGCAAAACTTCATTCTTGAAGATGAAACATCAAAAGCTCCAGTTGAAATCACAAGAGAAGTTCAAGATGAGCCACAAACTCCTCCACATAGAATACCTGCACCTAGATCGCCAGTTTCTCACAGAAGTGATGCATCATCATCATCATCATCATCATCATTAGATAATAGTTTTTTCAAACAACCAAGACCAATGATAAATTTGTAGAAGATATATGAAGCTACAGAAGAAGAAGATTTGAATTTGTTCTACCTACTCGCAGATAGTGATCCACTTACTTTCTCAGAAGCCATCCAAGAAGATAAATGGAAGAAAGAAATGGATGAAGAAATTCATGCCATTGAGAAAAATGACACATGGAAGCTTACCAGTCTACCAGAGGGGCACAAACCGATTGGAGTGAAATGGGTATACAAGACAAAGAGGAATGCACAAGGCGAAGTGCAACGCTATAAGACAAGATTAATGACAAAAGGTTATAAGTAGAGAGCTGGAATTGATTATGGAGAGGTGTTTGCTCCAGTTGCCCGGTTGGAGACTATCAGGCTAATGATTTCATTGGTTGCCCAGCATAAGTGGCAGATCTATCAACTTAATGTGAAATCTGCATTTCTTAATGGTTTTCTTGAAGAAGAAATCTCTATTGAACAACCTTCGGGGTATGTTCAGAATGGGCATGAAGACAAAGTGTACAAATTGAAGAAAGCACTTTATTGATTGAAGCAAGCTCCGCGTGCATGGAATACTAGAATTGATCAGTATTTTCATGACAATGGTTTTGAAAAATGTCCATATGAGTACGCACTATATTTGAAAATGGAAGCCGATGGAAGCATGTTGCTTGCTTGTCTTTATGTTGATGATCTAATTTTCACCAAAAACAAACCAGCCATGTTCAAAGAATTTAAAAGAAGCATGGTCCAAGAATTTGAAATGATAGATATTGGGTTGATGGCTCATTTTCTTGGCATTGAAATGGCACAAAGAAAAGATGGAATTTTTATTTCCCAAAGTGGCTATGCCAAGGAGATTCTCAAGAGATATGGAATGGAGAATTGCAATTCAATGAACACTCTTGTAGACAGTGGAGTGGAGCTCAAAAAAGGTACAAAGACGGGTGATGTGGATCCAACTTATTTCAAAAGCTTAGTTGGAAGTCTTCGCTATCTTACTTGTACTAGGCCAAACATACTCTATGGAGTAGGACTGATTAGCAGATATATGGAAACATCGGATCAATCACACCTTTATGCAGCAAAGAGAATTCTTCGCTACATCAAAGGTACAATCGATGATGGTTTTCTCTATAAACCAACTAATAAGTTCAGTC
Source organism: Camellia japonica (assembly GCA_030407325.1). Taxonomy (NCBI): domain Eukaryota; kingdom Viridiplantae; phylum Streptophyta; class Magnoliopsida; order Ericales; family Theaceae; genus Camellia; species Camellia japonica. The sequence goes on along the minus strand of JAPPVO010000010.1, from coordinate 29,688,509 downwards.
TTGTTGCCTACTCATATAGCAACTGGAGACGTGACTTGGATGAATAGAAAAGTATTACGAGATTTACTTTCTTTATGGGAGATATAGCCTTCACATGGTCGTCCAAGAAGCAAGCTATTGTGACACTGTCAACTTGCGAAGCTGAGTATGTTACAGCTAACTCAGTTGTGTGTCATGCAATTTGGTTAAGAAATGTGCTAAAACATTTAGGATTTCCACAAGAAAATCCTACTGAGATCTATGTTGATAATCGCTCAGCAATTGCATTAGCAAAGAACCCAGTTTATCATGAAAGAAGTAAGCATATTGATACCCGCTATCATTTCATCCGAGAGCATGTGAAAAAGAGAGATGTGGAGTTACTTTCTTGCAAATCTCAAGATCAGCTTGCAGATATTTTCACGAAGCCATTGAAAAATGATCTTTTCAACAGAATGAAGTTGATGCTCGAGATGAAGCAGCATGGAGAATCAAGATTAAGGGGGAATGTTGTGAAGTAATCTTGCTTCACTATAATAATAAAGAAAACAATTTCCACCGGCCTAAGAGTAGAAGTATGGAGGCTGAGACTGAAATCAAGATTTTCAAAGATGGCTAGCTACAGCCGTTTGAAATTTGTTGCCTTAGCTGTATTTATCTATAAATAGCTAATGTATCAAAATGATAAGTGTATGGGAGAAAGAAAATAAAAAGAGAGAATATTGTAGTTCATGCTCTGTTTCTTTTTTCAGAATTATTTGAGTGAATTTAAGTAAAGTTTGGTTCCGTGTTAATCCTCTCATTGTGAATCACCAACAGTGGTTTGCACCCCACTCCCACTAACAACAGCTAGAAAAGATTTAGTGCTTTTCTTTTTGGCTCTTCTTTCAGCCTCTACTCTTAATAAAATAGGTAAATTTTTCATGGTCACAGGAGTCGAAGACAAATTAAGAGCAACAACAACAGGCTCCGAAGAATCATGGAAACTATGTAAAATTATGGACACTTGCATTCGATCAGGAATAGGGTTCCCTAAAGCTGCTAGTTATTTAGCAATGACAGATAATTTATTAAGATGTTCAATTACACTCTCATTGTCCTTCATTGAAGTCCCATTAAATCTTTCAATTAACAATTGAACATATGATTCAGATGAAGAACGATAAACATCATTAACAGCATCAAACATGGGTTTAGCATGCACATGATCTTCAAATAAAATTTCAATATCCGATTCCATGAAAGTCAGCATGTTGTCTCTAGCAATCCTATCATCTTGAAGAAATTTTTCATACATTCTCCTATTGGCAGCACTACAATTTTCAGGAGGTGCATCTGGTACATCAATATTAATCGCATACTCAACCTTGTCTTGGAAAAGAATGCGACGGATACGACATTTCCAAGTGACAAAAATATTGTTGTATACCAAATCTCCTTGACGACACTGCTTTGCCGAAATTGCTTCCACTATCTTGATCTTCTTAAAAAAAAAATTTGAATGGACAATGCTTGAAGCCTTCATGTTGAATCAAACAATTGATTTATTGATGATGGAAAACTTCACATGGACTCACGGACCCACACAAAGAACAAATTGCAATGTTGATTGTTTGCCAACTCAACACTAATGGAACTGTTGCTGCTTGTATATGGCCAATTAAAGAAATCTTCTAAGCTTCGGCAGTAGGCTTCAACTTTTTGTGGCTTTAATACCAGTGATAGAACACAATTGATGTCGCGCCAGAAAAACTTGAACTGTAATGGCACCGTGATAGCTAGTAGCAACAACAAAATTGAATTGATATATGAAAAATAAAAGGTCTGCAAAAACAATAGATAATGGAGACACATTGTAGATATTGTGCTTGGGTTGCAGTGTGTATATTTCATGGTTGAGAATCACATATATATAAATATACATAAGTATACGTTAGAAACTATCTTCCTAAAAATCAGATTGTGGGGGTTGTTTTACACACCCATATCTATATACACGTTAAAAAATAGTTTTGCTATAAATCAGATTGTGGGGGGTTGTTTCAGTCACCCAAATCTTCAACCATTTATCCATATTATAACAACTCCTTTTTATTAGGAGATAATAACCACCCTACCCCATCCACATATATATCTCATACTAAGTAGGAAAACACTTAATAGTGGTTTGACCAAACCAAACTACTTAGTCAACTTGTTTAATCGCACCCATTATCTTTTCTGTAAATAAATATAAAAAAAATAAACAATAACATGTTAGTCAAATATAATAATAAATTAAAACATTATATATTAACAAATTGTTATTAATAAATAAAATATTAAGAGCTATTTGGTCACTCAATCCAACAAAACCTGAACAATATTTTTGTGTAACAAGTTTAGCTAGTTGGGATTTTGAAGTTCGCTATGATGCTTTTTGTTTTTTCCTCCATTTTTTTTTATTGATGTAAACTCTTATGTTGTATATTTGTTTTCATCAGTGAAATTCCCTTTTTTACCAATCAAGAAAACAAAAAAAAAGTTTAGCTATAGCTAAACTTCGTGCCAAATTTGACACAAGTTATAACCATTGATAAAATATTGCCTAATCATTGGAATTTAAAAAACTGACCATGCTAAAAAATGGCTATAGCAGCCGAGATGCTCCAAAGAATTCAGTAAATGGGGGCTGGTATGATTAAGGATTATTTACGAATATCATTTTGATCTCCTCAATCATAAAAGCGTACAAATTGACCTCCTAAATTATTGAGAAATATTATTTTACCTTCTAAACCATAAAAGCATACAAATGTTCCTAAATTATAGAAGCTTTTGGGGTCTATTTATACTTTCTTTTTCTTTTTTTTTTATAGTTTAGAGGTGAAAAGTGATACTTTTCAAAAGTTTAGAAGGTTCATTTATACATTTTATAATTTAGAGGTTTAAAGTGATACTTCTCAATAATTTAGGGAGTCTTTGTGTAAATAACCCTATAACTAACTAGTCTAAGATGATCTGTCTCCTTATTGTTTCATACTTTTCTAATTATTGATCTTAATAATGTGATAATGTTAGAAAGATAGGATAAATGAACCATGCGACTAGACTACTATAACAATATGAGAAGAAACCAATAAATAAATAAAGGGATAAAATTAGAGAAATTCGATCATTAACGAAATTAAATATGATTTGAATGATCAAATGACCTTTAACTTTTATATTTGTTACGTATATGGCTTGAATGTTGGGCAGTTGTTAGAGCCCTTCTGAGACTATGTCAGATTATTCCAAACCCATTTTGGTGCTCTGAAATTTTAAGTGTCTCTCGAGTAGATTATTTTTTATAAAAAATTAAATTGATCAAAGATTGATAACTATTTATTTAAATCACAATTGCATTATATAAAAAAAATAAAAAAAAATAGGAAGTATTAATGGAGGGTAGAAGACCAAAAAAAATGTGTAAAACATATAGGGGTGCAATTCCTTGTATGATGGGGCGCAACTCAAAAATTTTGAGAGTGCAACTTAGAATTGCTCCATTCAATGTCTGTATAATTTATTTTTATTTATTTTACTGAGATCTAAATCACCCTAAAACAAAGTAACAATTTATTCTTAAAATCGCAAGATAAATGTCATCTAATCATCTGAGTATTACTATAAGATCAATCCAATTTTTCGCATAACTGATATGCTTGACGAGTACTAAACGGTTAAATTGAAGTTACTTAAGTGGGCCAACAATTGAATCTACAATCCATTTAATATGTGAAGCAAATTACCTTATTCCAAGATCCCAAAAAAATCAAACAAGAGTGGAAGTGCTTGTTGTGTCCTTCATTATAAACAAACTCGGAGTTGTATTAAAATTCTTATATGGAGTGACCAACAAAGTTGAACAAAGATTCGTATGCATCTTCAACAAATGGCTACCTGTTCAAAGGGTCAAAGTTGAGATCGATGCCATTAAAAGAAAGATCACTGACCTCACCGCAAGTTTACATACTTGCGGCATGAAAAGTACAGGTGAGGGAGCTAAAGGGCTAATTTTAGATGAGATTTTTTTAATTTTTTTTAACACCATTATAATTTTTATTTAAAATTTATTTTTCTCTCTTTTTGAAATGCAAAATTACTAACAATTAAATCTTAAGTTTTGATAACATATCATTTTCAGTAGATAATATTGCTTATTTATTTAATTTTTCTTGTGACATAATCTGTAACGCCACGAAATAATTCAACATGAACTAACCACATCAACTAACATTCACTAAACAATGACAATAATACTTCCATCTTTACATAGTTAATAAATGAGATATTACAAAAGTTTCACATGCAGATTATACATTCTGAAAATCCTAAGTGATTCGTGATTAGTTCAAGATTTAAAATATTCCAAATCCCAATTATTCAAAACACACAATCTAAATCAACAAGCACTTATGAAAGTGATTTAGACTGTTTGTTTTTCGGAATAAACAATAAATCGACACAAACGATTTTTACGTGGAAAAAACCACAATTGAAGATCCTTCAATTGTAATAAAAAACCACGGGCGAAATGCCACTAATCAATCTACTACTGAAGAAAGAAAGATTACAAAGATAATACACAAATTATCTAACTCAGTCAATTTGCCTTCGAATCTTCTGTAACTCTTTCACCAAGCCTTCGTCTCGAAATTGATTGATCTGAAGTTGAATCCACAACTTCGGTTGTCGAATAAACAACTACGTACAGAATCAAACTCCTTTGAAACTCCACGTTTGAATCTCCGGAATCCACCGAAGAGAACTCTCTTGAATTTTAAAGTAACAAACTCCTTGACGTATGTATCTTAGATCATGAGTGAAGAACTCTCTCAAAACATCAAGGAAAAAACTCTCAAAAATCTCTAGAAGGAAACCTCAAACAAACCTTAGAAAACCTTAAACAAGATCTAGAAGTAGTAATCCTAAAACAGACCCAACATGCGAATTTATAGAATCTGTGTTCGCATGGTCCGCTCGAGCGTGGGAATGCCCGCTTGAGCAGAGGCTTCAAAATTGTGTGATTCATATAGGCTTCACGCTCGAGCGGAAGTTTCCACGCTCAAGCGTCGAATCACACCATCCAGTACTTTTTCAGGTGCAGAGATGCTGTTGTAGACGTCCCCGAACGCCCCGGGAGGGTTAGGTCCCGTTCTGTTCGTATTGGGTTTACTACAGTTCGGACTCAAATTGTCACGGTTCTTAATCTGAACCAAAGAGTCCAACTCTGGCAAATCATTTTTGAGAAAAACAGATTTTTGAAAAGAAGTGCCAAACATGGACTGCTTTGCCAGATTACAGAGTCGCCACCTAAATATTTTAAATGGGAAATTTAGGAAACCCTGACTCGGTGCCGAAGGCCACATGTCCGTCATCACCAAAGTGGTCTTGGCTCGGGAGCTTGGGTACGATCGGGGAAGGTCAGCTATGAGCACCCCCTTTCGCCCGGTCCGAAGACCGGCCTCTACTAACCGTGATATCCGATTTTGAAAACATTATGCGTTCTTATTCCGGTTATTAGCCTAGAATTACTATGTGATGCGCACAACACAAAAGTATAGACTAGATTACCTAATTTGGAAATAATCATTGCATATCCGTTTGTTTTGAAAACAGTTTGAAATTGCTACTCGCAAGTAGGCTAAAATGCGGATTTCAATGAGTTTTCCCAACTCAGACAATCCAACCTCCACCCACAGGCATTCAAACAGTAATATCACATAAGCATTTAGCCGCATGGCAAGCATGCTGTCATGTTAACATTCACACGCATGCGAAGTGCTAAAGCATAAAAAAAACTTACATCGTACTCCGTGCCAAAACAAGAAACCGGGTTAGCAAACATGCATGACCTAGTTCATGTTAAGTGGCTAGTGCATCGCATACAGGGATGTAATCTAAACAGGCTCGGCTACCCTAAGCATGGCACATGAAATGCTACAACTATCACGTATTCAAATTGGAATTGAAAACACGATGCAGTTTGTATGATGTGCCGAGCCCGATGCATGTAAACAAATGCATGAATGCACGCATGCATTGCATAAGGTATGCTAAAATAGACGTGCCCTAATCTACCATCGTAAGCAGGTAAATAAAAGGGTAGAAAGAAGTGGGGGTTGGAAGACATACACCCACTCACACACACTTATTACAATTGTGCCCTCACTCGGAGGGACCGAATGAATAAATAATACAGACCCGAAAGAAATAAACGAATAAATTAATTATTACAAAATTCTAAATATTGAAATCGAAGCAAATAAATAAATGCATCGGGGCCTCAGCCCTGCCTTGGGGTGCGCGAATGATGCGTGCTCGATCCGTCTTGCCCGGAAAACCCGTACCATGGCACTGTTGCTTCTGCTTTTGCTGCCCTGCCCCTTCAAAAATTCCAAAGTTCCATAGTACCTTCTTTGCATGCCATTGAATGTCACGGCTGGAGAGAGAGTTCACCGGCTGTCTATAAATTCCACCGGCCACTTACATGGTTTATCGGCACAAAAATAGTGCCGGTCGGCACTATATACTGCCGGCCGGCATAAAGTCCCTGCAGCAGACAGATTGACAGCAGCAACAAGACAGCAATGCATGGCATGGGTTTTGGGGGACATGTGAGCATGGTCATTGCCTCCTATCATGCTTGGGGACTCAAGGAGGTATGACCCTGGTTCTAGGGCCATCAATGATGCATTTGATGCATGATAGCCTAAGGAACCAAGGTTGCATGTTTTAATTGAAATGCATGCAACACAAAAGATGAAGACTAAGTCCCTATCATGTGGAGGTCAAGGGCCTTAGTGACATGGGAGTTGAGGTGTGTTTAGTCACTTGGAGTACAAACACCCCTCAACTTCCATACTTGGTTTGACACCCCAAACCAAGTGATGAAATGCAACTATGCAAACATGCAAACATGCAAACTAGGATGTTAGCAAATTAAGTACCACAACTAACACATTAATCATGCAAAATGTTAGAATGTAAAAGAGGCTAGTGTGATACAAAAATGAGCTAAGTATGCAACTAGCATGTGATGAGCATATAATGATGGTCTTAACCACCATGGGGGAGGCCTCAAACCTCCCCAAAAACAGTGGCAAAGTGTACCCCAAAACATAAATAAAATGCTATGCAAGCATGCTAGTCAATGGACCTAAGTCTAAGGCACCGAAGAGAGTAACTTGACACCACTTACACAACCACTCATGGCATGCATCTAACAACCAAAAACAGGCTTTTAACATGTGAAATGACACCCAAACCCCATATAGGGCAGCCCCAAAAATGCATCAAACATAGAAGCATGCACAATGCTCATTCCTAGACATACTAGAGCACCCCTTATGGCATGAAATAGGCTACACATGCATATATACAAGCATGATTTATGGACTGAAAAATGACCCTAGATGATGCCAAATCAGGGGATCAAGACAAGTTAAGCATGCTAGGAGCCAAAACATACAAGGCTTACAAGCCTAAAGTACAAAACAACCATGTGAAGCATACCAAATGGGACTAAAACAGTGGCTCACAGCCCTCTAACATGGCAAAATAATGCTAGAATCTCCATGAAACTAAGCTAAAAACATACTAAAATCAAGGTCTCAAAGTATGGCATGCTTTTGAGCATAAGAAGGCATTTCAAAGCAAGTATGAGAGACATATTAGAGGTGACAAATCCGACCAAAAACAGAATTTAGACATGCTCCAAAACACTCAAAAAAACTCTAAATGAAGCCAAACAAGACTATGCATACATGCTATTCTTTGAACCCAAAACAAAGGCAAACAAGGGATCAAGGGGAGAGGGGTGTCTCTCCCTTAAATGAGGCTCGAAAATAACATCCTCACCACTGAAAACCCACTGGTTTTCAGTGGTGAGAAGGCCAAAGAACACCAAGCAAGCAAGGCCTCCAAGAAAGGCACAAAAGGACCAAAACAAAGCCTACAAGAGTGAGGCTTCACTCAAATGGACAAATGACCTTAATGAATGTTCTTGAGCTAGTAAAAACAAGACTTTTTTATCTTAAACACAAACTCAAAAACACAAAGCAAAGAGGGTAAAAAAAGGTTGCAAGAATGGGGAATATAAAGTGATGTTCTTACCCTTGAAGATCCCTTGAAGATCAAGTGGTGCAGCTACTCCCTAGTGCTCTCAAACCAGTCTAAAACCAACACAAATAAACTTCCAAGTCTCTCAAACTCAAGCTAAGGTGTAATGGTGTGTGTAAAGGAGCAAAACTAAGACAAAATCACACTTTTTTGGCCTTAAATCACACACACAAGGGGAGGGAGATGATGATATAGATATATGACAGAGATATATGCCTCTAAGCTCTGGTTTTTGATTCTCAAGAGCTAACCCTAAGCCAAGAGGAGAAGCTCTCCTCTTATAAGCATTGCAAAGCTTGTCAAACAAGCTTGGAAGGAGTGCATCCCCTCCATACACGTGTATGGAGGGGAGCAAAAGCTACAAAGCTGTCTGAAATATCCCAGAAAGCAAGTGCACAGTAGTCGGCAGGGCAAAATGGTCATTTCGCCAAAAAGAGTGCCGACCGGCACAAAATCGTGCCGACCGGCACAATATAGTGCCGATGGCAACTCTAGCCAGCCGGTGGCCTCTAGCCCCAGCCGGTGGTGTGTAGGGATGCCTCACAAAGCATTCCTTGCCCTTTCAAGGCAAAACACAAGTGTTTGGTGCAAAACAAACACAAACGGTCGAGTCCGGAGGTCCTGAGGCACGGCGCGCGTAGCCGAGAACTCCGGGAATCTCCAAACGAACACAAACATGGATAATCACCGAGTGTTCCAACGGTGACGTCCAAGTCTTGAGGACGGTCAAAAATGGGGTGTCTACAGTTGCCCCTCTTTGACAGAACTCGAAAGTCATAAGAATGACGGGAGTGAATGTCAAAGCCCAGAGACGACCCATTTTTGACAAGGCCGAAGACTTGGACAGACATACAAAGCGCAAATGGTTGAACTCGCAAGCTGCCTACGTATCCCTTAGGGAATCAAACCAGCGTAGTTCATGCAGGAGGCACACATGCCAAAGATAAGATATGCGCCCGTAGGCGGGGGCAAAATGCAACTGACAATGCAAGAAGCCGAGCATAACTTATGATCATGCAAAGAAAGCTGTAATGAAGCAATACATGCGACAGTTATAAGCTAACATGCAACAGTCCACATCACAACGCAGAAAGGATGTAAGAGAATTATGCAATTCTCAAAACGTCTCACTCGGGAGATACAATACCTGTGCGGCTCGCCTGGTTCCACCAGCGGTAAATGAACCGTACATACAATATCGTGCCTGAAAAGAAAGCAAACTTAACAGATACAATATTGTTAGCAACATGCATGACATATGCAATGCGAATGCTAAATAATATACAATATATACAAAACTATGTATGAATAATGCAAATGATATGCAATGCAATTGAAACTATATGCAAACTACATGCAGGACAATTGAATCATGATTCAATCATGAGCGGTTCGAAACCACACGAATGTCAAATAGATTGATGGAGGTGACAAGTCCGTCTACCATAGAAAAGGTGTCGAAGCCCTCAAGGCGCGAGCGCACACAGAACTATGAGTAATGTAGACAGACATAAGAACAAGTATTGGGTGGATTAACATAAGTGGGGTGCCGACCCGCTAATGAGGGAATAATGATCCTAATGCCGGATGCAACAATACTACACTATAATGCAATGGGAATGGATACAATGGATATGGCACGCGGGCCAAACCGAGTCTTGCCTAGGAAAGGCATGTACACATACAAGCCATGTCTAACACAGAAACGGTGCCGCTACCCTCAAGGCTCGGACACAAAAGCTCGACAACTGTTTTTGACACGAAAAATATGGGCACATACCAGACCAAGCTCAACAAGGAAGGGCACAAGCCATAGATAGAGGTGATGCAGTGGATGCATGTAACTAAAATGCAATAGAAGTGGATATTGATACAATGGATATGGCACGCGGGCCAAACCAAATCTCGCCTAGGAAGGGCATGTACACATACAAACCATGTCTAACACAGAAACGGTGCCGCTACCCTCAAGGCTCGGACACAAAAGCTCGACAACTGTGTTTTGACACGAAAAATATGGGCACATACCAGACCAAGCTCAACAAGGAAGGGCGCAAGCCATAGATGGAGGTGATGCAGTGAAATGCATGTAACTAAAATGCAATAGAAGTGGATATTGATACAATGGATATGGCACGCAGGCCAAACCAAATCTTGCCTAGGAAGGGCATGTACACATACAAGCCATGTCTAACACAGAAACGGTGCCGCTACCCTCAAGGCTCGGACACAAAAGCTCGACAACTGTGTTTTGACACGAAAAATATGGGCACATATCAGACCAAGCTCAACAAGGAAGGGCGCAAGCCATAGATGGAGGTGATGCAGTGAAATGCATGCAACTAAATGCAATAGAAGTGGATATTGATACAATGGATATGGCACGCAGGCCAAACAAATCTTGCCTAGGAAGGGCATGTACACATACAAACATGTCTAAAAAGAAACGGTGCCGCTACCCTCAAGGCTCGGACACAAAAGCTCGACAACTGTGTTTTGACACGAAAAATATGGGCACATATCAGACCAAGCTCAACAAGGAAGGGCACAAGCCATAGATGGAGGTGATGCAGTGGATGCATGTAACTAAAATGCAATAGAAGTGGATATTGATACAATGGATATGGCACGTGGGCCAAACCAAATCTCGCCTAGGAAGGGCATGTACACATACAAGCCATGTCTAACACAGAAACGGTGCCGCTACCCTCAAGGCTCGGACACAAAAGCTTGACAACTGTGTTTTGACACGAAAAATATGGGCACATACCAGACCAAGCTCAACAAGGAAGGGCGCAAGCCATAGATGGAGGTGATGCAGTGAAATGCATGCAAGCTACAGAAATGGATGACAAATACTATACTATAATGAAATGCATGACATATGCATGTGTTGTGTTTTGTTGTTTTTTTGTTTTTTTTTGAAATGCATGACATATGCAATATTTACAAATGATGCATGATAATGCATGTGTTGCAACGGCTACGATTGCAGCTTTCCCTATCTTACCAACAGGGCGATATACTAGGTTGGTTCAATATCCAGAATCGAGGCGTAAACACGCCGCCTCAACCTATGGGGCTTCCATACAGATTTCAAGCCGAGGGTACACCCCCCTGGGTATTTAAACCAGACTTTAGTCTCGGAGATCTCGAACCTTTGCGTTCTAGGCATAAGCCATTCAAACTCTAGTTTTCACCGTCCAGTTGGTCTTCTAGGAACTCACCGCAAACACAGGCTGATGGCTTTACCAGACCACCGAAAGTCGTTCGGGGCACGACGAACACCAAGGAATTGCACCTTCAGAGGATTTAAGGTCTCCTAGACCGGGATGCACAGCGTATGCATTGAAATGCACATGATGCATGGTGTTTTTGAAATGCGTGCCAACGCACGGCTTTGAGATGCATGCTAAATGCAAACAAATGAACAGGTTTAAGGTCTCGCCGGACCGTGCGTGTTTTCGGTCCGGACCTCGTTGGGGCAATTGCAGTCGTGGCACGATGTGTCGTTTGGGCAATGCCTGCATAAGCACTTACAAGGAAGAGAAGTGCAAAGGGGTGCGCACAGGCGGCCTGCTGAAGGATGGCAATGAAGTGCAATGGAGGTGCGCACTCGGCGCGATGCGATGTATGCCAAATGCAATGGTGTGCACTTTAATGCACTGAGGTCTTACACCTCCCGAGGATTTAAGGTCTCCTAGAACGTGGGTTAAGGTCTCGCCAGACGTCGAAGGCGATTTGCAAGATGCAAAATGGAATGCAAAGTGGGGCACGCGTACCTCACTGGAATGCAAAATGATGCACGTGAGGTAGTAACTACGTGGACCAAGATGAAATGCAAATGAAGCCGTGAGGTAGTACACGCAGTGGATCAAGATGAAATGCAAGATGAAGCACGTG